>OY978503.1:1168271-1733494 GCA_963854855.1 Nasturtium officinale
AGCCAAGAAAGATTGCACTCACATGCGTTGCAGGACTTGCTGTAAGAGCCGTGGATTCGATTGTTCTACACACGTGAGGAGCACGTGGATTCCCGTTGCGAGACGCCGTGAGAGACAACAGCAGCTTCATATGTCCACATCTGGAGGCGCCGGCGGAAATACTAGTGGTGGGGGTGGTTCGAGTATCCCTAAACGCCACAGGGATACCACTCTTCCGGGAACATCCGACTCAGCAGGTTTTTCAGATTTGATTTAATTTCGATTTGTTATTTGGACAACTTCAGATTCAAACTATAAGGTCTCTTTCAACTGTTTTGGTAAGAATAAACACCGATTGTTTTCAAACACAAATATTTGTGAGTTTTTTTTTTTCATTTACTATATCCAGAAAAGTTAATTTAATTTTTTTTCAAAAAAATTGATGTAAGTATCAAAATATTGTGTTCTGTTTTGATAAACACATAATATAGCTTGAAAACAATACCGCAACAATTATGTGTTCATATGGCTGTATATTTTTTTTTTAGTATTTGAAACTTTGTGTGTATTGTTTAGGGTTAGAAATGGGGGATGCAAGCTTTCCGGCAGAAGTGAGTTCAGATGCGCTTTTCCGGTGTGTTAAAATGAGTGGTGTAGACGACGGAGGAGATGGTCAGTACGCTTATCAAACGACGGTGAACATCGGAGGTCATCTCTTTAAAGGAATTCTATATGATCAAGGCGCTGAAAGTAGCTATATGAGTGGTGGTAGTGGCGGAAGCGATCATCAAAGTTCCTCTGCAGGAGGTGGTGGAGGAGGAATTCCGTTTAATACTCCAGTAGTGGCCGCTGACGGTGGTGGAGGATCATCGGCGATGTATGTTGATCCTAATTCTGGTGGTTACTATTCAAGTAGCATGACGACTATGTTCATGACACAAGGTACGCAATTCTATCCCAACCCACCAAGATCTTGATTAAATCAAGAACTCAGAGTTTTTTTTATATTGATTATATATGTAATTTTTTGTTGTTTTTGTTGTTGTTCTGCTGTCATATGTAATACTTAGACGATATTGCAAATCGGATCAAGATTGTGCATGTTTGGTTTCTATTATGTATAACTTAGATGTGTTTAATTTATATTTAAATTGTACGGTAAAGAATCAAATAATATATATTATTTTTGCGTTTATGTACATAAAACATGCAATTTTTTTTGGTTCTCGATACGTTTTTCCCATGTTTACGCCGACGTTGCCGGTTGCTTCTCCAATTGGATAAACTTGAGAAATTCTTATGTTATAATATTGCGTAAGTTATAATGTTTCATAAGGTCTAGTGAAGTCTACTTGATTTAGATACTCAGAACTACACCTTCTTCACATAGCATCAACGATTTCATATTGTTACTGTAGCATTAATCTATATAGATTTAAGGGTGAATTGATAAGAGTGAATTAAATGGTGACAACGACAGAAAAGCAAATAAGGGCAAAGTTTTCCAAAACATAAATTACGATTGTACATATATTACTGGTACTATAAATTGTCAGTTCAACCCTCACCGTGTTCTACTTCACACTAAATTGGTGTTTGAAAAATGTAAAGAGAAAAAGGAACTGGTGTTTGAATACTTAAAAGAGGGAAGAATATAATTATATAAATATGTGAAGGAACTCGTGGGGGTAAATAATAAAATTTGTTCTTGCATCACATGCCAATGGTTAAAGAATTGACAGATAAAACCACTTAGTTTTAGAGCATACTATACTAGCTATTAACTTTAATTAATTATTCGTATGAGGTTAAGGAAACAAATCTACTTGTACAACTTGTCCTAGAGTTAAATTAGTTTTCCTGACTTTAGGTTGGCGAATCTCATAACGAACAAAATAAAAAGCATTAGTTTACTTCTCTTAAGGGCGTCGTTCTAACTCCATTAACCCATTGTACAATACTAGTAAGAAAATCTGTATTACAATACCAAAAACTATAGCTTCTCGTTATATTCCATTGTCTTTCTCTCAACAAAAAAAATCGCCGAAAGATGTGCACCAATATCACGAAATTCATAACCAGTGAGCTCATTTAGTGGATTAATCAATACATCATATTGATGTATTGATTCATTTATAGAATTTGTAAGCCTTTCATACTTATCTAATTGCGCACATATATACCCGAGGTTAGAAACCATATAACAATGTATAATTTAGCTCACTTAATCCCAATTTTTGGGAAAACAGACATGTGTGTAACTATGTATAGATCCATGTATAACATGTTCACTTTTTTGAACAAAAATTCGTAAAGGGGAAACAAGAAACGATTAGATCACCTGAAGTTCACGTAGTTTAGCCTCGGTATCGTGCCTTGAATCGCAAGTCACCCACCCTCCTTGTTTTTAACTCTCCAAGAGTGAAGGACATAATGATAAGATATATGGTTTCTGGTTGTAATTTGTTTTCTTCTTAAAATGCTTTCTGGTTGGAATTGAGTTCAAGAAGCTGATACATAAGACAACCAGAGTCAGACAAAGAAAAGAGAGAGAGAGAGAGAAGTCAAGTTGAAATTAATAACGAGGAATGTTGTAGAATGGAGATAAAGAGGGGCAAGGACGACGTACCAACAAAAAAAAAGTAAAAAAAAAAAAAGGGAAGCTAGCTAGGGTTTTTGGTAGAGCTTTAGGGTGGGGATTAAAGAAACTGGCTCAGTCATGCAGTAACCTATTATTGCGGTGTGTGTGCCCATACTTTTCAACAGCTTTTTTTTTTCTCTTCGGACAAGACACGCATACCCACCTTTACTTACGTACATATACGATCCAATGTGTGTACAGTACTGTGTATGTGTATGTGTAGGCGTATATACGGTTTTATAAGAACAAGATTACTAGATGAATATGAATTTTGATGTATCGCTTTCATTCATATTGGAGATCAATGGTTCATTAAGTGGCATTCCATGTGGTATCTAATTCGCCAATGGCTGTTTTCGGAATTTCGAGCTGAATATATTGTAGTATCTTGCAATCCGATTTTGGTCAATGTTTGAGTTAATCTTAAGTTTTTTGCTAAAATTATACATACCACGCTAATTACGTTCGTATCAAGTATAAATAGATACCAAAAATTACTTAAAATAGGTTATCTCAAGCTTGAGTGATATGTAAAAAAAAAAAGATGAAATATATTGTGACTTATTAGGTAACTAAATGATAATTAAACATAAGAGTGTCATATGATCAATCCCATACGTAGTGTGTGTGTCTGTCTCTCTCTCCCACTTTTATCTTTTGAGACCAAGCATAAGGAGGATAAGCTTGAAGTAATCTTCACGAAATGCGAGTCTAATGAAGTTGAGCTTGAAAGTGTTCCATGGAGGGTATCGCGCTTCAAGATCCATTGCTAAGCTTCCTTCCATTATTGCCTTCTCGTGACTGAAACAATCGAATGAGTATTTCCCATGATACCTCCCTATTCCACTATCTCCCACTCCTCCAAAAGGCAACGCGTCACACATATACTGCAGTCCATTCAACACTTGACGAAATATATATTGTGTTTTCACACTCAAAATCCAAAGTTTAAACGCAAAATCATCTCAACCACAAAATTAGTCGTTCGAGACCTAAAGTTGTAATCTTTGTTAAAATAACTCATAATTAATTTTGGTTTCTAACCTTGGACTGCGACCTAATAAAACGAATAAGACGTAGAATATATATACATACCTGGATCATGACGTCATTGAAGGTAACACTTCCTGAGGATGTTTCTGACAAGATTCTAGTTTTAAGGTTCTCGTCTTTGGTGAATGCATAAATGGCAAGTGGCTTTGGTTTAGACTTGATGATCCCTATGCTATCTTGGATGTCACGTAACTTCATTACATCAGAGGAAATAGAAAAAATCAGCAACGAGTAGTCGATCGTCTTCTATCTGTATGGCTATATACGTTGAATATGCTTACCGTGATAATCGGGAGAATTGGACCAAAGATCTCTTCATTCATGATCTCAGAGTCGAGTGGAGGATCCAACAAGATCGTAGGTTCAACATACCTGTTAAACAAATTTAGGTTAAAGGATGTTGTAGAATTGATTTCGTGTGATCCAAGAAACAAGATTAAAACAAAGTTTACAGCTTCTCCTCGTCTGTGGAACCGCCATAGACAATAGACGCTTTGACACGAGGATCATCAAGAAGACGAGACAATCTCTGAAAGTGTTGCTTGGTGACAATCCTTGAGAGACATCCAGATTCTTTAGGGTTTTCCCCAAAGAAAGACTTTATCGTCGGCTTCAAGATATCAATCTACAGGAAACCACCAAACTTTTAGAAACCCTACATAAACAGAGTTTGCAATGTGTGCGTTCACATACCAGAGAAGACGCATAACTCTTTTCGACAAGAACGTAATCTACTGAGATACAAGCTTGTCCACTGCAAGATCCCCATTTTCCTCCAGCGATCCTCTTCACGACCGACTATATGTTCATCACAAGTTGTTCAACTTTAGAGATTAAAGTCAAGAGTTTCTGTTTCAATCAAATCGGAGCTAACAAAAACATAGCAAATCTCAGACCTTGATGTCCTTTGAAATGGTGTGATGATCAATAATGGTGGGGCACTTTCCACCAAGCTCCAATGTCACAGGAGTTAAATGCTCTGCAGCTGCAGCCATTATGATCCTTCCAACCCTCGGACTCCCTACAAAAAAAAAAAAACAACAATTAGGCAAATTCCACTACAAGTGAGTAATCGCGTGTTTAGGCATCGATGGATTGATGATACCAGTGAAGAAAATCTTGTCCCATTGATGCTGTAAGAGGATAGTGGCAACGTCAGGTCCTCCTTCAATAACTTTGATGGCTTTAGTATCGAGATAAGTGGGCATTGTCTCGGCTAGGAAAGCAGATGCGTTAGGGCTTAGTTCAGATGACTTGAGCAGTACGGTATTTCCTGCTGCTATTGCCCCAATCAATGGATCCAGAGACAAAGCTGACCACAAACAATAAAAAAAACCAACATTTGTAACTCTGATCTTTCTTTTAAAAATATTTTATCTAATTCAAGATTCAAATCTTACATATAGGAAAATTCCAGCTGGAGATAACAAGAACCGTCCCGTACGGTTCCGATATCACTTTCCCTTTTGCTGGGTAGAACAACAGAGGAAGGTTGCTCTGTTTTTATCACCAAAAAACAATTATCCAATGATTGATATTTGCAAATTTTCTTTAAAATGAAATCTCCTAAACCTAAAACAAGACTAGTTTCATAATGATTTGTGCTTAGTATTGGTTATTTACCTTTTTGGGGACAGCCCATTTATCAAGACAGTTTATTGCAACAGTAGCTGATCTCATGACAAGACCAAGCTCATCTCTGAAAGCTTCAGTACTGTGTTTTCCCAAATCTTGAAACAGAGCATTGCAGATCTTGTCTTCGTTGTCTCTAACCATCTCTAATATAGCTCCGATCTGTGTCTTCCTCCACTTCAAACTCCTCGTTCTCCCGCTTGCAAACGTTTCTCTCATCTCACTCAGGCTCTGCTCCACAGTTTCCTTCATTGCTTCCATGGCTTTTTTTCTCTAACTCTCTACTCTGTTCAGAAGCAGAGTTTGGTTTTTAAATCTTTATCTCTATGCTGGCTTGTTTGTTTGTTTGCCTCTTCTAGAATCAGAGTGTTTCCATTTCAAGTTTCAACCACTTATAGGTGGTGGTTAAAAGTGGAAAGGGGAGCTAGTTGGGTAATGATAAGGTAAATAGTAAAATGGTCAGCCATCTTAGGTTTAAAGATCTTTATCATGAAGATGGAAGTCCATATCATTAAATTAAATGCTATAGTTGACAGATTTCTTCAATTCACATGTTGAATTTTATCTACTAATACTTTATATTATATGAATCGGTGACATTTATTGATGTGTCTATCGATTGTCTCACCTACCAAAGTCCGGAACGTCTGGTTAGTGGCGCCGGCAATTAAATGCTTCACCGCTCCTGTTATCAAATTCTATCTTTTTTTATAAGAAAATTTTATCTTTTTTGGTTACCAATATCAAATATATATATATATATATATATACATTTTGTCAAGTCAACTATCAAATTTTCTTCTCTGTGGAATTAATTAGAGAGTAAATATTATATTGTGAATTAATAAGATTTATATTGTAAATGTGGTTGGGAACTTCAATAAGTTTATGTGTTACGTCAAAATAGTACTACTTTAATTATTTTACAGGTTGTCTGCTGAATCGCGCATGGGCCAACTTTAGATCTGTGATTATGTTGTAGGTAATGGTTGGCAAAATAGTCATAATAACTAATTCGATATTTTTCTATTTTTTCATCAATAACTAGAGAACGAGTCATAAAATTAAAAGTAAAACTGTTGCTTGCTTTCGTTATTTTTTTTTTTATTGACTAGGATGTCATATATAAGTATAACGTTGTCCATTTTGTACGGGTGCGGATCTTCTCTGACAAGTGCCAACATACATGTCGATAGCATTCAATAACATCCCACTTTTGACCAATTTGCATTAAGCCCGTTAGGCCCATTGGGCTAGTTTGGTCTGTTACTATTAAAATCACTTTCCGAGGTTTACTGATCCACAATATGGCAAGCTTTTTATTGCGTTTATGAAATCCGTGAGGGAAAAAATGATAAAGAAGAGAGGAACCTTTAACGGGGTGTTCCGAGAATCGAACTCGGGACCTCTCGCACCCGAAGCGAGAATCATACCACTAGACCAAACACCCAGCTGAATGACATTAAGAAAACTATGTATGTAATCCAATGAAAGTTTATATATGTGTATTACCTGTATATGCTTATGCTGTTGGTAAACGCTAGTAGCCCAATATGATTATAATATTATTTCGAAATTCTAGTAAAAATGTATGTGTTTTCTTACAGCTAAGCTTAAACAGTTGAAACTCGACATATGTCATAAATAGTCATTGCATTGAAATTGTGAATCATCAATCTATAATATCTATTGCTAAACACGAGATTTTGTTTGCTCGTTTTCCATGTCGAGACAAAATGTATGATACAATGCATCATTTTGGCATGAAATTACGTTGTCTTTGTCTTTGTGACTGACAGATTGGGCTTTGCACTAGATTGTATGCCGAAGCCCATCTTCTCTTCTTGGTCCGTGTGATGGATTCTCTGTTTTCGATGTGTCTGTTTTTAGATGTTTCATCATCCTTACTTAGTCATGCATTTCAAATGTTTCTTTCATTATTTGAGTTTTTTTTTTGGTGATGTCTCACGTAGAATGTATTTTACCCTAGATGGTTTATTTCCTTGTAACCGAATTTTTCTAATGGCAATTATTGTCCCTTACCAATAAAAACAAATGAGAGATTTTGCAATTAACAATGTTTTCACGCGCTCATCATGTGATGGTGACTCTTTCCATTCTTGATTTTAGAGAATAATTTTTTACTGTTTTTATTCGGTCCCATTTTCAAACTCTTCACATTGGGCCTTCCACCGACGGTCGAATGGGCCCACAAAGCCTGACTTTGTAGTCCATATTTTTCAATCATTATTCTCGTCATTCGGATTATTAGTATTAGTTTTTCTTTTCTTTTTATAATCGTCTCCGAAACCATCAATACGAATAACTCACAGAAAATAAGTATTGCAATTTACCTCATTAATGTTTATTTTTAAAGTTGGCAAACAAAATCATTTTCGCTTTTACAAGAAAATAGGTTTGTATATATAGAAAGGTATTATATTACTCGGTGATATTTTTGGCACAAAAGCACTTTACAAACCCATGATTATTTAGGTTCATGCGCTTCAAGTAAATATATCGCTAGAATTACCATTATATTTAAATGTTTTTCTTATAATTTCCACTATGTTTTTGTCCAACCATTACCCAACTTTTCATTGCCTGTGACAACATCATTATAATGGTGTTTGCTGACCCAATTTATTTTCATTTCGTTTTAAACTTCCAATTCCCTTACGGTTATAACAACTGTCTGAATAAACCAGCTATAAATGCAAATTTGCAAAAAAAAAAAAAAAAAAAAAAAGAAGGTGTGATCTGTCTTTTGTTAAAACCCAATTAAATGATGGTTTGTTCTTTGAAACCTGAATAAATATATGATTTCATATCATATGTAATAACTAAAAATAGTAATTTTGATATAGAACTGTAAGGTGCACGTAGAATCTTATTTTTTTGGCGATCTATAATATAATTCATTAATTTATTTGTTAATCCCATCATCTTATGACGAATTTGAAATGCCGAGCCCAGAATCAAGCCATATCGATCTTATATTTCTGCGGCTACATAACCTTGAGAAGTGAATATAGTTGGATGATATTAAACTTGTTTTGTTTTTTTTTTTTCTTCTGAATAATGATATGGATAGTTGACGCAGTATTCAAAACACAGGTTTATACTTTCCGTCAGCAAACCAGCTTCAGCAATCGTGAGAGACATCTAGCAGACTCGTAAGTCATAGTAATGTTTCTCTCTTTGTCACTTGGTTTGGTGTTTTTCAGCGAGCACAGAGCAGAATGCCCTTTATTTATATTTTTAGTTTTAAAAATCATTGCTAGATTGGCCTTTTGTATATGTCACCGGCAGTGATTGTCTCGTTTAGATGTAATGCAATGAAATGAAAATTTTAGTTTATATATATATCGCAAAATTTTATAGCAAATCTCTTGGATTTTTAGTCAAGAAGAAGAAGAAGCAAAGCTATGAAAAGAGAAAAGAAGAGAAAGAAAGCCTAGAAGAGCAAAGAAAGAATAAAGACGAAAGTAAACAACTCTAAGCAAGTTGTTTGTCATGTCTAAGATAGTTGTTAGTGAGTTGTTGAAGTTTAGAGCATGTCTCTATGATGTTGCTTGTAAGCAATACCCTAGAAGTATGGTAGTTATGTTTAGAGTTTTAATGAGCTTTAGTGAAGTAATGAAGTAGTATAAGAAGATATATGTGGTGTTGTGTAAAAAACATTTTTGGATCCAATATTACAATGCAGTATTCAAGTATTTCTCTCTTCTCTAAGCATTAATGGTTTTGTTCATATAATAAGATACTAAACACAAAAGAGAGTAAAGAGAGAATAAGAGTAGACTAACATCTAAATGATGAAGAGGTTAGAGAATGTCAACAAAACCCTTAAAAGAATACTAATTGGTTCGTTTTCCAAAAAAAAAAAAAAAACTAATTGGTCTGTTTCTAGAAATTCATTTTGGCTTATTATCGCGTATACCCCCCTTGACCTTTACGATTACACTGACATTTCCACTGTCACCTACTCCTCCGCTTCCACCTCCGGCCCCTTGGCCTTTACCTTCTCCACCACCACCTCCTCCTCCGCCTCCTGGTTCACATTTTCCACTCTTATTTACATTACTATTCTTACCAACTAAATATTTTTCAAAGTCATCAGTCGAGAAATTGGCCTCATTTTCAGAGTCCAAAACGCTTGGAGAAGTAGTAGCATTCACAAAAGTACTCTCACTTCCATCTCTCCCCGTTAGATTTCGTAACCCATGAACCGAGTTTGAGCTCAGCAACAACATAGAAGAAGCAAGACTGAAGAAAAAAAGTATCAAGCTTGATGACAATAGCTCCCTTACCCTCTCCATTTTAGTTTGTCAATATCAATCATCGAACTATATTCACTTCTCAAGGTTATGGTTCAACACCCTCTCCTTTTTATACTATCTACGTCCACTCTAACTGACTCTTAATCCAACGAATTTAATTAAATTAATTTCATGCACATTCATCTCTCATACGGAACCTACCAACTTTTTTATTTCCTTTTAGTTACAAATAAAAACTGCAAAAAAGAAACGAAGTTGAGACTTGAGGTTGAGGGTAAGTGTAGGCTCTTCAATTATAAAACTTTGTTCCGAATTTTATCTATCAATCGATCATAGAGTGAACAAACATATATATATATATATATATATAAACTGCTTCACGCGCAAGATCCACTACATATCCATTCAAGGATAAATAAATTCCTTTCTTTTTCTTTTCTTTTTTTTCTGCTAAAAACTTTTTCTTTAAAATTTAGATGTTTAAGAAAACGCAGTTAAAAGCGTGTTTATATAAATTTACGCGTTGTTGCACTAATAAAGTTGTAAAACTGGGTACGAATAGGAGTTCATTGCAAATGCATATGGGATTCAAAGTAAATTGTGCCATAAGTAATATATTTTTCAAAACATAAGGTACGTTAATAAGTGGAAATTAGGAACATGTGATAAAAAATGTAGCTAATGTGGGCACCAAAAGGGTTTTGTATAACGTAGCCTACGAAAATTTGTATTCTTTTTTAATGGTGATAAAAAAAACGTTCTTTTATTTAGGGATGCTTCTCTTTTGGTTTACGCTATTCCCAGTTTCGATAATGCCTTCACGCGAAGACGCTTCGTTGTGATGTTGGTTGGATCTAAATAGGCCTACACACTTCTTTTATGAGTACCAAAATTTTACATTGCGAAGTCAGTCTTATAAGTTTAGAAAAGAGCCAGTCAAAATTCACATGTCAAAATGACTAATGTCAGAAATTGTTCAACCACACAGGCATTACCAAAGTCATAGTGTAAAATGAAATTGTCTTAACCACACCAAGTTTGAGAAACCGAGATTTTGAAAAATTGAAGCTTTTTGTGAACTTTGGACGAGAAGGAATTCCCAACCCAGTGCTTATTTAATCAATCAGAATGGAGAGTTTGGGGGAACTTTATAGACAGGAAAATGAGTGTTGATGCTTACAGGTTTTGGATTACATTAAGTTGAGAACTGAAGGTAGTTCAAACCGTCATTGGGTCCGTGTCATCTATTTTGGGCCGACAATGTAAGGCCCAATAGTTTCCAGTACTGGGTTATTCATTGTATAGAATTTGGGTCAAAAGGTTTGCGATGAATTAACAAATGGCATTAAAGATACATTTAAAAGATCCTATCTGATTCGGTTTTAGCTTAATTTTGTCTAGGCCTAGTTTATCAACGATGAGAAGAGTTTTAGTTAAAAGCAGAGTAATATCGAGTAGAAGGATCAACCTCTGTCTCATGTTCGTAGGACTAAGAAAAATAAAGGGGGGAGATTGTAATGAAAACAATTGTGAAAACATATACACGAGCCCTCTATCATTGTATGAAATTGACAAGAAAAAACGATGGAGACGCGTGACGTGACCGAAACCACAAAACGCACCGAGACGTAAATGATAGGCCCAAATTCATATTCCATTATTTTTCTAATTATTTACTCTTTCTTGTCGTTTTTAATAATTTACGAAATTGGATAATAATTGTTAACATCCTGTTTGTATAATGGTAATTATGTAAAGCTGACGGTACGACGACGTAAATAATTAACTAAGATGCCATTCATTCCCAACAATCGAATTAATATATTTAATGGTTAAAAATATGAATATAAAAAGCATATTATATATAGACGAGTGATTCATTTGAACTAGATAATGAGTGGAGAAAAAATGAAACTATTTGCGAGTTTCTGAAATAACAAGGTAAAGAACGTGCAAAATGGTTTGATCGAGGTGCTGAAGCTGCTAAGTGAAACCTCCAACGTCGTAGGAGTTATAAAAGTATATAATATGTAGTAAAGTACGCAACTAGGAGTCTAGGACTTAGCACATGGTGACAGGCAGGAAATTCCTTAGGTTGATACGATTACAAACAAACAAAAAAAAAACGTTCGTTTTCCTTTAAAAATCATATGGATATGTGAAATATCGTGAATCATACATGACCAATTAGAATGGTTTGATGGTAGTTGCAATATTATACAGTAATAATTTTGTTTGATAACTATGTAGTTTAATGTTTAAGCTGCGTTTAGCTATAGCAGATATTTAAAAATACTGACGCAACATAATTGTCGGGTATATCTTAGGACTGTAGTGGCTGCAGCTGGACGAGAAATAAATATCGAAATGGTAATACCGATTGAAAATTGAATTTCAGAATAACAATTTTAGTTGAAAACGCTAGAAAATAAATCATACCTTCTAATCAGAGAGGAAAATATATCATTCTAGTCTATTTTTTCTAAGACTATGTATAATTTATGAAGTCTATTTTCAGTTGGAAATAAACTCCATAATGAATAAAAATTCATAGTTAATTTTTCCCTTATTACAATGCCAATAAATCCGGACAACTCTAACTATAACGCCAAATTTGGTGTTTTAGTGCTTATTTTTTTATCTGCAACCATAAACACCAAATTTTACTCTAAACTAATATTTATATTATTATATTATTAAAAAAGTTTTGTTTTAATTTTTAACTGTTAGATAAATACTAATTTCATATAAAATAATATATTATTTCTTAATTATAAGATTAAAATCAATAACAAAAAATCAATAAATTAAAATATGAAATAATAAATTATATTTTACTAAATTATCAGAAAAATTATAAGCATAAATTATCATAATAATTAGAAACATAATAAATTATACAATTTCAATTGATAAATAACAATTAATTTTATTACTAACACATAAACATAAATAAAATAATATATATTTTTGGTGTTTAATAAACAGTATTATACCAAATATGGTGTGATACTGTTCATAAAAAACTAAATATGATGTTTTGGTGCAAAATTTAGTGTCAAGTTGGAATTATTTTTACACTAAATTTGGTATTTTGTTACTACTTTGGAGAAGTCCTCAGTCACCACTATTGCCTTTGATCATGTACCATGAGACAACATGAGAAAAAGACTCGGGAAAAATAAATTAGGCAATAAATTTAAGAAATAGAAACAGCTAGAAGTAAAAAAAAAATCTCTAACATTTTTAACTTAGCTATGATAAAATAGATATTTATTTTTGTTTCTGTTTTGTCAAATGCTGATTGTTAGCATCAAAATAGAGTTTTACAAAGGGTGACCTTTTGTTTTCTCTTTTTTTTCATTTGTTTCTTAATTTTGTGGACATGATATCATCTAAAAGAATCAATTTACTTTATATAAGATTATTGCAATATGTTTAGCTTTCTTGGGATCCCGAATTTCTGACAATAAAAAATGGAAGACGTCAGGTGTATAGCTACAGTTCACAAGGGCATTTCGTGGTCATTGGTCAAGCCCAAACTATAGACTTACCAACAATATCAACAAAGTAATTCACATTGCTTTTAACAAAAAGAAAAAAAAAGAAAGTAATTCGCATTGTATTTTAATAAAGTAATTCAAATTGCTGTGTGACTCAAAACCATTTAATTTCCGAAGTGATTTGTTAGAACTTTGACTTGTTCAAATAACAATTAAGGTTTTTTATGTGTGAGTTCGTATTTTCTGTTCTATTACTGGTGAAGTTATCAATCTACGAATATATTGATATTTTGGGCAATTTACTAGGGTTATCTAAAACATCTTACATCATCCCACAAAATTGGAAATATATATATATATATAATCACTTTAGGACTTATTTGTTGGTTGAAAAGTCTAATTTGAAATTTCAATGTTATTCTTTTCTTCGTACCGATTTTATCTCTGGCAAAATTCATAATAGAAGAAAAAGAAATACATCAATATTTTGAAGTAAAGATAATTAAGATACAATTAAATATTTAACCTTATTTTAACTCACATAAAACTATAAAATTAACAAAGTGACACTTCTAGTAAAATGGCGAAAGTATTCCGTATTAATTTTAATACTATATAATATACTAAACTTGATTATATAATATACACGCAATAAGTGCATATATGTGTATATTAGTTTATATATACAAGATAACGACATGATAATTTAACATTTATGGTAGAAAATGCAGACATAACCACATACGTGAAGCTCATAAGTATTTGGGTCTAAATAGTTTTGAGTGGTAGTCTCCAATCATTTTTAAATAGATAACGAATCAAAGAAAGAAATTATTTGGATAATTAGATGAGGCGGTTAAATAAAAAAAAATATTGGTGAACCGCCCAAAAAATAAGACGGTTTGCCAACTACCTAAATTTCAACTGGTTCAGATTTTTTGTTTTTTTTTTTACTGTTGTGTGTTTATGATTTTCTATTGTCTTATTAAACATTTTTTTTCCTTCTAACATAGACGTGGTTTATATTTATCTACATGTGTATGCTTTTAAAATATTAAACACAATTATTTTCTAACATATATTTGTATATTTAGCAAAATATATAATTAATTTTGTAGAATGTATTCTCAATGATTTTATCAAAAGTTAATATTTACTATTTAACTGTTTAAATGTTACCTCGTAACACACATTTTAAAACTTTTATCACTTACAGTTGTATATATTTTTGCGATTTCTTATCGTTTTTAATCATATCATATTTTATGAACTCTTAAATAAAAAAACTATAAAAGCACTTCATAAAACTCAATCGCCAACCAGAACATTTTTTTTTTTGTTTAGCTCTGATTTTTTCAACAGAAAAACTTGAAAAGTCCATGTTAATAAACTTTTTAGTCAAAAACAAATAATATAAATAAAGGAGAAACTAAATGGAGGCAATTGTCTCTAAGAAAAATAAAGGGAAACTAATTGTCCTAGTAATGATTTTTTCTATGACTTTTGTAGTTTAATTTTTATTATCCTATTAGAGGTGAAAAGGAGATCTACGTCCTTTTGCGAGTAGCGTTTGACTTCAAGCACTGCTCCAGGTCGTGGTTGGGTCCATTTAAGAGAAACAAATAGAATTTAAGAAAAAAATGGAATTATGAAAAATGCAATGGAATGTTTAATTCTGAAAACTATTACTGTTTACAAAATTTACTGTAGAAATCCCAAAATTTAAAAGATACTTGCACTATACAACAAAAAAGGATTTAAAGAAAAGTTCTCACTATAAAGTTACCCACAATGTAATTCAACAATCACTACTAACGTAAATGCATGTGTCTTGTCAGATAAAACAATATCAAGTATAATTTTGTTGTCTGGGATATATATATAAATATATATATGCATCTTATAAATCATATATGTAGCTATTTAATTATATGACTATTTTTATACTAATATACAAAGTAAAACAGGATAACATCCGTAACCATACAAAACTTTTCTAAATCGTATTTGCTTTCAAAATCTGTGTAGTTTATTATTTTATTTTATTTGTAAGTTTGTAAAGTATACTTAAGAAGATGCAAATTTGAATAATTATACTTAAGAAGATAAAACTTTGAATAATTATGATGCTATAGAACAACATTATCTGTAAATATGTTTAGACCGAAGAATTAGGATTTTCGGTGAATTAAGGTGAACATCAAACAATATCGATCACATTCATTGGACACCAAGCTAAAAGTGTCTTAATATTCACAACATTCATTAAACTTTGATGTTGAATCTCAGACTTGGACTAACCAAACTCAGTAATATATAGAATAAAATCACCTAGTTTAAACTCATGATCACATATGTCCACCATTACTTGCGCGTAATCAGTTTAATACAGCCAGATCAGAGAAAACTCCGACACAATCGAATTTGTAATATGCGTACTATGTTTATAAGAAAGAAAGTCCACAAGAATAAGTATAAAACTGAAAACTTATGCAATACATGTTGAATTTGTTTGTTATATTTGTTATAAGAAAGAAAGTCCACCGTGGTCGTTTAATCTCTCATATCTTCAATAATATAAAGAAAAGTTTAATCGACGTCAGATAGTAGAAAGTATTTACTTAATGAAAAAGGTTCAACTTTAACTCTTAACCCTTAATTAATCTAGCTTCATTAATTTTCTTTCTTATTTAGCAAAAAATTAAGTTTATTCTCAAAGGAAAAAAAAAAACAATTAGATTGCTGTATTTCAGAACTTAATAGTTTAAAAAGACATGGAGTTGGTAAGAACAGACATATATAGTTTATAAATAGATATGAAGTTGGTAAGAACAGACGATTACAACACAAAATATATTCAATAATCCATATTTATATATATCTAATATATATTATTTGATTAAATAGAATTTTTTTTTAAAAAAGATGTCACAAATGCTTATGTTGATCTGATCCAGCTAATTAACGACGATATCCATATCATTGTCAATACTCAATATGAGTTTATATGTAGTCCCACAGTTGATCATATTCGCAATAAACTAAAAACAAGGTTAGATTAAAAAATGTGAAAATTTTGCAACTTTGAAATTAAATCCAAAATTGATTAAGAAGTACAGATATATGCAAACGATGACATGTTCTTCAATACCAACATGTATTTGATATCCACGAAATACTCGTTAATCTTGAGATTACTCCTATTTTCAACATTTAAAGCTTGTTTAGAAAAAATAACAAGGTGAAAAAGTCAAATAGTATCTATTTGAAAGTACATTTGATCAATATTTTGAGTAATGAATCAAATTTGGATTTTGCGACCGACATTGCTGAAATGAAATGGAAATCAATACATGTTAAATTAGTTATATTCCGATCATATAAAACTAGTCGGAGTCTTGGGTAAATGTATTATAGCTTATGAAACATATAACTCATGACACACACAAACATATAGCACACGCTGACCAATTACACAATTAGGACTTGCGTTTAAGGTTTACAAACCGTATGGAAAAACTTTAACCGTTTATTATATCTTAAATTTATAATATTATTAATTATTTAACCGTTTGTTTCTAGTTATAACATAGTGTTTACTGCCGTCTCAACTAAACTCTTATAATGATGTCTCTAACAGTTTTATTTCTAAACCAACCCAAAAATTATACACAGCTTGATGAAATAATGGTTATCAACGGATTTCATTGATGAGAACAGCATGTTTTAATACTGCAGCTACCTATAAAACCGTAGGGTAAAGTATCTTTACATGTTGTTTAGATGCCAACGGAACCTACTTAGTAACGACACGATATTTTAAAATGAACCTTAATTTTCTGTCAGTCTAAGATTTAGAGATATTATTTAATATTAATAGTAAGTAATTGATCGACCTTTACAAAAAAAAAAAAAAAATGATCGACCTTGTGTACTCACTGCTTGTGGTCACTTTTTTTGTTTTTTGTTTTTTTGAGACATCACTCGTAGGTCAGACTATGCCCAAGATATAGAGCTACTAACTAATATTAACAAATAATTAAGTAGAACTTGTGTATTCTTAAGTAGATGTCACAAATACACTCGGGGATGGTACCTTTTAAATATAATTGCCATTGTAGTTAAGAACAAATACAATTACGTAATTTTATAGAAAACAGAGAACAATCATTAAAAGCCAAAAAAAAAAAAAGTTTTCTAATCTTAATATTTATATCCAAGAATATCACACAAATTTTTTTATACTATCCATACAGTCAAATACAATTACTTTAATTAACTTAACTAGAAAATATAAATTTACATCAAAACTATCTTCTCAAAATTTATTAAAATAACCGTTATTCCGAAACTCCGAAAATTATATTACTATTAAGAACCCGAGACACCATAAAATTTCATTTATACTATAAACTCAAAATCATAATAGGTTCGCCGTTATTTCACAAAAAGTAAATTAAAATATAATCCCACTTTGATGACGTACTCAGGATAAAATTTAGTGTTATAATTGCAAAAAAAGAAAAAAAATGATATTGAGGAAAATTATTTATCAACAGATATTTTAGCCAAACAGTCATTTATGATTTATTTCCAATTTACAACAGCTATGTTTTCATCAGTTTCCTAAATTAAAATCCACCAAGTACCAATAAATGATTCATCATATATGCTAGAATTCGATAAACTCCATCTGGTATAATGAGAAATAATAACCGTTGTTTTCACATGAATGAGAAATAATAAATGGTGTTTATATCTACATATAGATGACAAAAATTAATTAAGACAATACAAATATGTCAAAAAAAAGGGACCACAATTTTGATTATAAAACCTATCTCTCTAGTCACACCCCAAAATGGCGAACTCTGCCTAGTGAGATCTTCCACACTCAAAAGAAAAACATTCTATAGCCAAGAAGCAAGAAAAAACCCCCCAATATGGAGTCTATATCCAAAACACTAAGCCAAATATTAGATCCCACTACGGCAGTTCTCATCGTTGCCTCGCTATTCATCCTCATCGGCTTCATCACACGGCGGCGAAGGCCTCCGTATCCTCCAGGTCCACAAGGTTGGCCCATCATAGGCAATATGCTTATGATGGACCAACTTACCCACCGTGGTTTAGCCAATTTAGCCAAGAAATACGGCGGCTTGTGCCATCTCCGCATGGGATTCCTCCATATGTACGCCGTATCATCACCGGACGTGGCTCGACAAGTTCTTCAAGTCCAAGACAGCGTCTTCTCGAACCGTCCTGCAACTATAGCTATAAGCTATTTGACTTACGACCGAGCGGACATGGCTTTCGCCCACTACGGACCGTTTTGGAGACAAATGAGAAAAGTGTGTGTCATGAAGGTGTTTAGCCGTAAACGAGCTGAGTCATGGGCTTCGGTTCGAGATGAAGTAGACAAAATGATCCGGTCGGTCTCTAGTAACGTTGGTAAGATAGCTCGCATATTAGTCCACTCTTGCTATATGTACGGATGCGGTTATATGTAAAATTAAAAAATCCATTGTTTATTTTTTCTTTTCTTTTATATGTTTTTAACATTAAACCAAAAACTTGTAGGTAAGCCTGTAAACGTTGGGGAGCAAATTTTCGCGCTTACCCGCAACATAACATACCGGGCAGCGTTCGGGTCAGCTTGCGAAAAGGGACAAGACGAGTTCATAAGAATCTTACAGGAGTTCTCTAAGCTTTTTGGAGCCTTTAACGTAGCGGATTTCATACCATATTTTGGGTGGATCGATCCTCAAGGGATAAAAAAGCGTCTCGTGAAGGCCCGTAATGATCTTGACGGATTTATTGACGATATCATCGATGAACATATTCAGAAGAAAGATAATCAAAACACTGTGGATGATGGGGATGTTGTTGATACAGATATGGTTGATGATCTTCTTGCTTTTTACAGTGAAGAAGCAAAATTAGTGATTGAGGCTACGGATCTTCAAAATTCCATCAAACTTACCCGTGACAATATCAAAGCTATCATTATGGTAATTATATTTTTAAAAGCACTAGTCAAACTCATTATTCTTATTGCGTTACATCATAAAACTTATCCAAACAAAAAAAATCGGTACTTCAAGTTATTTGTAAACTGTTTTCCCATGTTACTAATCCTAGTTCCTTTCCTTTCTGCATACAAATTTTTATCATCTATTTATCTACTTATCAGGAAAGCAACATATATATCATGAATTGTTTTATTGTTTTTTTTTTGTAAAATAGAGAGACTCTCTAACTCTCAGACCATCCACATCCCTCATCTTGTGTTGAGTGTCTTTACAATTTAAATTAAATGAAAAAATGAAAATCAGTGTCTTTAATATTTGAACAGTGTATAATTGTGTCTTTGCAGAGACACTAAAACACTCTGTGTCTTAAAATTTATTTATATTTTTCTTTTAAGATAGAATGGTCTCACCGTCTTGAAAGTTGGAACCATATAATAATGTTTTAAATATTTAATGTTGTTAATTACTAATTAATTTTATTTTTATTTAACAGGACGTTATGTTCGGAGGAACAGAGACGGTAGCGTCGGCGATAGAGTGGGCCTTAACGGAGCTACTACGGAGCCCAGAGGATCTAAAACGGGTCCAACAAGAACTCGCTGAAGTTGTCGGACTTGACCGACGCGTAGAAGAAACAGATATGGAGAAGTTGACTTTTCTTAAATGCACACTTAAAGAAACCTTAAGGCTACACCCACCGATCCCTCTCCTCCTCCACGAAACCGCAGAGGACGCTGAAATCGACGGTTTCTTCATTCCCAAGAAATCACGAGTGATGGTTAACGCGTTTGCGATTGGACGTGACCCAGACTCTTGGGTTGACCCGGATACGTTTAAACCATCGAGGTTTTTGGAACCGGGCGTACCTGATTTTAAAGGAAGTAATTTCGAGTTTATTCCGTTCGGGTCGGGTCGTAGATCGTGCCCGGGTATGCAACTCGGGTTATACGCGCTTGAGTTAGCCGTGGCTCATATATTACATTGCTTCACGTGGAAATTGCCTGATGGGATGAAACCAAGTGAGCTCGATATGAGTGATGTGTTTGGTCTCACGGCTCCTAAAGCCACGCGCCTTTTCGCAGTGCCAAGCACGCGTCTTATCTGCGCTGTTTAAGTTCTGGTTCAAGCCACGTGGAAGGGTTTGGTATGGTTCTTGGAAGGGTGGTGAAAAGTTGAAAGTGGCCCTGTCACTTGGATTTGTTGATGTTATATGTATGTACAATGTGTATTGTGGATAAAAACATAAATGGCTCTCTGTTTGCCTTTTAAATTGTTTGTTGGGATTTTTTCTTGATGAAATGTAACCGGTAAATTTAGCATATTACAAAGATGTAAAATAATGATCCAAGGATCTTCAATTTGTTGGAGTTTGTAAAACACAGCAATTTCTTCCCGATGGCACAACCGGTAAAATTGAGTAATTTAAAACTAAAATTTTAAAAATCGTATTTTTAAAACCCCATGGGCATTGGCAATATGGATTAGAGACGAAACGACTACACGTAGCACATTCACCATACGTACGTTCGTTACGTGGTAACGTGGACATAGAATATAGTAATAATTTCATTCAATATTCCCAATGCTATATATGTGATATGCAGCAGAATATCTACCCAAAATATTATTGTCCAAATATAGTTTAGACTGAAACTAACTAGGGATGCCTTTTGTGAGTGTGTGGTGCAAGCATAAGAAAATGTCAAATTATAGACAACGAATGGGTTGTGAAGAATGGTGCAGAAATCGCTAAAATTAGCTCTAAGCCAAACGTAAAATTTAAAGCTTTTAAAGACTGTAGAGTAACTATCTAAGCCACAGGTTTGGAATGGGGTTGGTTCGAGTAGGCTTTGTCTTGTCTTGTCTTGTAGCGACAGCTTCTCGACCCATCAAGTTTTAGCAATACTTTCACCAAATAATTGACATTGCGTTTATTTTTTCAAATTATTTTCATAAAGATTTGTAGTGATTGTGGGGACATGGAGTCATATACAGTCCCAATATTCATAAAAACATATCTGTTGGTAACGATGCTTAGATTTTATGAAATATATGCAAGTGATGGATGGTTTGAAATTTATATTTTGTTTTCACAGAATGAAAAGATGGGGTGGGGGGATGTTTTTTTGCCAACTACCAACTTTAAATTTAAAATGTGTTAGCGAATCCCTGACGGTGACCGTGACACTTTTTCTTTTAATGAACTCAAATCTAATTAGGGGTTTTCATTTACAGAGGAAGGATAAAATTTAGGAAATAGAATTATCCAAATGAACACTAAAGTCTAAAACCACATTAAAACACCTAAGAGCATTAAAACAATTAACAAAGCCTTTTTCATTCTTCACGTCCCAGATTATGTCCTGGGATTTATTGCGTTTTGTTTATTAATTGTTTTGTTAAGGGGTTTCCGTTTCTTATTTGCAATTGAATATATTATACCATGGACCACGAGCAGTGAAGAACGGACCACTGAGATCCACGTGACAAATGCGTTTGGAGCAGTTTATATATCTATTTAAGTCTTACTCCGTTTCTAACATTGGAAAGAATATAAGTCAAATTTCAAAAAATGTTGATTTTTATATATTTTTTTTCATAAACAATTATTATTACTTAAATAAAAACACATATTTAATAATAGAAAACCAAAAAAAAAAACTCATTCTCTGTTTATATGATCCAAACAATCTTTTAAAGTTTTTTGAAATCATTGTGCTGAAACTTTTAAAAATAATTAAATTACATAATTTATAAAAATAAAATTATATACCAACAAAACTAGAATATGAATTAAACTTACTTGATTATTGTTGATAAACACTTGGGAAAAATATAAACTAATGGTATGAATAGAGACTTTAGAGTTTGAAGAAGAATGTGAGAAAACAAGTTAATTGCTTTAATTTTATATTTTTATTTTCTAAATTAATTTAAACTTTTTTTAATTTTCGTTTGTAAAACAATCAAAACTTTAAATAGCATAAAATGAATATAATATAATACTAGTATTTTATAAAAATTAAGAACTCTCAAAAATCTTTATAAATTTTGGAACTTATGCCAAAATTTCTAATTTTTGGCCATTAGCAACGCCTCTTATTAAACATCTTTGTACGTGTTTTTTTAGGGGTAATAACCGTAATATTGTTCTTTTTATGCGTGATTTTGATAGGTTAACTCGACTTGAAATAAATTTAATAAGGTCTCGAAAAGAAAATTGGTCTCGAACTTCGAGTTACATTGTTTCAGATATCAGAACCCACAATTTCAGTTTTGTCTCTTATTATTATTATTATTATTATTATTATTATTATTATTATTATTATTATTATTATTATTATTATTATTATAAAAGGGGAACAATATGGGTAGCTATTAAAGACCGGCAGGTGGCATGCATGGTAAGTGGAAACGGGTGACATGTGATGGTGGATTCACCACGACATCGTTTTACATAATTACAAGTTACAACGCAGCGAAGTTGTCGTCTTTCGTGGGCGTCGAAGAACGTTCAAATATATGACGATTGTAAGTAACAAACAAACAAACAAAGGATAAAATCCCTAATGTTTACTTTCAATTAATGGATTTTTTTTTTTTTTTGGGTCTAAAATTCAAAACATGTGAGACCTGGTGGAAATGTGAACTAAGGACGTCCCAGTTTTATACCATTCGCATAACCTATTAGATTTTTATAATGGAGATAAACACGCTTTATAATAGAATACATAAACGACAAATGCTTCTCCATTCGTTTTTGGAGTTCCAAAAGTTTTTTTTTTTTTGGTTTTAATGTGAAGATTTTATTTAACTTGTCGAGTTACAATTTATATTTAACTTGTGGTGTTAAAACGTTCAACATCTGAGAGTAAACAATAGGGTAGATTCAACGTTTCTCAAATTTAAGTAATAGGCCGAAATCGACACTTACTAGTTACTACTCCATCTTTCGAGCCTCTCTCTAAAAAGACCAGCTCAATAAAATCAATTTATCTTTGTTTTGTCAAATTTTGATTTGCTACGTTTCCCATAGATACGAGTGAGTGACATTCCACCATATTGGTCACACATTCACCTATAATGTTGAGATCGAGCGGTGAGTGTTATATATGATTAGCTCACTTTCATCTATATAATTATTAAATATTCTTACACAAATCTGAAAATTATCGTTGACCTTTCAATTATTGTTTGCTAGAAAGCGATATCACACCCTTTTCACAATACATAGTCTGTTAAATATTCACTTGAAAAACGAATCTTGTTTCATCAGTAATTAAGGAATTATATCATATTGACGGAGAGAAAGAGATGGCTTATGATATTTAATCTCATCTAAATCCCTCGTTTCTAATCATCTCCTAGTTGACTGATAATAAGTAAAATATCATTTTCCCTTTTAAAAGATTAATAAACTTGGAGACTATTCAAGTTCATTAATCTGTTAAAAGGAGAAGGTGATTTTTTACATATTAATTATCAATGAAAATTCTCTATTTTCCATCTATGAAATCCGCAATGCATTGCTCCTTGTCTCATAAACACCTAGGGAACAAAAATCATATAAATCTGGCTCGAACAAAATATATAGATATACCAGAATAACGTTAGAAAAAAAACTTTAAAAACGGGTTCGCAGTAGTGTGTGCAGTCTCCACGACAGATTCTTGTCACGGAGATGCAAAATTAAAGAACGAGACAAATTTATAGCAGACCCAATGAGTTGTCAAGGCTGATTCCATGAATATAAATGTGATTTATGTGACGATGGCAACCAATAAATAAACTTTGTTGCTTTTTTATATACTTATGGTGTTATATTCTTAACTTAAATGAAGCACGGGCGGTGAAGAAAGAGAACAGAACACTCTCTACATGAGACAACAAGCATTTGTTTTAAAATATTTACTTCAGCCAGTCTTGACTCTTACAATTTTCTTAGTGACTTTAAAACTCGTTAATCCAATTTAAAACAAATTACAGTAAGAACCTGAATCTTTATCACCTTTTAAAAATAAAATAAAATTTCTTAAGATTCCTAGTTAACTCCATGTAGGAGGCAGTTAAACAAAACTTAAAGAGTCCAAAAGATATATAGATATAAATCCAGATCTCAATCGAAATTTAGTGAGAAAATATAAAAAACAATACACAACAAAAAACAAAATAATAATAATAATAATAATGTAACTTTATACTTAAAATGGATTTTAAATCAAAGAGAAAAAGGATGAAACCTGGCAGAGTAAATAAAAAAAGGATGAACTTCCACGGAAAATTGCATTTAAATTTAAATAGCAATAATAATGGCCGTAGTCATATGCTCTGAAGTCTGAAGTATACAAGTCTTCCAAACTTTGATTTCTTTTTCCTTGTTCCGACGAACAGTCATCACTCATCGTAGAATCAACATTTTTTTTGACTTTTCTGTATATATAATAAATGGAAACAAGAACGGGTAAGCTAAAATACTGCGGTGGTCAACCAAGACGGTTTCAACCTCCACGTGCATGGTGGATAATGTAACATGACGACGTTTCATACAAATAATTACAATGCAGAAGCTCAAGGCGTCGACGAACGTTACAATAAAAGGCGACTAAACAAACAAACAAACAAATTATTTACAACCCTTACTTTTATGTATAACGTACAAAGACTTTAATCTTATCTCTGACTTTTAATTCAAACATGTGAAGTTTGGACACAAAATGTGGTACGCATCTAATATGTTTTCGTTAAAGTGTGTCACGAAAAACAGGGTAATAAGTGTCGATTTCTAGTCTTTCTAGAATCTGCTGAGTTTTCCATAGATACGAAGAGTGACCTTCCACCATATCGGTTACATCCACCTGTAAAACGTTGAGATCGAGATTTGAAATGATAAGATTATGATTGAAATTTCTACAATTATTGAAACTGATCTTGTATCTTCTTGTAGTTACTAAAATATTCACTCTCATCAACTCACTATTTGTTTTAGTAATGGATAATGCATAGAAGGGACAAGAGAAAGAGAAAGAGAAAGAGATGGCTTACATTTTCGATTCCAGGGATACAAATTGGTTGGATTCCGGCTAATCCTTGGGAGAATAAACTATTGAAATAATAAAGATAAAGTTGGGTAAGATTAATAGAGCAAGTTGGTTTGTAAGTGAAGCGGACTTAAACTGAAATAATGCAACTTATGAAGTGAATGTACCTAGCCCGAAATGCAACACCAAGTGTCCAATCGTTTGTGGCATAAACATTGATGAATCTTCCAGCTACCATCTAGTAGACAGAAATGCAGAATATTTTTTTATATTAAAAAACTCATTTCAGATTTGATTTCTCTGGATATGTATTGGTAATGTAATGAATTCATAGCCAATTAATTACCTTCCTTATGTCTCGCCAGTTTTCGCTGTTGATTGAAATGGGTGCCCCAAGAAGAACAACTCTTTCGACAAGTTCAGCTGCCAAGATATGTTAAAGTCTCAATAAGAATGGTTCAAACAAAAATTCCGAGATTAAACCAAAAAAGATTCATCCTATTAAAGCTGGTAAATACCGTTTTGTTCTGTCTCCGCCAGAGTTTGAAGGCATTTAAAGACGACACGAGCACCAAGCGAAAAACCCACGAGAGTGATGGGTCTGAACGTTCATAATTTGAAGAATTATAAGCAGCAAAAGATGTAAATCCTATACGTATAACTTTCTAACATAGATATTTCATATTCGTTTCCTTGCAGTAGCCATAAACTCTCTACCTATTTCCTTGCAAGCCTTTTTGTAACACTTCAGCAAGAAGTCTTCCCGCTTTATCCGACCTAAAGGAATAATATTATATTTGTCACGGATTTAGTTAGAACGCAAAAAAAAAACCAACACGAAGGTTTCATCTTTAGTTAGAGATGCGAACAGGTAAAGGGTGAATGATGCAACGTGCATCATCTTTGTTCATATATTGACTAATTAGCAAGGAATAATGTATAACCTATCAATAGCAATACTCCATTTGCTATCTATGAAATCAGCAGCTACTAAGATTGTTGCTGGCCATGCTAATGCCAATAAAAGAGAGCTCAAAACAGTGTGCATTGCTCCTTGTTTCATCAACTCCATGGCAAGTCCTGGGGGAAATCATTAAGAAGACACATTTTTTTTAGAAAATTGACGTTGTTACATCGAAATGGTTATCTAGTAGGATTAAAACCAATTACTTGAAGTAAGCCAATCCTGAATTGCAGTGCTCACTAAGATAAGATTCTTGGACTCCCATTGCAGTGTGTACCTGAACTAGTAAAGACCACATTGTAAGAAGCAAATACAGCACAATTCTTGAGAAAAGGACACACACATGAATGAGAATAGCTAATGTAAGGAGCAGCTGAAGATATTAAATCCGATTTCATTTTGACGATACCAAAATTTTCACATGGCATACCTCTCCAAATTGCTTATTAACCCTTCCCATGGTTTCACAAAATCTTCTTCCTCAAAAACAACACCAGAAACTAAGACTTCTACTGCTAACCGCTGTTCCATTGATTACCACAAACGTTTTTTAGTCAGTGAAAACGTGGACTTCTCAGAGCAAGGAGATCTCAAAATGAAAATGGTAGAGGACAGACAACCAATATTTTGATACTCCAAAATGCAAAACTATGTTCGTATGTTACAATGACCTAGCAGTAGAGGGCAATAGGCACTCACTCCTTGATTATGATTTTCGCCAATAGCTTTAAATTCGAACTCATCAAGGTCCCCAATTCTCCTTGCCATCTTAGTCCCTGTGAGACCAGCTCCAGCAGCTGGATGCGAAAATTTTTTAAAAACGAAGCATAAGTGACATCGTAGACGCTCCTTCACAAAGATTTAATACATTGGTGAGTATGAAAGAGAAACCAAAACACCTAGTGCCTAATTGTAAGCGCACTGATTAACCCACATACTGCAAAAGTGAACTCATCTACTCTTATTCACCTCCAAACGATGCTGCAACTGCAACAGATCCAGCAACAGTTCCAGCAGCACTCGCCGCAGCAGCAAACCCACTAGCTCCAATCACTGGCACAAGTGTGCCTAGTGTCGGTGCCAATGCACCAAACCCTGCAGCAATAGCTGGAGCAGCCAGTCCTGTTGAATAAAACCACGTTGGTAACCAAGTCAAAATTAAACTCTTATTAAAAAGGTTAACACCTTGAAATTTCCGTACCACCAGTAATGGCCATCAAGGTGCCCCCTGTAATAGCAGCGGCACCAATGATGCCTCCACGCTTCCACTTAGCCCATGTGGACGTAGAAGAGAGAGTATCTTCATCCTTCATTTCACCAGACTTCTTAAGGGCCATGGCAGAGCATGCGACCATTGTCTCAATTGCTTCCTAGAAATCAAAGATCTCTAAATGTGAATATATTGTAACAGTAAAAGAAAATATGAAATGATCATTCGATAAATAACTGCCAGAACAAAAGGAAAACAAAGAAAAAATGCAGATACAAGGTACCAGATGAAATAGCACTAGAATTTCGAGCAACGCCCATTTCATATCTTAACTCAGAGATAGATTGCTTATTCCTAACGATGATGATATTATGTAAAAGAATTAAATTTCACAATGAGATTTTCCTGGGAGAAATAACAATACGAACCACTTTAATCCATTCAATGTTAAACCATGTCGCCAGTAACCGGAGAGCAACACGGTGACGCGCATCATAGCCTTTTCTACGCTTACATTTCTTATCTTCTTGATATTTATCTGACAAGCAAGCAGAAAGTAGTTCATAAAGAACATTAATCTTCCTCTGATAGCTAAGCAATGTAACTTCCTCAACAGATTTCTCATCTCTAAGAACTTCAGGCTTGTGGCTTCCATCTATAATAATAACACCCGCTTCAAGACTCTCTGTTTCAGCAGTATCACCCTTATCTTTATCCTTATCCACATCTGTGTCTTTTGATTTCACTTCTGGAACTGCATATTTCTCGCGGCATTCATTTTCGTATTCCTGATGCCTCTCCTTCCTAACATCTATAGAGATAGAGCTTTGAATGCTATGCACCATAGCATCACCGGCTTTAGCTAAGGCCATCTCTTGCTCCAACATTTCGGTAGAAGCATCACTCGCTTCTTCTGATAGTAACCTTGTAAACTACAAGAAAACAAAAATAGAAGTTAATTGAACAATAACTCAACAAAGATATAACAGATGCTAGCACCAAAATTCGAACTCCAAAATAGCCATACCGCACCGATGTGGTGCTTAGCCGGGGAAGAGCAAGCGGTTTGCTCAAGACCAAGCCAAGCTGAAGAACCAATCTCAAGACATCTGTGCAAAGAAAAACGAATTACAAATATAGCTCAAACGAAATGATACACAGATAAAAACAAAGACTTAACTCAATAACATAAAGATTTCAACGTGACTAGATAACAAAAACTCAGAATCGATGACAATTGACAACAACAAGAGAATTTGGGAGATCACCTAAAAACGGGTCGAAGAAGGCCAGAAGTCTCGTGTACCCAGAGGCCAGGGTCATCGGAGACAGAATCTCCGCTACTACAATTGCTTCTTCGCTCTTCCTCGCCTACGTCGTCGTCTTCAGCAACCGGGGTCCCCAGCGGCTGAGTCTGGTTGATTTGTGCTTGGTTGAGCGCGATCGCGAACAATGCGCCGGCCGCGTATCTCTGCAGAGACGTTAAATTTGACGTCGCTTCCATCATTAAAACCGAAACTAACGTTTGATTCACCGATCAGCCAAACAAAACCATGAGAGCGGAAAATTCGTTGGAAGTCAGATCACCGTCAAATTTCGAATCCCGAGGAAGATGAAACCGTGACTTGCTATATGAGTCATCTGTTTTCATTTAGTTTCCCTCCAGGTCAAATAGCAAGGAGACATCTGTCTTCACTCAGTTGACCGACCCATCAAGATTCAAAAATAAAAAAGACTCCGTACCGGGATTCGAACACGGGTGAGAGCCACCAGCTAGACTACATCGGATTTGTGATAAATTTTGGAACCGATTATATCATCCGCGCGTGTAACTACTGTAAAGGTCTCGTGGATACAAAGTTTAAAACATACATCTGAGGTTACAGTTACACAGATACAAGTTTGGAGCATACACATGATGTTTTATTTTATTGCTGGACCGTAATGCGTGTGACTCTATATGGGACTCCTACTCCCTTCACGACACTGAGAGAGCCACAAGTCTATGTGTTCAACTATCTGTTGCCTCACTTTGTTCACTGCATCTGGTGAACTGCAATTCTTCGAATCACCTGATTTAAGGAGAAATAATGGACATAATTTTTTTCAACAGTTGTTTCAGTTTTTGTCTTTTGAGTCCAGTCATTAGAAAGAAAGAGAGCAGAGGCTGGTAATCAATACCTTCAATGATCATTGGAGATTGAGGGCATCCTCGAAGATCACTTCCATGGCCACAGTTGTGGCAGGTGATGATGTAAGAAGGCACTATGTTGTCAAGCATTAAGTAGTCAATGTTTCGGGAGCACACTTCTATGAATGATTCTTAACAAAACAAATTAGGAGATGAGACGAGTTTATAAAAATGGAGTCTTACGGTCAGGAGATGAGGTCTGTTTGGAGGCATGACGCCATGGATCTTGCGACCCATTTGTGAAGATGATTTTCGTTGCTGCAAGCAAAATTGAGAATTAGAAGACTGAAAGAAACTGTTGGAATGTGCAAAAGAGTAAGAGGAGCATTGAGAAGTTTTTTTTGACGTTGCATACCCGCAATTCTATCACCTCCATAGTACAGGTTCGTTGCATCGACTTCAGGGTAAACACCTTTCCCAAACAAACTCTTGCAAAGATCTAAATGATACCTATGAAATTTAAAAGAAATTTAAGAGGGATGACAATAAAGATATGATAAATAAGAGTCATGCATATAAGCTTGTGACTGTGTGTACTCTGTATTGATTTCATGAGAGCGGATGCTATCATTTGCAGGTGCCACCTGGAAATACGCCATTTCAGTGCAAACTTGGAACCACCAAAGCCTATCTGCACTCTCTGGGGTGACCGCAGTGTCTAGCAGATGCTTCCGGCTATATGTTTTAGCGCCTAACCCGAAAACTTTCCCACAAAACTCTCTAACATATTTAGCATATGCTTCCTGTATATAAACATCCCAAAATAATGGGTCAGGGAACACAATTTCTTTTGTATTCAAAGAGAACTGGGGATCTTTGGTCATACATATACGCCAAGCTTAAGCAAAAAAGGGAGAAAAAGCAAAGTTACCACTAAATCACCACCATTATTCTTAGCTTCCACGAGTGGAACACATAGTTTATCTGGATTTCCATACTGGACCTGCCAGATTCTGAAAGTAAATATCTAAACTACAAAGAAAATGAGAATCAAATAATTCGTACCGCAACAACTTCTGCATCCGCTATCAAGTACAAGAAATCAGCATCAACATCAAGCTGCAGATTTCAGAAACTTAAACCCTATTAGAGACAAATTTCTTACTTCATTAGTTGTTTAAATTAAAAGTATAGAAAGAGAAACAGCAAAGCCAGACCTCAGTGGCATTGAAGAGAGCTTTCACAGCCTTGTTGTTTACTTTAAGCCCTAGTTCCACAAGTTTATTAGTCTCCTGTAGTGCCGCTTTACATTCTGGTCCAACCGACTCACCTATCTAAGATTTTGATACTATCAGCAACTAAACCCAGTCTACACTTAAAGGTCAATCTAGTAGTTGAAATGAACACCTGTTGATCATATTCAGGGAAATCGTAGACAGCACGAACAACTGCGGAACTAGCAAGGCTTCCACAAGTCAAATGAGGGAACTTAAGCCGGAACCAAGCACTCAAAGCTCCAGAATAAGACGCTCCGAAGAAGAACCACGGATTCTCAACATTGCCACTTCTATTAAACTTAACATTCAGAGTGTCCTGCATCCAAAAACAAGTCCCAGAACATGTTGAGCTTCTCCTAGAGAAAGGAAAAACCACAAAAACTACTTGCCTGGTAATACTGGCGGAAAGCAGCCAAATCGGAAAGAGCCTGTTTAGAAGAAAGATACTTGAGATTCTCAGTGGCTAATGAGTTAAAAGGTGAGCTCTTTCCGTAATAACGATGCTCAAGTGACACAATGCCTGCTTCAAACTTCTTTGCTAACACCTGACAGACAAAGTTTTATCAATCGAATTTATTGATGTTATGAGAGCAAATCAATCAGTAAAACGAATAGTTTTTGTGAAAAAAAAAAAAAAAAAAAAAAAATCTTACAGTTAAGTAATCGTTGGGGATACCATTACAAGGACCTTCGCCGCAGATTAACAGAAAGATAGGTCCGTCTGGAACTCGTAAAAAATCTAGATATTCATAGTATCTCTGTCTGAATTTGCGATGATCCTGAGAAACATCAAAGCAATTTTACAAATTCCATCATTTCAAACGTAAACCTAGATGAGAGATACTATTTATGGACTTCGCAACGAAATCTGAGATTTGTTTTTGTGTCCCTTTGTATCGAATTCCCAATTTTAGTAAGTCAAAATAAACAAGAGTCGAAACCGATAAGATTGATTACGAATGGAGAGTAGTGGTCTAGGGTTTGATTGAACCAGAGCTCATCTCTCGTCAAGTAATTGCCACTTTCGGACAATCCATGGGAAATCCTACGAGGTTGCAGTAATCCATGGGACAAGGTTGAATAAGATAAGAAGATCGTGACGATGCTGAGTAGAGCCAAACTAAGCGCCGACGCCATTTCTCAGTCATAAAAATCGATCGTCGGAAGTATAGTTAAAACGTGAAAAACGCAGCGTATAATGATGAGAGCCAATATTAAAACGCAGCGTTTTTTAAATGTGAAAACGCAGCGTTTTTTAAATGTGAAAACGCAGCGTTTTTAAAATGTGAAAACGCAGCGTTCATGTTTCTACTTTATAACTTGCAAGGACAGTATAATGATTAGAAAAATGTTTCCCAATTTGTTACAAAAATAATATTAAAAAAAAACGCATGGATTCTAGTGCGGACTTGAAATAAATTTCAAATTATCTACAGAAACCAAATTTATATATTTTTGTTGGAACTTTACTTACCTTAAAGACTTAAACTTTACTCTCTCTCAAAATCACTCACTCATGGCGACTCTTCTCTCACCTTCTTCAAGCTAGTTTTCATTGTTGCTTACTCCAACGGATCTATGGCCAAGGGAACATCTCTGTTATTCCTTTTCCTCATTATTCACGCGCCATTACTTTTACACGCCGATGAATCACAGGCAGAGATAGATGCTCTCACAGCGTTTAAACTCAACCTCCATGACCCTCTCGGTGCGTTAATTTCTTGGGATCCTTCAACTCCAACAGCTCCATGTGACTGGCGTGGCGTTGGCTGTACTAACCACCGTGTAACCGAGATTCTTCTTCCTCATCTCCAGCTCTCCGGACGAATCTCCGATCGTATCTCCGGCCTACGCATGTTACGGAAGCTTAGTCTCCGGTCAAACTCTTTGAACGGTACGATCCCTGCTTCACTCGCTTACTGCACGCGCCTACTCTCTGTTTTTCTTCAATACAACTCACTCTCCGGTAAACTACCTCCGGCGATGAGGAATCTCACTTCGCTTGAGGTCTTTAACGTTGCTGGAAACCGTCTCTCCGGTGAGATCTCTGTTGGTTTACCATTGAGTCTCAAGTTCTTTGACATTTCGTCGAATACTTTCTCTGGTAAGATACCAAGTGGACTAGCTAACTTGACTCAGCTTCAGCTTCTAAATCTCTCGTATAATCAATTAACCGGTGAGATTCCGGTGACTCTTGGGAAGCTACAGAGTCTTCAGTACTTATGGTTTGATTTCAATCTCTTACAAGGAACATTACCTTCTGCTATCTCAAACTGTTCATCACTCGTTCACTTGAGCGCGTCGGATAACGAAATCGGCGGCATCATTCCCGCCGCGTACGGGGCTCTTCCGAACCTTGAATTCCTCTCGCTTTCCAACAACAATCTCTCTGGTACTGTGCCGTTTTCTCTATTCTGCAACTCATCGCTTAGGAGTGTTCAGTTAGGGTTCAATGCTTTCTCTGATATCGTACGGCCTGAGACAGCAAATTGTCGTACCGATTTACAAGTCTTGGATCTCCGGGGAAATCTAATCACCGGCCTTTTCCCATTGTGGTTGACGAACATTTTGTCACTAACGTATCTTGATGTTTCTGGAAATTTGTTTTCCGGTGAGATTCCTCCGGAGATTGGTAACTTGAAGAGACTAGAAGAACTACAATTGGCTAATAACTCTCTTGCGGGTGAGATTCCTATAGAGATTAAGCAATGTGGTTCGTTAAGTGTTCTTAATTTCGAAGGAAACAGGTTAAAAGGTCAGATTCCAGAGTTCTTAGGCTATATGAAGGCGTTAAAGGTTTTATCTTTAGGTAGAAACAGCTTCTCAGGTTACCTTCCTTCATCTATGGTGAATCTGCAGCAGCTTGATCGACTAAACTTAGGTGAAAACAACTTGAATGGAAGTTTTCCGGTGGAGTTAATGGAGTTAACGAGTCTGTCTGAGCTGGATCTCAGCAGAAACCGGTTTTCAGGGGAAGTTCCGGTGAGTATCAGCAACTTGAGTAACCTCAGTTTTCTGAATTTGAGTGGGAATGGATTCTCTGGTGAGATACCAGCTAGTGTGGGCAACCTGTTTAAGCTAACAGCTTTTGATTTGAGCAAGCAGAATATGTCCGGTGAGGTTCCGGTTGAGCTCTCTGGTTTACCCAACTTGCAAGTGATTGCATTGCAGGGAAACAACTTCTCTGGTACTGTACCTGAAGGATTTAGTAGCTTGGTGAGTTTAAGGTATGTGAACCTTAGCTCTAACTCCTTCTCTGGTCAGATACCTCAGACTTTCGGGTTTCTTCGGATGTTGGTTTCTCTGTCACTGTCAAGTAATCACATCTCTGGGTCTATTCCACCTGAAATTGGAAACTGCTCTGCTCTTGAAGTTCTTCAGTTAAGATCAAACCGGCTAATGGGTCATATTCCAGCTGATCTCTCTCGTCTTTTGCGTTTGAAGGTGCTTGACTTGGGTCGGAATAACTTGTCAGGCGAAATCCCACCAGAGATCTCTCAAAGCTCGTCTCTAAACTCAATGTCACTTGACCACAATCATCTTTCAGGAGTCATACCTGGGTCTCTGTCTGGTTTATCAAACTTGACTAAGCTGGATCTTTCTGCTAATAACTTAACCGGGGAGATTCCAGCTAGCCTTGCCCTTATTTCGAGTAACTTGGTATACTTCAACATCTCAAGCAACAACCTTAAAGGTGAGATTCCAGCTTCTTTAGGCTCAAGAATCAACAATCCATCAGAATTTTCAGGTAACATAGAGCTCTGTGGGAAGCCATTAAACAGAAAATGTGAAACCAGCACGGCGGAAGAGAAGAAGAAGAAGAAAAGGAAAATGATTCTGATGATAGTTATGGCTGCAACAGGGGCTTTCCTTTTATCACTCTTCTGCTGCTTCTACATTTATACACTCTTGAGATGGAGAAAAAAGCTGAAGCAACAGTCAACAACGGGAGAGAAGAAACGTAGTCCTGGTAGAACAAGCGCAGGAAGTAGAGTTCGTAGCAGCACTAGTAGATCAAGCACAGAAAATGGAGAACCAAAGCTAGTGATGTTCAACAACAAGATCACTTTGGCTGAAACAATTGAAGCAACACGACAGTTTGACGAAGAAAACGTTCTTAGCAGAACAAGATATGGATTGCTCTTCAAAGCCAATTACAATGACGGAATGGTTCTCTCTATCCGCCGCTTACCCAATGGGTCACTCTTAAACGAGAATTTGTTCAAAAAAGACGCCGAATTTCTCGGTAAAGTCAAGCACCGAAACATCACAGTCCTTAGAGGTTACTACGCTGGTCCACCAGATTTAAGGCTTTTGGTATATGACTACATGCCCAACGGCAACTTATCTACTCTGCTCCAAGAAGCTTCCCATCAAGATGGCCATGTTCTAAACTGGCCAATGCGTCACCTCATAGCTCTCGGGATTGCTCGTGGACTTGGTTTCCTTCATCAATCCAATATGGTAAGAATATCGAACATTCATGTATCATCTTTTTTTTTTCAGTTTAAGAAGTTCCAGTTTCTAACATCTCTTATTTCATATAGGTTCATGGTGATATCAAGCCACAGAATGTACTATTCGATGCCGACTTTGAAGCCCATTTATCGGATTTCGGGCTTGACCGTCTCACAGTTCGATCCCCGTCAAGATCAGCCGTCACATCAAACACTGTCGGGACGCTAGGATATGTTTCTCCAGAAGCTACATTGTCCGGGGAAATCACAAGAGAATCCGATATGTACAGCTTTGGCATTGTCCTATTGGAGATCCTAACCGGAAAAAGACCCGTAATGTTCACACAAGATGAGGATATAGTGAAATGGGTAAAGAAACAGCTTCAGAGAGGCCAAGTCACGGAGCTACTAGAACCAGGGCTACTCGAACTCGACCCGGAATCATCGGAATGGGAAGAGTTCTTATTAGGAATCAAAGTCGGACTTCTTTGTACTGCGACTGATCCTCTTGACCGACCAACAATGTCGGATGTTGTTTTCATGCTTGAAGGCTGTCGTGTTGGTCCTGACGTTCCATCCTCCGCCGATCCAACCTCTCAGCCTTCACCGGCCTAATCGTTTTATTTGTCAGCATTATTTATTGGTCTTTGGAGCTTCTTTAATGTCGTTTTATTTATTGGGTTTCTGTAGTCTTTGTTTGGACCCACACAACTCGAATTTAATTGTTGTTTCAACTCGAGTGGTTCCCCTAGAGCTTATTTATGGAGTATTAGTCAACGTAATTTACGTTTCCGGATTATATTCATGTGGGACCCCGCTGCTTTAGCAAGCTATGTTTTTTTTTGCCGGTGTGTTTGATTCCGCCTAAAGTAAAAAAAAACATCATCCAACTAATATAATTCATTCGATCATTTTTAGTAAACAATCTTACTAATGCGGGACTCATTTTGAAATATTGTTTTAATCAAGGTTAGTGGGTAAAACTGGGGAGGAGACAAGGGAGCAGGAGGATTGGTGGATGGGGCCCGTTCTTTGTCACGTGCCAGTAGTTAGCTGAGTCTGAATATGACCGTTGAGCCGCTGATGTCGTCACGTGCCTAAAGTTAGTACACCCTGGCATTATTTGACTCTGGTTCTGTCCTTTTCTCCGCTCAGTCTTGCACGTGGAAAGCCCACTGTCGAAGTTCATGTGAATCTTATTTTTAAACGAACCCAACGATGAATGATCCAGGATAAGAAGATTTTAGAAAGTCTACCAGAGTATTAGTCATCATATAAACGACATTTAATAATTACGTAACTACTTCAACGACTTTGGTTTAAATGCTCTCTTGAAAAATCAAGATTCGATTCTCCCTCAATTTAATTAAACTAGGCCTAAAATCGATTCATTGCTTCGGAAATTCATGAAAATGATGATGGGAATAATTAACGATGATAAATACTTCAAACAAAAATCCTCGAACGCAACTAAAATGTAAAAACAAAAACGGAGTGTTTTAGTCTGAAAAAACACAAATATAAAACTAGAGTCATGAGACAAAGAAGTCTGGACTGTTGATTTACTCGTCATCTTCCTCCTCATCATCATCATCACCACCAGCTCCGTTCAATGCCTTAACTCTCTCAATTAACTTGTTCTTCCTTTCTTCGTACGTAAGCTTCTTCAAGTTGTACCTGATTAGTTTACATCACAATCAATCAAAATCACAGTGAGAATCACACTAACACGCCAACAATATTTAAGATAGTCATAAAATGGATTCTGTTTCTGTACCTCTTGTGTTCCTTGGGTGCAGGTTTCTCGGTTTTCTTAGGGTTGGGGTCTGCACGGATAGCTGCATGAACCTTCTTGTACACCTCCTCAATGCTCTCAGCTTCAACACCATTCTTAATGTAGCCACTGAAGTGAGTTTGGAACTTCTCTGGCTCATCTTCTGACAACAGCTTCATGTAGTTTGAGACATGGCCACCAAAGATGTAGTTCCTGTGGGTTTCAGCATCAAGCTGTTTGTTTTCCTTGTTGAAACCAGCAAATCTCTTATCACTGTGTGGGATATCAAGGCCTCCATCCAAAGCACCCTAGTTGTTGAATCAAAAAGGGCGTTAAAGGATTTCAATAAAATAGTTTGGTTATGAAGACATAGTATAACAGTAAGCACCATTTAATACCTTTAGAGCACCAAAGACACGGTTTCCTGTTGTGGTCCTGATAAGTCCCACATCAAGAAGAGCACGGAAAGGCCTTCTTGATTCAGTTGGTTCCACAGAGTAGTCCTCACCAGTGGCCTGATTCATTATTGTTATCAATAAATGAAAACTCAAGTCTTTTCGTATTCAAGATGAAATCAAAACACATAATATACCTCAAGGTTTCCCTCATACTCGTCATCCATTTCCAACATTGTCAGGACACGGCGAGCCAAAAGAAGGCCAGTACAGTAAGCTGGTATAACAAACAAAAAAAAGATTTTAGGACCATAACCATATAAAGCACAGAACAGACTGAATCAATACCTGCAGCATAGTTTGTAAGACCAACACTGAGTCCATAATGAGGAAGCTCATGTGCATAAGCAGAAGCTTTAACAATGTCACCAGCTATGCTAGCAGACACAATTTGTGCAACAATGTCTTTGTTGGTAAACCGAACAACAAAACGGTACTTAGGTGTGTTGTACTTGTTCTTATCTTGATTGATAAGGCGGATCCTTGCCCTGTAATCAGTCTTACCATCTGCACAAATATAAAAAAAACACTCAGAACACAGATTTCAACAAAGAGTGAGACGAAGACAAAATCAAAATTAAGAATCAATCAATACCTCTTCTTCTCCTGAACTTCACTTGGTACCTCTTGAAGTACGCATTTGACTTATGGGGCTTCACAAACACCTAACAGCACAAGGTAGCTAATTTATTAATCTATAAAACAGAAACTAAAAAAATAAGATACAATAGAACAAAGATCATATATTTAAACGCATCAATGACATCTATAACAGAACAAAAAGCTAACGTCTCAACCTTTAATCCTGAATCGAAGAAACAAAACACAAATTTGCCTATTTTCAATTCTCAAGCAAGTTACAACCAAACCCCATGTAGAAAAAAAACTATCTACAAGGCTAAATACAAACAAAAGCTAGAGAATTTTGGTTACCATAACTATCAATGAAATGCAGGAAATTTCTACATGAAAATGAAATTAAATATCTAATTGTTCTGAGGAGTAATACGAGAAGGAACTATGGCGGACTAAGAAGAGATGGTGAGAAATGAAAGCTAGGGCTTACCATTGAGCTGTGAGGTGAATGATGAGAATGCAAGAGGCGGAATGAACCTAATTTGTGAGATCTTCATTATAAGACAAAAGCCCTAGACTCCTCTTGATCAATGGCCAAGATTTATGTGAGCTGAAACAAATTCAACGGTCTAGATTTGTCATATTAATTAAGGGCCCAATGGGTTTTTTATTCTTGGACTTTTTTCGAGCTTTACATTTGGATTTTTTTGCTTTGATTTCAAGTAAAAAAAGTTGAATCTCAGGCCTCCATTCAAAGATATCACCATCTTCTATTAACCAGCAATCACAATATAAAAACATTTTCAAATTCCTACTAAACATTAGGTGGATCCACATCCATTTAAAGTTTGAGCTACATAGATCTTTGTTAAGAACTAATTTTGTTCGTAACCACTTACATTTTCTTGAAAACGCCCAAATCATTTTCAAATAAATATTAATCCGAAAAAAAAAAAATTAGATATGTATTATATTACTTTTTGTTTTTCATTTGTTTTATCGTTTTAATATTAAAACCCATCTGGTTCACATGGCTTGTAAAGAAAACTAGAGTGATGTGCTTGCAGTTGTTTAATCCATCAATGACATTTATACTTTTACTATCTTCTCCTATATTATTATTACTCACATTCATACTATTACAGTACATAGACGCCTACTCTTTCTTAACGTATATAATGATCAATCATCGTCTCTTTTTCACGATTTCAAAATTTAGTCTATTGGGTCTTTCCAATCTATAAGCACATGACATTGTCAGCATAGTTGATCAGTGTTATATAGTTGCATCATCCAAGTACATTTCTTAATTGAACCAAAGCGGCAACACTATCTATTATTTAAGTGGTAAATTGATAGAAAGAATTGACCATGAAATATCCTTTTCTAATTTTTGTAGGGAAATGCGAAATTTACAACATAATTCTTATAGATTTGAACAAGTTGTGAAAATAAAAATGAGAAATTTCGTAAAGAAGCTTGTGGATTACACTTTTAGTATATAAGCATAATGAGATTACTATACATAGATAAGTTATGTGTGTGTCCGTTTTGTGTATGACGCATTATGTTAGTGGGAGGAGACAGAAAGGAAAGAGTGAATCTCAAGATTGTTGTGTGATTAGAAAGAGCTATTGTGCTAGTTAAAAGATTTCACATGTAATTTCTACGAAATTGTTTATGATATCACAGACGTGTGTAACATTGTAACAGTTGAACGATTTATGCCTGTGATCTATCCCTCCGTATTTTTTAGAGTTGACATGACCCTTTCATAAATAAATTGGAAATGATCCAATAAACCCAATAAAATCATAATGATTTATAATCAATTGATCTTAAGAAAGAATTTGGAGGAATGTTATTGTTACAAGACACGACCCACACAACTCAGTATTCACAACTCGCAACGGTGTTCAATGACCTTAAGTGGGACCCAAATTATATTTATCTGCCGGTTACGCTAACCGATCTCCCAATATAAAACTTCTAATTTATTTGTTATGGTCGGATTTTTTTTTGAAAAATAATTGGTCGATCAAATTTCTAACTTTGTTTGTTTAGGATTTTTATTAGACCTAATTTTTATCATAAGAATGCTTGGGCCATTACCAGTAGACCATCGCCTTAAACTACCTTAGTACATATGGTCATCTTTTCTAAAATACAATATATTTGGATTTACCTCGAATGATCAATATAAATTACTAAACTTTAATTCCTACTCATCTTATTAATTTTAATATGTGATCTGGTTCTAATATAGTGTATAAAAATGATTACCTTTCAGTGTAAAGTATCTGTTTTTATAAATATGCTCTGAATAAATCATCTACTCGAATATTGTTTCTTTGTCAACAATCTAATACTAAATTACTAAGAGAGTAAAAAGATTAAAATTACCCAGAGAGGTTTTATTCACCGGCCAAAAACTCAGGGAAAGGTGGATGGGACCCAATTAAGGATAATGAATTCCGCCGATTGATTAGTGACCGCCGGCCGACCCACCACCGTCCTACGTGGACATCTATTATATCCTCACATTTATGTGCCTAAGTTCTCTATATGACTCTATCTATCTACACTTTTTTATGAAATATCTAACTAGTAACTATACTTACAAATTACCTGAGTAATTATGTAACCGCCGACACACAAAAAAACAAATCTCACCTTAAAATAAAAATAAATTATCTCACCCCTTGAGGAAAGGGTTAATAACAATTTAGTATCGATCTCACCATAACAAATTCAGTGGACTGCGTCGACATGCCAAATTACCCAATAGACCTGATTCGGGCAAACCTTCACGAATCGATCTTTATAAGAATGTATTTCTTTACGTATCGTACAAAATGTATTTCGAGATTTTTCAGAAAAAAAATTATGCCTTTCTTACTAGTTTATATAGTTAAATGGCATTTGATATCTAAAATATCACGTGAAAAAATTAACAGAAAGAGTACTAGCACTTAGTAACAATTAAAAAGAAAAAGCAACGGACTATGTCTTTTATGATCATAAATTTCGTGTGTTTATATCATATTACTTTATATGCTGACACGCTACATAATATAATATCATAATTAAAAAAAAACATTTTCCATAAAATGGATAATTAATTTACAAAAAGGTTAGATCTTTTTTGTGCTGCATTTCACAATCTTACCAAAGAAGATCTAAATTAGAATACTGTATAAAGGTTACAATTTTCGTTTTCTTGAATTAAGACAGCTAGTCTTCCTAATGTAACAGGCTAACAGAATAAGAGAATTTGTCCTCACCATTAAAAGCGGTTTCATAGCATGCGTCTACATTTAACAATTTATTTTATTTATATATTTTTAAAAAGCATGCGTCAAAATTTAAAAGAAAAAAAATGTGCAGAAAAACAAGCAGAACAACTCTTCAACCCAAACATAAACATGCAATTGACACGTGCATGAAGTTTGATTCGCAGACATGTTTGTCAACGTAAGAGTTCGTTGTAAAAAAGAACAAAGTTCATAAGAAAGCCACTTATTATTTGTTGGAAAACTAATCAAATTATGGTAAAATTAATTCATAATTACCTTCTGCATTCTGTAACTTTAAATCATAATCAGCTCATACATAACTCTTTGTTGGGCCACGTATTATAACCCTACAAAAAAATCAATTCTGCTCATTATATTTTTGGGTTTTTAATAAATATCAATTAGTTTTAACTCTTTTTGCTCCCATGTATTAAAAAATATGAAACGTCTATTATACGATAACTGTTTTCCTCAACAATTTCTTCCTGTGGCTCATAAAATTATTTTTAAAAAATAAACTAGTATATTATAAAGTTTGCATTGGCATATTAAACACATTTTAATGTATAAGAATGTCATTTATACTGCAACGAATTTAGTAATTAATAAACATCGCTTAGCATAGCAATAGTTGTCGTTATAAGTATTGGAGTAGCAAGTATTCAACTCTATTTAATTGTTTTCAAATAATGTATGAAATTTAGAAATTAGATTTTCTGTTAATCAATCGAGATAGTCAACGTCGAACCAATGACAAAAGTGTAACTTTTAAGACAACAAGTCACGTCTAAACACGTTTGATGAAATTATATATAATGACATAGGTCCAAAGGTCCAAAGCATGCAGGACCAGATCGATCGATTTTTTCCATTTTATAGATATGTTTGTTTCCGGATCTTGTTGGTGGCATGTCAGATAACCTCTTCACTAATTTATGTCTATAGTCTTTATTCACGGCGTATATGTCTGTGATACATTAAATAAAAACCTAAAGGTGTAATTCTGAAGAAAATATAAATATTTGTGCATATCGAACGATTCGAACCAAAATCAAACAAAGAAAACCCGTTAAAGAACAAAAAAAAATTGGACTGTCATACTTTCTTACTTATTATCCTGGAATACAAACACAATTCTTTCAAAATGTTACAACGACGCTCCAAATATATATCAAATCATTTTGTTACCAAAATAAGATTATAACTTTATTTTAGTTTGGCATGATATGTATATAAATTGGTACTAGCTTTATTTGTCTTCTACGTAAAGATAATAGTTCAATAGCCAATCAGTGATCGCCACCTAGTGACTGCTGTTCGATTTCCACTCCCTTCTCATTGGTTCTTGTCGAAAAATCATTGGAGAGGAGAAGGCCGTCACCGAGATGTCTTTAAACTACGAATATACCCTTTCTGAAAGCCGAAGTAATAAGGGTAATATGGTAAATTGGTAAATGATGTGAAGTTCACAACACAGGCATGTGAAGCGGGAGTTTTGTTTACTTTCCCCCACGTGGCAGAGGGACATTCTCTGTTGTGCCAGCGTGGCATGTTCCAGAATGTCAGAATGTTTGCAACATTAAAACCCCGAGAGCTCATTGGCCGGACGGAAAATTAATTTAATTTTTATTTACTTATTTTTGTTGAAATACAGAGCAGTTGCAACTCAAAAGTTTGAACAACTTAAACCTAGTCCATTGTACATGTTTGAAAAGAAAAAGAACTAGTCCTTATACTCGAATGTTTATTTAAATGCAAATGGTAAATTAAATATATACTCACAAAGTTAGGTCCCAAGCTGAGAGAATTAATGTCAGTTACTTGGTAGATACAATGTATGTACATTTAAACCCAAGATAAAAATGTACTTTTCTAAATTTTTATTTGTTTGTTCACTAAATTAATATTTGGGGGAGGGGGGGGGGGTAAATTTCATTACAGTAGTTAAGATTTGTGGGTATGGATTTTGGTTTCGACCATAAAATGGTGATCGGTGGAATACCATTATTTGATTAGAAGAAATAGATCATTTCTTAACTGTGTGTATAACTTAAATTTATAATGTTCAGGATCGCAAGAATATGCAAAATATATATTTGATGATATAAAATGGTTTTATACGTTTTGAGTTGCTTTCAAAAGAATATATGCAACTAAATTAAATAATTTGATATCTTTAACTCCATTTTAGTTATAATTAAGACTCATTTATATTTTTAAATTAAATAATTGATGAAAACAAAAAAGCCAACAAGAATGTGAAAAGAAGCGGGAGGAGGGTGACGTACGCAAATGGGGACATGGAGAAAGCCACGCGCAATCGAGCGGTCCACACTCTCTACCTTTTATAAGTCACCGAATCATCAATCTCTCACTCTCTCTCTTGCCAAAACTATATCATCTCTCTCTCGATGATCATCATCTTCTTCACATCCATATCTCTTTGATATCTTCTTCTTCTTATTATTCTTCCTTTAAATTCCTCGGTTCTCTTGTTTCCAAACGAGTAAATAGTATTCTATATATACATATATATCTTCCACCGATTGAAGAAAAGGTAAAACTCAATGTACACTACGGCCTTTCGAGCTCTAAGTAGTCCATTTACATCGTCTCATCAACTTACACATATATGCGTTTTTCTTTCGTTTTACACCTTGTTTCTTCTTTGTCGTGTTGACTGATTTGCATATATGGTTGTTGGTCGATCTTGTTCATTGAAAATAATTGGTATTTCCATTATAAAATTTCCGGTATTTTCATTTCCCATATCTGAATTAAGTCTGGTTAGTTTGTATCATACCCAATAGGGCCAATACCCATATTTTGCCTTTTTCGGATACCCTTCTGACTAATGATTTTATTTGATTTCCCCCATTTTATTCGCATATGTATGTAGTAGTATGACGACAAAAAATTGCATGTCGTAGTATAGTACAGTCTTGTGGTCTTTAAGCTTTCTGAAATGAAGATAATAAACACAGACTTTGAAACCTTTATAACAGATTTTTCTCAGACTTGATGATTTTGTTTTGTTATAGAAGTGGAAAAAGCTGTTTTTGTTTGTATACCATAATGATGCATATATTATATACAATGTAGCTAGCTTGTGTTGTTTTCGTTTAATGTAGATCAGTATATTAAATCTATGTTAAAAAAATGTGGGAATTTTTTTTTTTTTCGTTTCTCGATATGATCATTGCCACCATTATACACAAACCACGTTACAACAGGAACGCATCATAGTACAAAACTCTATCTGTCCGTTTTCTTTGAGGCTCGGAGAAGCCCTCATGCATGTCCTCTCTTTATTTTTTTATTTTTTTCTAAAATAGTAACACCTATGTGTACTTATACCATTACAAGCAATTTTATCTACAGAAACGGTAATTAAGTGGAAACTAACCACCATATAAGCTGACGCTTATAATTTACTGCAAAAACATTATTTGGTTTATTTTCTTTCATATATTTTCCTACCTCTCTCCATATAAATAACCCCAACTCTGTTGTGTCAGACATGTATGTATATATGACATTATAGTGGTGATAATTGCAGTGTTGAACTGTGTGTATGCAGAACTAATGGAATCAGTGGATCAGTCATGTAGTGTTCCTCCGGGATTCAGGTTCCATCCAACAGACGAAGAGCTCGTTGGTTACTATTTGAGGAAAAAAGTTGCATCGCAAAAGATCGATCTTGATGTCATTCGAGATATTGATCTCTACAGAATTGAACCATGGGATCTACAAGGTTGGTACAAAACAGATGGTGCATCCTTAGATAAGGAAATTTCTTTCCGTACATGTCAATGTATATACGAATATATATAATAATATAATATCTGATGAACATTTGGGTGTCTATATATATAGAGAAATGCCGAATCGGATACGAGGAACGAAATGAATGGTATTTCTTCAGCCACAAAGACAAGAAATATCCAACAGGAACGAGAACAAACAGAGCGACCATGGCCGGTTTTTGGAAAGCCACGGGTCGAGACAAGGCTGTTTACGACAAATCAAAACTGATCGGTATGAGAAAAACACTTGTATTCTACAAAGGAAGAGCCCCTAATGGCCAAAAAACTGATTGGATCATGCATGAGTACCGGCTTGAGTCAGATGAGAATGCACCTCCTCAGGTATTCTCATTTTACCTGATAACATTTTTAAAATAGATAGGATCATTGCTATACTACGTACATGTTCAGTTTAAATATTATTTTTTCCATCCTCTATAGGAAATTAAATGGAATACTATACTTGTTTAGTTTTTCATTGGGCCAACTTTTTTCCGTCTCATAAACTCTTTTATGAGCACATTTTAACCTTTTAGGTAAAAGTCATCTTTAAAGACTTGTATAAAATGTTACACCTTTAATCACCAGACAAAAAGTAAAAAGTCTGTCCTAAAACTTCAGTTCCATGGAGACCAAAGTTTTTCATCTCTATCTCTCTTTAAATGAATACTATTTTTATTTATTTAAACGTTTCGAAGTCTTCTAACTAAAGACATAAATTTAAAAGTTATACGTATAGTTTCAATTTCCTTATAGCTTTTAGATTAGCAAATTTTGTAAATACTATGAAGGATGGGTGTGCGCGCTCGTGATCCGTATTATACATATATTCTTGCAATCTCTCAAAATAGAAAAAAACTTTAAGTAATAGTATAATTGGTAATAGCTTGCATATGAGTATGTACCTATGCTTATATCTAGCTTTATTGCTTGTGGTCTCACACTTTTACGGCATGCTCTTATTGTGTCTCACCATATATGTAAAAGCAAAATTATTTCTTCTTTTTGTTTGAAATTAGCTTGATGGTTTGTCATAGTTACACCAAATGTAATAAACCATTTTTTATTATATATGATTTTCTGTGTGCTGTAGGAAGAAGGGTGGGTGGTTTGTAGAGCTTTCAAGAAAAAACCAACGACCGGGCAAGCAAAGAACACGGAAAGTTGGAGCTCGAGATACTTTTACAACGAATTACCGGATGGAGTAAGCTCCGTTATGGAGCCTCTCAATTACGTATCTAAGCAGAAACAAAATGTTTTTGCACAAGATTTAATGTTCAAGCAAGAACTAGAAGGGTCAGACATTGGTTTAAACTTCATCCACTGCGATCAATTCATTCAACTTCCGCAGCTCGAAAGCCCTTCCCTCCCTCTTACGAAGAAGCCAGTGAGCTCGACTTCAATTACATCACTGGAGAAGAATCAAAATAACTACAAAAGAAAACTAATAGATGAGGATGAGGGCATCAATGCACTAATAAGTAGCGATAATAAAGATAAGAAGAAGAAGAAAACATCATTGATGACGACGGATTGGAGAGCACTCGATAAATTTGTTGCTTCTCAACTTATGAGCCAAGAAGATGGAGTTTCGGCCTTTGGAAGTCATCAAGAAGAAGATGAAAATAAAATCGGTCATTGCAATAACGAAGAGAGAAATAACAACGGAATAGAGATTGCTTCTTCGACGTTATTGAATGATAGAGAAGAAGAGAACAGATTCATCAGTGGGTTCTTATGCACGAACTTGGACTATGAATTATATAGGGATTTGCATGTTTGAAAAATGATAACACTATAGTTTGGTGCGTAACGTTTGCTATGTAGGTAGTATTGATATAAAATAACATATATAAAGATTTGTAAAAGTTTTATTTTCCTTATATGGATATTATATATACTTCGTAGTGAAAAAAATGATGTATGGCTGTGAATGAGTGAAGATAAATGCTATTTATTTTTGTCTTTGATGTAGCTAATTAGGGTTTTTGGTTTCTATGTGGCAGATTTGAACATAAAATTGTGTGTGTGTTCTGCCCCATATCATCTTCGCTATTCTCAGAGTATGCACGGTTCAGTGTGTTTCTCGATAGTGTCTCCCAATGATCCTCTGGAAGCTTTGTATCTATTTTATTTTAAAATAATTTATTTTACTAAAAGATATTTTTATACTTTTGAATATACCTGATTATTAATATCTACTTATAATTGTACAATATATTGCAGAAAGTACAGGTTATAATTTTTCTTTGACTAAAAAATTATCATCAATACAAATTTCATACTAGCATCATTTATTTATTTATTGAGAGGAGTAGAGATAAATTAATTTATTTCTTGAGAGCTTAGAGATAATTTAATTAGTGATAAGATAAGGAAATAAAACAAGAGTTGGCCCAAAGTGGGCCTATGAGTTGTCGAGCGTGCGGTGTACAAGATGGGAGTCCGATGGTCATGCTTTGTCGTCGGTTTAAAAGCCCCTTACCCGTTTCTTCATCTTCTGATTTTCGCTATGTAGAGTTCGCTCTTCCTCTTAAAATATTTATTGCTTATCATAAATCATTTTGTTTTGTATAACTGATAGAATAGTTGTACACATTACGTTTTTATATTAGTGTTATAATTGCTGTGTAAATAAGTTAAATAATGTATGAGGAATTTGCATTATAAAACCATGTTTAATTGTAAGCATCCAATTGAATCGATATCCTTATCATATGTACACCATAAATTTAATAACTTTTATTGACCTGAAAATTGATATCACCTTGATGGAATTTATCATATATCCTTTTCTATTATAATAATGTAAATGGGATTAATCTACAGACTTTTTGCAAATTTTCGAAGAGTGAACGTTTTAGATAAGCAAATTCTTATGGATTTTCTGTCGGTGGAAATTTGTTAGAAAGATTAATTTTAACGTATTTTTGGCCATCTCCAGCGAATATATCCGTAGAAAATGAGTGCATTTTTTTGTAGTAATAATGTAGTAGTATCTTGGAAGGATACTGAAGATATTAAAGTCTCTAAGCAAAATAAACTATTTATTGTAAATAAATCTATATTATGGTACATAATCTAATTGTTGAAAAAGATGCCAAAATCTTGGCATTGGAGATCTACTTGATGGTAGCTTTTGAAGGGAGGGATGTGCCTGAAGGAAAGACAAGGCTTGTGATTTGTCCATTTCATACTTAAGGTGGGCCAACTAAACCACTCTCCGTCATGTCTTCTATATAATTCTATCTTTTTTTTTCTTTTTCCATACGAAGTCATATATATTGTGTCAAGCAAGAATGCAAATTATGACTACTGACAAACAGTATTAACTAAACTTGATGATGAATTCATAAACGCGAGCTCGGAGAGGGGGTTGGTAATCTCTACTATAACGACAAGATTTTATAGTTACGATCAAGATACGTCTGTTTATATAATTATTAAAACTAATAATCTAAGAAAAACAATGTGAATGTTCGGTAACTTTATTGAAGTTTATGTGTGAAATTGGATAGTTTTAGTCATTACATTTTAAGTGCTAGACACGACAATGTTTTAGGTATTTTTCTAAAAAAATAAGTGAAAACAATGCTTTTCAAATCGATGTTAGTGCGGAATTGATTAAAATGATGAGAGAACAACTTATTGTTGTACGAACAAGGATGAAACATCTATTCCCCGTTGTTACCATTGGAGACGCTCCACGTAAGTAAAAGTAAACGGTAAGTAAGAGCATGATTAGGAACAATTACGCACTTTTAATCAACTAATGATTATTTTTTCTCCTGTTTGTCACTCCCCAAAGAGTATAATTCATTGAACTATTCGTTTCCATATATTTATTGTGGTGCTTTTACACCATCATCAGTTGTGTCGAACAAATTCACATTTCTAATAATTTATCAAAGTAAGATTTGTGAAATTGTAAATTTACAATAAAATTATTAACTTCACAAATCACAAGTTCCTATTGATAGAATAGTAACTTTATGTCAATACATTTACTCACTAACTAAAATATTTTGAGCCACAAGATCTTCTAATTTTTTGTTTGATTGGGGTTTTAGGAAATATGACGAGAGTCATATAAACGTTATTGTGGTTAAGGTTAAAGCAAGACCTTCAATGATGGAGTATATATATAGACATGATTATATATGTGTTATATGGTTTGTATATACCTAAAACATGCGACTATATTAAGATATGAGTAAGACCCACTGACCACTTCGACTCTACTCTCTCCATTGGGAAAATAATAAGATAAAGTATATCTCAGAATCTTGACCAATGGATATCCTCCAAAGTATAAGTCAAAAAGCTTCTTTTTTACTTCCTTTTTATTTTACTTGTGCTCTCTCAAGATGTGAACTTGACAAAAAAAAAGAATCATTGTTTTGCATACGTTGTCGTATTTCAATCAATTTTTAGACCAAACATTGATGAAAATGAGAAAGGACCTTTCTCTTTTTCCTTTTTTTTTGTGGGTGTGTGTAATATGATGGTTTGGAGCATAAAATCAAGACTTTTTTTTTTGTTGAGTTTTTCTACCTTGGGAAATTTTGATCGAATTTATAAAGTTGATCATTATAAAGTGAAATTACTCAGAATTTGGTTACACGTCACTATTGCAAACGAATTCTTCATCTGACCTGCCCCATATAGTAACCAAATCAAGAATTTAGTTATCAATTTCATTTTCTTAATCGTGTTTATCACCGGATCAGATTCTCAAGTATGTTTTGTACTACATCCAATCCATGTTCTCAATTTCTACTACCAATCAAACGAGAGAGATCGTAAGAATGATGTTAGTTCATGAAATTTGAGAATCTAAAAAATAAACGGACCGAGATCGCCGCTGCATCAAATATCGTTCGTCAGACAGGAGCGATACTTTTGACCGTTGGATATGCTTTTATAAATGTTTCTGTACAAACAGCAATATTTTCGACCGTTGGATTTGTTTCTGTAAGAACGGCTATATTTATGACCGTTGGAATTGGATACACTAACCTATACATATTACATAGCGAGAGATGCTCGTGTTTAAGGCTCATACATACATACACATTTAATTTCTAGTTGCAGCAATCTAATCTCTCTGTGTTCCAATATTAATTGATTAACCTTGAACTTTATTGATGATATGTTTCAGGTAAACAACAACAAATGTAAACATGTTATCTAAGAACTACTTGTCATCTACCTCATGCCTGGACAACCTCGTGAGGGTTCTTCAGTGCCAAAAGAAAAATGGTAAGCTGGTGGTGGTTCCAGTGTTCTATGGCGTTAGTCCATCAGATGTAGTGAGTGGTGGCCGAGCACAAGTCAGCTTATCGGATAAAAGAGTGGAGTCCAAGAGCTAAGAGAATTACAAGGCCACCAGTCTACTAGGTACATTTTTATAGATTATTAGTCTGCCGCTTGCAATTTATCCACAATATACTTCTCTTCAGTATTCATTACTTGTGGACGAGATTGTCAAAGATTAAATGAGTATGAGGCTCTACAGATATTCTCCCAATGTGCATTTGGACCGTAAGCTCTCAGAAGGACTTAAGAGTCCCTACCTTATGAGCTAAGACTCCTGCACTGGGACAACTATCCTTTGCAATACCTGTCTGAAGACTTTGAACCATGCCACCTTATTGAACTCAATATGTCTTACAGGCAGCATAAGCATCTCTGGGAAGGAACCAAGAAGGTGAGCAAACAAACTCTTATCCTTTATTATGAGGATTATGGCTTTGGGTGCGTTCCTAGTTCCAACTTCGGAGGTCCATCATCATACTCACGGTGGCGATGAGAGTTTCCTAAAAGGTAGCGGATGAATTCAGCATCCCTAAACGCAGGGAATCAGGATATTTTAATTCTGATGTTATATAATATTCGTTCATATATGTAGTCCAAATCCAACCATATCAAAACAAAAAAACAATTATACTCCAGTCAAATTTCAAAAGTTTAAATAATGGTAAGGCTGAAGACAAAGATTCTACCTGATAGAGAAAGATCTCGAAGAACATAGTAGATCTCAAAGGTTTCAAAATAATTCCCAACAAAATTCTCAAAAAAGAAGCATTATTTCAATCTTGAATCATCCTCCTCTACTTAGTCAGCCTTGGCAGCAAGAGCAGCAGCTTGACCTCTGAGACGACCAGTCCTCCTTGCAGCAATAAGACCAACCTTTTTCCCAGGTGGTGCATCACGACGAACTGTACTGGCATGACCAATATGTTGATGGTTACCTCCTCCATGAGGATGCTCAACTGGATTCATAGCCACACCACGAACCTTAGGCCAGCAGTTCCTCTTCACACGGTACTTGTGGTATGCATTACCTGCCTTTAGCATTGGCTTCTCTGTTCTTCCACCTCCTGCAACTTGACCAACCATGGCCCTGCATCCACTTGGCACAATCTTCTTTGAACCCGATGGCAACTTAATCCTGTCCAAAATCATATCCAATTTGTACTTGTAAGAACAAAGGTCTTCTCAATACAGTTCAAAATGAGAAATCAAACAATTGTTGAATAAGCATTTCTAAGCACAATAACCAATTCTCATAAAACAAGATAAGCATTTCAAATTCTATCTAGCGCAATAAGCCAAATAATTCATGAAATATAACAAAGACAATTTAACCAGAACAAATAAGCAGAGATTAAATATAGATTTGATTATTCAATTGAATCAAACCTGCTAGTGTCGTTATCAGGATTGTGAGAAATAACGATGGCGTAATCACCAGAAGCTCTAGCGAAAACACCACGATCACCAACATGATGCTCAACATTGCAAACAACAGCTCCTTCAGGAATAGATCTGAGCGGAAGAACATTTCCGACGACGAGAGTAGCTTTCTTCCCACAGTAAAGAAACTGACCGGTGTACATACCTTCAGCGGCAACGAAAAGCTCCTTCTGTTTCTTATAACGGAAAGCATGACGGAAAGAAACACGAGCTAACGGAGCACCACGACCTGGATCGTGAATGATCTCCGTCACAACACCTTTGAGATAACCGTTTCTCTCACCGAAATCGAGACTCCTGAATTTGGCCGGACCTTTACGGTGGTGAGTGTGGGATTTGAAGACGGAACCTGCTCCCTTACGTTGAGCTCTGATGACACGACCCATGAATGGATGACTATGGATTCCTTCGTCTTCTTCTTCAGATTACGGCAAACAAAGGTTGAAGAACAAAATCAGGTTTATATAAAGTATTCTGCAAGCAAAACCCTAGTGGACACTGATGTGATTTACCTCTTAATGGGCTTAATAAGGCCCAAACTAAAAAACCAATGCTTATCTTGTTGGGCTTAATGGGCTTAATTTCTCCTCGCATTCTGTTTTTTTTTTTTTTTTTTTTTTGAAAAAGAAGAACAAATGGAGATTAAAAATAATAATAAAAAGAATGGAGAAAGAAAGGTGTTGTATGTTTGTGGAGCGTCAAAGTTGAAAAAAGCGTATAAATCATCCAATACAACGCTGCTTCCTTCATCTCTGGCACAAACACGCTCCTCCCACTTTCTTCTTCTTTTCTTTTTCTACCTCCACCATTCTTCTTTCATCTTCCCGCCTTCTAAACTCTGTGTAATCATTCGTTTTTTTTGTATGCTATTGAAAAGATATTGTAGTGTGTTTCGATTACTCTGTTTTTGTTTCATTTTGATAGTTTGTGTTAAATAGTGTAGTAGCTCCTGGTGATGAAGAACTCGCGCTCATTGTCATTGAGATGTGATTTGAATTTGTTTTTTTCTTCAAAATTTTTAATGTTTGATTTTGGTATTTATTGGGAGATAAATCATTTATTGTCATTCACTAGAGAGGAAACAAAAAGATAAAAAAAAAAAAAAAGGGTCGTTGTTGAGCTAATAGCAACATAAATCTGTATAGCGGGATTTTGTCGGATGAAATGAAAGTAACATTTACAGAGCCGTTGAAGATTTTCTTTCCTTTTTTTTTTGGATGTTAGTTCAAATTTCAAAACTTGTTCAGTTTTGTTTTTGTTTTTTTACTAAGCTTTATTTTCAACGAATGTGCAGAGTAATCATTTTGAGAAAAAGGAGCAAAAATGGACGGTCGAAGTTGGCCATGGAAGAGAAAGTCTTCGGACAAAGCCACGACCGAGAAACCAATTGTTGGAAACGAGTCAACTCCTGTTTGTTCTTTGTCCTACTTAGCATCTCTCGAGAATCAGGTGCTTTCATTTATATCAGAGCTCTGTTTTTTTATGTATGATTAACCAAATGGTTTAGTAGTGCTAATGTGTCAGTTTTTGTGAGATTATAAATTGAAGTCTTTTTTGTGTTTGATTGTGTCTCAGGACATGTGTAAAAACACAAACTATGTTCAGATAACTATGGATTCATATACGCATATGAGTAGAATGGAGGATCAGGTTAAATTGTTTGAAGGTGAAGTTAAGGATCTTAAAGAAAAACTCACTATCGCCCACTCTGAGATTAAGACTAAAGAGTCTTTGATTCTTCAACATGCCAAAGTCGCTGAAGAAGCTGTTTCAGGTGAGATAGTTGGGCATTCTTGTGTTTTGTTTTGAAATGTTATCTTTACTTGAATCTTTAGTTTCAATGCTGATTAGTCTTTGTTCTTTTAGGATGGGAGAAGGCTGATGCAGAAACTTTAGCACTTAAACGTCAACTCGAGTCTGTTACACTCTTAAAGCTCACTGCAGAAGATCGAGCATCACATTTGGATGATGCGCTTAAAGAGTGCACGAGGCAGATAAGGGTTGTGAAAGATGAGAGTGAACAGAACCTGCAAGATGTGATTCTTTCTAAGACCATGCACTGGGGCAAGATCAAATCTGAGCTTGAAGGAAAGATCGATGAATTGAACCAAGGACTTCATCGAGCGGCTTCTGACAATGCAGCCCTTACTAGATCGTTGCAAGAGAGATCAGAGATGATAATAAGGATGAGTGAGGAAAGGTCTAAAGCTGAAGCTGATGTGGAAAAGCTGAAGACTAATGTTCAGTTGGCTGAGAAGGAAATTAGTTCACTGAAGTATGACGTTCATGTTGCCTCAAAAGAAGTAGAAATCCGCAACGAAGAGAAAAACATGAGTTTGAAGTCTGCGGAAAACGCAAACAAACAGCAACTGGAAGGAGTGAAAAAGATTGCAAAACTTGAAGCAGAGTGTCAAAGGCTTAGAGGGCTTCTCCGGAAGAAGCTTCCTGGTCCTGCTGCTATGGCTCAAATGAAGATTGAAGTTGAAAGCTTAGGTCAAGATTTCACAGACCCTCGAGCACAAAGAAGCGTCGGAAAGCCTGAAGTTTCTGCTGATCATAAGTGGGAAGAAAGCAAAAGAGAGAATGCAAATCTCAATAGACGTGCATTGGAGATGGAGGAAGAGATTCAGACGCTTAAGGAAATTCTTGCAGCACGTAACAATGAACTGCAGGTTTCAAGAAATGTATGCGCTAAGACTCTTGGAAAGCTAAAGATTCTTGAAGGACAAATGCATATGTTCAACAATGACAAGAATGCTCCAAAATCAAGTAGCAGGAATATTTCTGAAAATCCATCCAATGAGCATGATCATAATTATCAGCAAAGTGTCACCTCGGTATCTGAAGATGGATTTGATGAAGAAGGAAGTTCCTCTGAGTGTGGCCCTGTAACCTCAATAGATTCTCAGAGAGTGATAAAAGTAAGTGTTGATGGTTCCTTAAAGCCTAAGATTTCTAATAGACTGGAGTTAATGGATGACTTCCTGGAGATTGAAAAGTTAGCAGCTAACGATACTACAGATGGAGCTAACTCAGCTGCAAAATCTTCCAACAGTGTATACAGTAGTAACTCTGTAGACAAACAATCAGCTACCAAGTCCAATGAGCAAGATGAGGATACTACAACACTTGATCACCTGTTTATGATACTCTGTTCAAGAATCGACAGGATATTTGAATCTCAAGAGGGCATTAGCATTGAGAAGATTGTTGAAGCAGTAATACTTTCGATCCAAGAGATCCAAGGTTCATCACCGAAACAACTCTCAAGTCCTCTGTTTGAAGTAGCTGATAAAACTCTAGAGAAACATGTTTTGTCGTCTCAGGAGAAAAAAAAAAGTGAAAGTGTGAAGAATAACACCAAGAAACAAGATTTGGAAGCAGCTGTTTCCAATATTCACCACTTCATATATTCAACTACAAAGGAAGCAACACAACTTCAGGAGATTAATGGGAATGGAGTACTGAGTGGGAGCTTGGAGGATTTCTCTTCATCGGTTAGTAAATATTCAACGGGTGAATCAAGCCTTTCTGACCTTATTTTAGAACTCTCTCGCGTTTCGGTTCTAGCTAGTAATCTAAAAAATGGTGCTTTGAGTCTCAAGCCCCATAGTAAAGAGTCCTCTGTTGCAGTGAGCAATGAAAAGGTTACATTGCTAGAAAAAGAGGTTGAAGAGTCAGATTCTGATCCACTGGGAGACACATTTGTTAAGACAGAGGATGATGATTCATTATGCAAGAGCTTGCTGAAAGAGCATGTACAGTTAAAGTTGGAGAAAGAGAACATTGCATTAGAATTATCAAGATGCTTGCAGAATCTTGAAAGTGCAAAGGCAGGGTTGGAAGAAAAAGAGAAGCTCGTATCAAATCTGAAAACGGAGCTTACTTCTTCAGAGGATCTCCAAAGCTTGGCAGAAACACAGCTTAAATGTGTGACTGAGTCATACAAATCGCTTGAATATCGTGCCAAAGATTTGGAAGCTAAAGTGAAAAACTTAGAAGAAGAAACAGAGAGACTTGAAATGGCTTTCTCCACAGAAAAGCATGGCCATGAGGAGACTCTAGCTAAATGCAGAGACCTCCAAGAAAAATTGCAAAGGTAATATTATACTACTGAAATCTATAAACCTAACAACTAAAACTTAGTTTGATCTTCCACTATGCATAGTTTTTTTTTTTTTGTGTGCTAATTTTGACTTATACTGAAGGAATGAGACGTGCAGAAAGTGTTCATCATCAAAACTCCAACGCAATCAGGTACACTTCTTACCAATATCTTCTTGATAAGATTAGATTTTAGCACATGTTCTGTCTTATCTACTATTCTAATGTAATTAAGAATAGGCTTCTTATCTAAAATCTAAAAATTTCTTGTTGCCAGGAGAAAGAAATAGCATCTGCAACAGAAATGCTTGCAGCTTGCCAAGAAACAATTCACTTACTCAGCCAACAGTTACAATCCTTGCAGCCTCAGAGCAATTCTCAATCCCCTGAGAAGAAGCTTCAACATCAAGAAACCTCAGAAGCAACACTGAGAACTTCACTAGATGATCTTCCGCAGGATTATATCATTCAACCATCTCGTTCTGTTAGAACCACGGTGAATCCAACGGTCCACGCAATCATCAAGTCTAGCTCTGTTTCTTCATCTTCTAAAGAAGATAATGAGAAGCAACCGCGTGGATTAGGGCGTTTCTTCTCATCTAAAACGAAGAGTCATGGACGTTAAAAATCTATGAGATAATAACACACTCGTTATTTCTGGTTCGTTTGATTTTCATCATCCTTCTTAATATGTGTATATGTTTACATACGTGTTTAGTATGTGAGAAGAGAACAGTTCTAGTGAAGATCAATCTTTATCTTATTACTTACTCTACACAACAACAAAACCTCATCTTAAAATCAAAATGCCTTAAATGTCTGAATTAACTTCAAATTGAAATAAACTGGAAAATGCCAAGACATAGTTTGAATTAATATAGTTATTATTGTCTTCTTATCCAGTTTCTACATTTCTGACTTCTAAGAACCAGAACAGATAGCCATTTTATCTCAATGTATAAAATTCAAGAGAACGTCTTGAAAAGAAAAGAAAACGTCTTTTGTCAAGATGTATATTGATATTTCATATATGTCATAAATATTAAATGTATGTAAGTGGAAAATCATTAACTGCCAAATTGTATTTGGTCAATGATAATATATAATGAACTGATGTACATGTTAAGAAATTGAAAACTTTGAAAAATTTGATAGTTGAGATGATAACGAATAATTTCAGATATTTTTGAATATTTTTAACATATTCTACCGACTAAATAAAAAACTACACAATTATTAATGTCCACAATATCATAAATGGTGTAAATATGGACATCAAATAGTCTACAATTCTAGAGTATTGGTTATATTCAAATTTAAACCCTCTTTTCTCTTCTCGGGGTTTCAAATTGGAACATGAAGATCCCTGCAATGCAAATGACTCTACCAGAAAATTAAAGAAAGTGTTTTCAAAGGATCGGAGCATGGTTTAAATTATATATGAAAAAGATTCTTAGACAAAATAAAAATCGGAACGTGAGGTCCATGCAACACAAAAGCAATAATGGGTTCTAGAAAAACAAGAAATTAGAAGTTTGAAAAAGGACAAGGAACAGATCAAACAGATAATGCTCATCAATGTCAAGCAGACAAGGTATAAACTCAAAAGCAACTTGATAGTATGGGCAAGCCAGAGTTTCTACAGACAATTTTTTTTTTTCTTCGTGGGTTTGAAGTCTTTTTTATTGAATCAAATGTAGAAGTGTTTTGTTTGTGTTATACTGAATTTAATATTTGAAATTTATATGTGTCGTCTGGTATTCTAATTTAAAACGAGAATATATGAATGATAACTGTGTGCGCTTATTAGATTAAATCACAAAAATTTATACTATAAAAATAAGAAATACGAGGAAGAGAGAGAGAGAGAGAGTCGAGATAGGAGAGACAATGTGGCTTACTTGTTCTGTCCATTTTCAAACACATACATTGTTTTTTTCTACTATGCAGAATAAAGTAATGAAAAATGAATGTATGTTAGAAATTAGGTATCTAATAAACTAATACAAAATATTTTAATTTTTAAATATTATTTTGTGATTAATTTATTTAAAATTAAAAACGACATACCTCGAATATACTAAGAAACAGTAAGGTGAAATTTAAACCATAAAACATACTAATACAAAAGTACAAAACAGAGTCCAAAAGAAAAAACGAATTAAAACCACAATATTCGATATCGCTGTTCATAAACCCAAATAATCCAAAAAGTAAAACACAGAGGAGAAACTTGTTTCCCATTCGAAGGAAAATTAAATGATGGTTTAAAGCACATGAATTCATTTGTTGAGGACCGTTCGATTGGTAATTCTTTTCGATTCTGGCTTCATATATATATATTGTGTTGTGTAACCGATCGTTATACGCTTTGCCCGACGTAATAGAAACAAATTGGACTCACAAATAAAAAATCATTGATGTTTGGCCAATTATGGTTGGTAGACCGTGATAGTTATGCCAATATGGCGTCTCTTTTTGTGTGTTCTATGTATTTTAATCTGTTGTAAGTTTTTATTTTAGTTAAAAAAAATGTGTCACACATATAATTTTTCACATAAAATTTACAGAAATCATATATATACACCATTTTTTTTATATTTGCCTATACACAGAAAAAAACTGGTAGTCAAAACCAAAAAATATTTTTGTCAAAGTACCTTCTTGGTTTATAGTACTTTCACTCTATCATTTTTGTAATATAAAATTAAGTTTTTGAAGGATGAATAGAAATATATGTATTATGAATAAGAGTAAACAACGTAAGCTAAATGAAAAATCTTGATTAAAAGTAATACAAATAAACTAGCTATTCCTCTCAAGGACCAACGGTCAACAATACACGTTGACTTGAGGGAAAAGTCGCCCACCCATACTAGTATGCAAAATATGTAAAATAAGTAAAACAAGACACCGGATATATAACATATCCCAAAGAGAGTGGTTAATTAAAAAACATGTTAGATTTATATATTAATATAGCCACGAATCTTGAGTCGTTGCTTATCTCGACGACCTCCGCCAGTTGCTTCCATCTTCTTAAAACAACCCTAAATACAGTATATATAATTCCTTATTTCTTCATTTTCTTGGTGATAACTTTGATGCTTTGAACTTCCAAGTGGAATGTAACAATGTGAATCCCTTACAACCTTAAAGGTTCGAGAGATGACCAATTGAGATGATAAATCACTCCTCTCGCGAGATCGAGTTTTATCAGAACAGGGAGATGAGTGATCGAAAGACGACTTCATCACAAGGGATAGTGAGACCCATGTCGTGCTCGAACCCAAACTCTTCCTCAGCTAGTTGGAGGAGTGTCTGGAACTCAGGATGTTCTAGCCATGAGATTGGGATCACAAAGCGACTTCGGTGTTGACCGACGTAGACCGGGAAGTGACCTTTTGGCACGTCGTTGAAGTAGCAATTACCTTGATTCTTCTTTCCTAGACTTGAGCATCTCTTCAAGATTTGCTTTAGAGATGCTGCTTGAGACAACGCCGCTTTGTTCGACTTCTTTAACGCCATGATTTGAGCTTATTGAGACCTAACTTGGCTAGAGAAAACGAGAGGGAGCGAGAGAGAGGAAGAGTTTGGTATATGTTTGAAGAAAGGTGTGGATGTGAAGGTGGTGGGGAGGAATATGAAGGGGTATTTAACGGCACAATGAGAGAGAAAAACGTTGTGAGCGTTTATTATGTTAATAATATTTTTTATCTATAAACTGTTATACAGAATTTTTAGGTTTACTTATGACTTTTATAAAATTTCTGACTAGGTTATATGTATTATATATTTATATACACAATAACGACTAATTCACGCAGAAACACATGATGTGTTTCCTTTGGTGATCAAAACAAAACTCGATACAATTCACTTAAATTATAAGGAATATCATCAAACTACACACTTTTTTATTGGTACACTAAATCTCATCAAAACCACACACTTTTCAACTATTTATTGATGTTGTTATAGGTTATCCAACTATTTTCGAGGGTAAATTTCCCTATTTCATAATCCATCCATCAAAATAAGTCTAAGACAATGGATTTTTATATGCTATTGTGAAAGCATAAATCATATGGCATGTAGGAAACACGGGAAATTTTAGAGACAAAGCCATAAGGGAAACAATATACAATATGTGAAAGAATGCGTAGAAAATAAAATTGGAGGGTCTTATAAATAAGGTAGGGACTATAAACGTTACCCTACATTGTCTCCCGTTTGTGTTTTTACTTAGACACAACTCTACAAATTAATACAAATAGTGTCTGTTTTCTCTGCATTTGTTATAAGCTCTTCTCCAGTTTTTGTCTCTACTGAAACTTCCAAGCTTATTACCAGTTTACAACTAATATATGAATAATGAAAAAAAAAAAACAAGATGACCGTTAATAGATTTATATACCCGTTTTGTCATAAAATGATTCCGTTGCAAAGTTATTACGGACAAATATAAAGATATGTGAACCAAAGTACGTACTTGCAACTGTAAGATCACATGTCTTTTGCTACAAGTAGAGTTGTCAAACTTTAACGCTCATTCTTTTTTTTTTTAATCTACAGATTAAGATGTAAAAAATTACACAAAATTACTGTAGTTAGATAGTTTTACATTTTCTCTGGTTAGGTCCATAACCAATTCAATTGAGCACAATATTGGTTATTGCCAGGTTCATATGACCGTCATAACTATTATCTAATGACCGGTCTGTGCTTAAAAATGTTGGTTACCAAAAAAATGTATGTAATATTTATAGAATAATTTACCATACGGAAGAATCACCACAACATTGAGTTTTTTTTTTGTTACCACTGATTTTGGTAGGGTCCGGTTAATAAAAATCCAGTTTGTGATTCAATTTTATTTGAAATTTGGGTTTCTTTGAAGGTAGAAACCATTCATATGAGTCTATGACTATAACAATGTGTAAGAGATTAATTTACGACGATTTGATCAAATAATTAATTAGTTTACTATAAATATAAAGCTCAATTGATTTTTTCGATAGTATATAATAAATGTATGTGAAAGGATATAGGTAAGCAATATATTAAGTTGTCCGCATGTGAAAATTTGAAAATGAAAACAAATGCTTAGGTTGGAACCTAATCTTTTGTTTAATTGATAGTATCAAATCCATGCAAGTTCCCATCTTATTCCTCCGATGACTTGTGTTCCACGTACTTCTTTCCCTTTCTGTTGTAATTTATATATTTCTCTATTTTCCTTTCATTTTAATGTGATGAAACAGTCAAAATCATCAAACATTTTCATCTTTGTCTTGTGATAATTCCAATCTAATTAATTGCAAATTTCCGTGTTAGAACCCTCTATCGTGTATAACTTGATAACCAGAAAGGGATATTTTAAAAGTGTAAATGAAATGGACTTTTCGGCAATTACTACGGTATTATTTTCGTCTAACAGTTTTTTCTTAAAATCATGTGACTCACAGTTTTTTTTTTCTTTTCCGGATCTAGATTCTAAACTCGGAACCAACATGTGAAATTTTCCTTATAAGTAAAAATAAGTTGTCTCGTCCCAAACGATTCAAACTATGGAACACGACTTTCGGTGGATTTACTTACCATTAGGACACCGTCTATTTGGCGATTTACGGTTTCTGCAACTTTGTTTGTTTCTATAGTTGTAAAACATATTTTAGAGATCTAAAATCCAAATTCGTTTTTATCAAAAATGTAGTCGATTCATCCACAACAACATTTGAATGTATGAGTAATCAAGATATCTCTCTGCGAGATCGAGGGCTAATAGCCAAGATTGTTTTACTTTTTGTTTAATGTTTTGAAAGTAACCTTTTAAGATTCGTTTTGTCTTTAAGATTTTAGCAGAACTCAATAAATACCGTCAATAAATAAATACATAACGAAAAATTAAATAGGAAGAAATGAGAAAAAGATTTGTTAGTCGACAGATACTAAAAAATTAAGAGTTTGGCTTCAATCGTTACATTAAAGAGGGGCGGGGGAATATAATTGATTTTGTTTCTTCTTAAAATTATATGAAAAACGATAAAAATGATACTATTTGCGAATAGGGAATTGAAGAGAGGAGAAAAGTAAAAGCTAAAACCCGAAACGTGGAAGATGTAATTTTTTTCGTATTTATGGAATATATCGGAAAAAAAAAAAAAAAGGAGATGGTGTGTGTGGGGACAAAGGAGAAGAAGACAATGAGATAATCAGGTGGAAGTGAAAGGTACAAGACTTAGCTGTCCTGAATGTTGTGGTTATAACTTATAGACATGATCCCTCACACTCTTCATTACCCCACACCCAATTCATCACCCTCATCGTAACCCACTTTCTATACTAATTATTATCTTGATTTTTAGTCTAAATTACCTATTGAGTCTTGAGACCACTATTTACTTTTTACACCATTTCTCTCTCTTGTTCAGTATAATTGATATGAGTATATTCGTTTTATTTGAAAAAGTTTAATTTATAAATATGTATTATCGAGATTACATAAATTCGTAAGATATTCAAAGTTTTACTCGTCCGGGTCTAAACTAACATGTTGAAACTTGTTTGGATCTATATGTATAGCTCAACATCAATTTCCATTATTGGTAAGTAGGATAAGCAACCTTATTAACCTCACAAGCTATACCTAATGTAGTACACTATACGGAACTGAAAAATGTACAGTTCAAAGAAAAGAGCCTTAGTCACCTATGAGTCTACCATCGTGTTCATCACTATCTCAAACTATGCTAATTTCCTTCGCACAAAAATTGTTAAGCATATATTTGACGTGTTTTGTACTTTTATTATTTCATATATATATATATATACACAAAACTTCTATAGTATTTTTTTTCTTTGAATCAAAACTTTGTTCGAATACATTGCATGCATATCGGTAATATATTTCAGTTATTAATTTAAATATAAGACAATCATTAAGGATATACTTAATTGTGTAAATAATTTCCCTAACTAATTATTTCAACACTTGATGTAAGGCTATAGTTTGGTTTTCTTCCTTTTTCGTTTACTTAAGAATAACACTTATTTTTGCTATAAAACTAGACATCACAATTTTTTTTTTATCAAACATATTTAAAAAAAAAAATTAAACGAAAATATCGGAGTCAAAATGCGTGGTGATGTTCCCAATATAACTTTTCATTCTTTTGTCCGAATTTTTTCCCTTTTTAGAATTTCTAACAATTATTTCTTAACTAAATTGAAAAATATGTTTTGGAATATCATAATTTGATACCTCAAACCGTAGTGCAAAAGAGGTTTGATCTTGATCTTGCAAGGTCGGTGTGATGATGTGATGTAGTTACAAGGCAAAGTCACCAATCAGACTTGAGGCTTGATAGGATTAAAAAAACGTTTCCCCCATATTTTCTCCAAATTATAAAATTATAAAAGAGACAGTTGTCAGTTCCTGAAGACAATGCATAAAAAACAAATATTAGCATTAAGATTAGTATTGAAAGAGTATTTTACCAATTTCCCTACGAATTCAATTTAGTTCCAAAGCTATAAAAGGGACAGCTCCTAACGACAAAATGCATAAAAGAATATTACAAATAAGATTTTTCCTTCTCTTTTGAAATAGTATATTTCCCAACTTCCTTCGAAATTCAATTTCCAATCAAAACTATAAAAGGGACAGCTCCTAACGACAAAATGAATAAACGAATAAAAGACCTCTAAGATTATTTTATTTTTAAAGTTTTTTTCTTCATTTTTCTTTCAAATTCAATTTCCACTCCAATTTTTTTTTTCTTAAAAAGTTTCCTACATATTCAATTTTCAGCCACAAAATTATAATATGGACATCTCCTAAAAGACAGAAAAATCCATTAAAATAGACATGTGAATAATACCTCAACCACCAATACAAGAAATTAATTTTCTTAAAGAAATATTTAGAAGTTAAACAAATATGTATACATGTCTGGTAAATCCACAGTAGTACAACCAAAGAGAGAGTCACAAAAGAGTTGATCATATCCCTAAACTGTGTATGATCCATGTCTTCAAAAAACACAACTATTCCATGTGGCACTTACCTTCCAACAACAACTCAGCAAAGTCAGACCACCACAAGCTGACAAAGATTCCTCCAATGAAATCTGAGCCACACAATTTTATTTTTGGATAAATTATGATGATAAGAAGTTTTTTTCTCCCACCACCATGTTCTAAGGCCACTAGAGTAGAGCATTGTCTTCGGTGTTTCAACTGATTACAACTCTTTGCAGTTTTATGTCACATTTGATGTAGTTTTTTTTTTGGCAAAGCAATAGCCTCTCTCTGATAGGCTGATAGCTGTCAGTGTCACAATCTGTATTCCAGTTCGTCCTTTTTTAAGGAGAAGTATTTTGTGTTTCTTCTTCCAGATCTAGAGAGACTAAAGAAGTCATTTCAAGGTGTTTCTTGTTTGTAAATGCCTAAAATTGGTGGATACTCATGTTCTGTGAATGAAAATGACTAGAGAAGAAATTATTTTTATTACATTTAGTACATGATGCAATACCTGTCTATGTCACGATAGTGGGAAAATTTGAGCCTCTCTACCTGTTTCGCTCCATTGATTATTTCTCTTCTAGACAAACGAAAAACATGATTGATTCAAGGACTAGTGTATTGTTGGTTTCAATAATTTGACCCCAAAAAGAAGAAGAAGGAGAGTATATGCACAACCTTTTTCAAAGATACCAAGTCAAAACATATATTCATGTATCTAAACTTTACTTTCTTGAAAAGTTCCAGGTTGAAAAAAGTTGAATGATGTGATTTTGAAACTGGATCTGAACTAATTGAAATATATATATATATATAAATATGCTTTGGAATCTACTCATACCGGATGATTAGTATCTTGATAGTGTTTTGCATATATCCATTGTAGGATCTTTCTCTACAGCATGAGATACAGAGTTTGATGCTTGTAACAGAATCTCACAATCGACAATATCAACAAAATGGAATTAGCAAAAACTTAGCAAGCGGGCAATACCAAGGAACTTAGGATCAACTTATTTTTTTCTTGCTTTATTCAAAACCATCTTATACAGAGAGTTTACCAGAATGTCAAATCTGAAAAAGAAAAGAATCCGGCCTACTATGTCCAAGGATTACACCATGAAGATCTTCTGTATTGCCAAGACATGAAAGACGCAGAATCAGATGTTTGAATTTGAAGCATTCAAAGCCATGACTTTGCATTGTTCATTTAAGGCTACAAGCTGAGCTTCTTTCTTGTCAAGAAGAGCAGTTAACTTCACGTTCTCCTCCACCAGCTTTTGCACTTCGACCTCTCTCTGCGCTTTCTCGTCTTTCAACCTGCTTTCACAATAAAAGGTATATGAGAACAATTGGACACAACTCTTAGTCAGTGAAATCACGCATCATTCCCACAAAACAGCTTTCAAGTTGCAAACAGAAGAGATGAGACTGACCGAGCTTCAATGTTTTGTAAGTCTTGCTCGGATGAAAGAAGTGTTTCTATAACATTGGTGGAACTATTGACGTGATTTCTAAGTGACTCGCACTCTGTCTTCACATGACGGAGCTCCTCTTCGTTTTCCACGGCTTTCTCTCTAAGTCTCCTACTATCTTCAACTAGTTTCCTAATTATCTCGGCAGTTTCGTCTAGAACAGTTTGATTCCTATGTACAAACCGTTTCATATCTTCTAACCTCAAGGACAAACTCTCGATTTGGATTGTCTTCCTTGTAATTTCTTCCTCGCCTATAATTGCCCTCTCCTTTTGGAAAGAAGATTCACATTCAGCCGCAGTGAGCCTCCTCAAAAGAGACTCAAGCGCATCAGTAACTATCTGTACGGATTGGAGCACCTTCCAAGTATAGGCTCCATCCTCTAAAACCAAGGAATCTTGGTTCTTGTTAGTTCCAGTCAATGTATCTTCACCTGGACCAGCCAGTTGAGAAACTAAACTATCATCATCTTCTAGCTCTAGGTGGGTTAGACCAGGAAAAGCCAAGATTGTAGCTTTTGATCTCAAATAGCACAAGCTTGCTACAGCTGATTTGACCCTATCTAACAGAACCTCTAATTCCTCTTTTGCATCTTCCTCAGAACCCTCAAGGTAAGTCTTGACATGTAAAAGTTCATCTAGCAAATTATCTACACGCAATTGACCAGAATTCATCTCATGATTCCACATCTCAAAGGCTTCTATTGATAATGAGTCTTGCGCAGCCATACTAGTCTCCGCCACTTGTTTCTGCAATCATCAAAAATATCGTTCTCTAGTCTAGTTAGAAGCCAAATTAAACAATATTATAAATCTGTGAAGAGACTGATCAAGGTCGAAACTAAAGATGATGAACAATACACGCAGGAACAATCAACGAGAATAGCTTATTTAAGGCGATGATTCTCGTCTCAATAAAGTTTGCTTTCATTCAGAAATCACAATCGATCGACAGGTCTTAAACACGAGTAATGTATAAACGGCGGATCCTTACAATTTCGAGAGGATTTGCTCCGGCTCCGGAACTTGTGGTTCGTCGTAACCGATGAAACGCTTTGCCAGAGACTGTTCAAAAGGCCTTAAATTTGACAGATGTTTGAATTTTAACTTGTGATATTAGAGATAATAATCTAACGACAATTATTTCTTTTATGGCTCATATATTAAAAGTATACTGTATATATTTTAGACGTATGTAAATTGAAAAAGAAAAATAACAAGAGATGTGATTATAGGTTTGTTTGATTAAAATGTCCTTTGCATTTTTTTAAAGCAGCTAGCATTAAAAGTAAAATAAGTAAATAATTTTTTCAAATGGTAAAAAATGTATAAAACAACTATTTCAAATGGCAAATGGTAAAAGTAAATAACTATTTCAACACTTATTTTTTTTTATGCTATAAATCGTCAATCTTATGCTACATTCTACGTTTGTCTTGTTCAATGGTATTTTTATATATATATTTGTAATTTGGTGTACTCTTTCCAAACAAAAACTATATTATATGTGATCATATATTTTTGTTAATTTTAGAAAAAAGTTTGCCAAATGGCAAAAAATCAACCCAAAATAAATAGAATTAACCATATAAATGTCCAAATTAAAGTCCATTACAAATGATATAGTTGAAAAGACGAGAATACCATCCAGTTGGGTTCCGGCATGAGAGCTATTTTCTTCAGTTAAAGGAGAAAATAAAAAGTTTTTAGGAAAAAGGGGGGAAAATGTCAGTTAATGGATAGGAACAAGCGGCAAATGTTATTATTCATCGGTGCAATTAATATAATAAGTATATAATTGAGGGTCATTTTGTAAATTACAAAACATAAATTGGACTTAATAAAAAAGAATGGACCTTATATATAACTCTGCTGCACAATTTCTTTGCACTGCTACGCTCGAGTTCTTAAGTCTCTCTCTATCTCTTTTCAGGTTAGTCTTACAGAGAGACCCAAAAAAAAATAAAAACGAGAGGGAAAGTTGCAAAGAGAATCATCATTTACCATCATTTTCGTCGAGGTCGCTGGTGTTTCATCACAGTAACAACGAAAAGTTCTGAATTTTTCTCTTTTAAATTATTAAATTTGATAAACCCTTTGGTAGTTTCTGACCTAGTCGACCACCTTTGAGTTTGGCGTTACGGATCGTCGCTTTTTGGGCGTCGGAAAGAAGGAGGAGGAGGAAACGTACTACGACGGAACCCTAAGAGAGCGTTTCGCTTCTCTGGGTTTAGCCTTATTTGTTTAGCCATGAGTCCAATTCAGAATATTGAGCAACACTCTCGTCGTCTTGTTGAGCCTGACCTACGTAATAACACTTACTCTTTCCCTCTCTTCATTATATTGTGATTGAGCTGTTTGTTCACTGAGAATATGTTAAAGTAGCTATCATTTCTGGATTTTGGAAAAAAATTCTTAGTTTTTTTTTTAATTCTGTCACCCCAGTTTTACTCTTGGAGGAGTTTATTTTCTTATGATTTTGAGGAATTTTGTTTTGAGATTTGAGTCAGTTCATGTTAAATTTTCTATTCAATTAAAAACTAATACATACTGGACTCTTATGTTTTTTTTTTGTTTGTTTGGTGAAATTGTCTTCTGTAGCTATTCAGACGAGGCTTGAGATGGTGTTGGAAGTCAGGGACAGTCTAGAGATAACACATTCGGCTGAGTACTTGAATTTTCTAAAATGTTACTTCCGGGCTTCTTCAGCGATTCTTCATCAGATTACAAAGCCTCAATTCACTGATAACCTTGAGAACAAACTACGCAACATTGTGGTTGAGATTCTCAATCGTCTACCACATAGCGAGGTTCTTCGTCCCTTTGTTCAAGACCTCTTGAAGCTTGCATTGCAGGTGCTTACGACAGATAATGAAGAAAATGGCCTTATATGCATTCGCATCATCTTTGACCTTCTTAGGAACTTTAGGCCTGCATTAGAAATTGAGGTTCAACCATTCTTGGACTTTGTCTGCAAGATATACCAGAACTTCCGATTGACTGTCAGCCATTTTTTCGAGAATGTCAAAATGGAAGAAGCAAATCCTGTGGAGATATCTACACCATCTGATCAGTCTCTTTCCCTTACTGTACATTTCAGGAATGGGCAGATTAATCCGAGTACTCGTTCTTTCAAAATAGTCACAGAGAGCCCCCTCGTCGTTATGTTTCTTTTTCAGTTGTATGGCAGACTTGTTCAGACCAATATTCCTAATTTGTTGCCCCTGATGGTTTCTGCCATATCTGTTTCTGGACCTGAGAAAGTTCCTTCACATATGAAGCCTCAGTTCATTGAACTGAAAGGTGCTCAGGTTAAGGTGAGATAGTGATTTTCTATTGGGAAGGTTATTTGGACGGTGAAACAAATATGTCATTAAGGCCTACATTGCCTTGTTGTTTCACCTGAGTTACTTTATTTTTAAGGGACCATGTCATGGTATATTGACTTGTAGTTTTTTTTCTTCTTCTTTTTTTTTTGTGTTTATTTGCAGACGGTTTCTTTTTTGACATATTTGTTAAAAAGCTGTGCCGAATATATCAGGCCGCATGAAGAAAGCATATGTAAGAGCATTGTAAATTTGCTTGTCACCTGTTCCGATTCTGCATCTATCAGAAAGGTGGAGAACTGTCTGTTCCTTTTTCTTTGGTATGTTTTCACTTTGTGATACAATCATGTGCTTGCAGTGAATGATTTTTTTGGGTCTATGAAATGCAGGAACTATTAGTCTCACTAAAGCATGTACTTGGGACGGATTTCAAGAGAGGTTTATTTCCTCATCTTGACACTCTTTTGGAAGAAAGGTATAATGTATCTTTTTATCCTTTCTGAGTTATAAAACTTTTACACCTGTCAGTCAGGAAGCTGTTTTGTTTTGCTGTTATGTATAATTCGTTCTGCCACAATTTATATTAACAAATAAGGAGTTATATCATCTATTTGCAACTTTATCTGTGTCAGGGTTCTAGTTGGAACAGGGCGAGCATGCTTTGAGTCTTTGAGACCTCTGGCTTACAGCCTACTGGCCGAGATTGTTCACCATGTTCGAGCAGATCTGTCCCTTTCTCAGGTGCTTCCCGTTGTGTCTGTGCCATGTATTACTAATCTTAATTTCGTTTGATATTTTTGTTATTTTGTTAGTCCTCTTCTTTCTAGTTGAAAAAGATTTAAGTTCTGGAAACGTTGCAAAACATTGTCATTGGATTTTACAGTATACTAATGTGTTCCAGTACACAGTCATTGCTATGTGTCATTGGTTTATGTGGTTGAGTTATTTGGTATTAAAAGGATCCTCATTTTGACGGTTTTGTCAGTTGTGATCAGAAAGTGCTCATGCTTGGTATATATGTTAGTTCTTACTTCTAAACATGAAGCCTGGGGCCTACAAAATATTCTGGCAGATGAAGATTCCAATAAACATATAATCTTAGGAATACAACTTATTGATCAATCTTTCGTGCCAATATCAAGCTTCCCTTTCTCATTTGACTATAAAAATGTGGCAGTTATCGAGGATCATCTACTTATTTTCAAGGAACATGCATGACTCAACCCTCTCTCTTAACATCCATACAACTTGTGCACGACTGATGTTGAATCTGGTAAGGCTATGTATTTCGTGTTGTTTGTCTTAGTTAAATCTGATATTTACTTAACATTTAAGTGGCATAATTTGTCCACTATGTTTGAATACAGATTTTGGTAAAACTTATTACATTGTCTTCAGGTAGAACCAATATTTGAGAAGGGTGTTGATCTGCAGTCAATGGATGAAGTGCGGGTTTTGCTGGTATAGCTTTACCCCTGAGAGATTATATTAGAATTGGTTGGCTGCTCTAAGCCTCTAATCATTAACTTACTTTACTCATCATCTGTTTACAGGGACGTATTCTGGATGCCTTTGTTGGGAAATTTAATACCTTCAAGCGTACTATTCCTCAGGTAATTCCGGTTGATTTTCAAGCTCCCATGCTGTTTCAGCTTTGGTGTTTATTGTGCTTGTGTAGGTTTTGCTTGATATGTCAGGTTTAATATTTTCTGTAGGTCTTTACTGTAAAAATTACCGACATTTTTTTGCTATGTTTTGTTTGAGAAATCTTGAACTTTTATCCATCCTGATTGTCAACTCTTTTATTTCATTTATGTGTTACTTAGTCTTGCTTTCTTCTCACAGCTTTTAGAGGAGGGTAACGGAAAGGATCATATCACTCTGAGGTCGAAGCTTGAACTTCCTGTCCAGGTAATTTAGTTATTTTTGATGGCTGTTTATTCTTAGTAACAAATTATCAGCCAATGTGAGATCGTGTTCAACTGTTATATTCAAACTTGCATGTTCCATAGCATTCATGAATGTTTGCTTATTATCTAAGTATAGAGTCTACTTTCTTTTAGAAATTCTATAATAATTTAGGAAGAAATACATATTTAAAGCCTGTTATTATTTCACTGAAGCATTATTGTCTTTATTGGTAAATTATTTTATATTTACTTTGGAGGACTCACTTATACATCATCTGGCAGTATTTATATTACTAGAGTATGCTGGTGGCAGGCAGTCTTGAATTTGCAGGTTCCTGCTGAACATTCCAAAGAAGTGAATGATTGTAAAAACCTGATCAAGACATTGGTGATGGGTATTGAATTTTGGCCATACTGACGTTTCATCTTAGTGGATCAGTTATACATATTGATTATGTTTCTGTATGTTAATCACTTTTCCTTATTTGTATTCAGGAATGAAGACAATCATATGGAGTATAACCCATGCACATTTGCCCCGGCCTCAGGGAATTCACCCACAAGCTCTTGCTTCACAATCATCTGCTACTCAGGTTTTTAAAGGAATGAGAGAAGATGAGGTATTGCATTTGAGATTTTTTTAGTGTAGGCATTTATAGCGAATGACCGATAAACCTCTAGTAATCTCTAACTTCAAGCAGGTGTGGAAAGCCTCTGGTGTTTTAAAGAGTGGTGTCCATTGTTTAGCTCTTTTCAAAGAGAAGGATGAGGAGAAAGACATGCTTAACCTTTTCTCCCAAATTTTGCTTATTATGGAACATAGAGATCTAATGGATATGTTCTCCCTATGTATGCCTGAACTTTTTGAGTCCATGATTGACAATACTCAACTAGTTCAAATATTTGCCACTCTTCTGCAAGCTCCTAAAGTATGCAAGCCATTTGCAGATGTTCTGATTAATTTCCTAGTAAGCAGCAAACTCGATGTTCTGAAGAATCCAGATTCAGCTGCAACTAAATTAGTTCTACATCTGTTCCGGTGCCTCTTTGGTGCTGTTTCCAAAGCACCATCTGATTTTGAACGAATATTGCAACCTCAAGTGCCTGTTATTATGGATGTCTGCATGAAGAATGCGACTGAAGTTGAAAAGCCTCTTGGTTATATGCAATTGCTCCGAACTGTTTTCAGAGGACTTGCTGGATGTAAATTAGAGCTGCTGCTTAGAGATTTAGTCCCCACGCTGCTACCTTGTCTTAATATGCTTCTGACTATGCTCGAGGGTCCAGCCGGGGAAGGCATGAGAGATCTTTTGTTGGAGCTTTCTTTGACACTTCCTGCACGCTTAAGCTCCTTATTGCCATACCTTCCTCGTCTCATGAGACCCCTTGTTTCCTGTTTGAGAGGAAGTGATGAACTTGTGAGCTTGGGGTTACGCACCCTTGAATTCTGGGTAGATAGTCTGAATCCTGACTTTTTGGAGCCAAGTATGGCAAATGTAATGTCTGAAATGATCTTAGCATTATGGTCTCACTTGAAGCCGCTTCCATATCCTTGGGGTGGAAAAGCATTACAAATCATGGGAAAATTGGGTGGTCGCAACCGGCGATTTCTGAAAGAGCCACTTACACTTGAATGCAAAGATAATCCAGAGCATGGACTTCGCTTAGTTCTGACGTTTGAGCCATCCACTCCATTTCTTGTGCCTATGGACAAATTCATTAATCTTGCTGTAGCAGCTGTTATTCAGAAAAATCTCACTATGGAGATCTACTACAAAAAACAAGCTCTGAAATTCCTTCGCGTTTGCTTGTTGTCTCAGCTTAATTTGCCTGGATGTGTCAGTGATGAGGCTCAGACGCCTAAGCAATTATCAACTTTGTTACAATCCTCTCTTGATTCATCTTGGCGCAGGAGTGAATTACCAGGAATAAAGGTTGGTTTTTGGTAACTACTCTTATGATATTTTTGGCAAGAGAGAGTTATATCTTGAACCGCATTGACATGAGGCATGATTAGATTTTTTTTTTTTTTTTTATCTTGTTGCTGTTCGTTTTTCCATTCTGAACAAAAAGCTAGGACTGTTTCATGTCATTTCTTGTGAGTGACCTATTTTTCTCCTTGGATGATCTGTGTTACTTGGTGTAATAGCATGCAAAAGGATTTATCTATTAAGAAGATTTGTTTGCTGCTGCAGGCTGACTTAGGAGTGAAAACAAAGACACAGTTATTAGCTGAGAAGTCGATCTTCAAAACGCTATTGATCACTATAATTTCTGCCAGTTCTGATCCGGATCTCAGTGACTCAGATGATGACTTTGTTGTAAACATATGTCGGCATTTTGCAATTATTTTGCATGGGGACTATACCTTGTCGTATGCTTCAACTAGTGGTGGTCCAATTGGGGGTTCTGTTTTTTCAGCAAGTTCCAGGCCCAAAAGTAGTTGGTCTGCTAACTTAAAACAGCTGGATCCTTTAATATTTTTGGATGCACTTGTTGATGTGCTTGCAGATGAAAACAGGCTCCATGCCAAAGCTGCTCTGACTGCGTTAAACGTGTTTGCTGAAACTCTGATGTTCCTTGCTTGTGTCAAACATGCTGATGTGCTGGTGGCTAGGGGTGGTCACAGTGCCTCTATGATTGTCTCCAGTCCTTCTACAAATCCTGTATATTCACCCCATCCAAGTGTGCAAATACCTGTGTTTGAACAACTTTTACCTCGATTGTTGCATTGCTGTTATGGGAGCACATGGCAAGCGCAAATGGGAGGAGTAATGGGGTTAGGTGCGCTGGTAGGGAAAGTGAATGTTGAAACCTTATGTCTTTTCCAAGTAAAAATTGTACGTGGTCTTGTCTATGTTCAAAAGAGACTTCCTGTTTACTCTAGCAAAGAGCAAGAAGAGACAAGTCAGGTTCTTATGCAGATTCTTAGAGTTGTTAATAATGTTGACGAAGCAAACAGTGATGCCCGCAGACAAAGCTTTCAAGGCGTTGTAGAATATCTTGCTACTGAATTGTTCAATCCAAACACATCTTTCACAGTGAGAAAAAATGTTCAGAACTGTCTTGCACTTTTGGCTAGCCGAACTGGGAGTGAGGTATCTGAACTGCTTGAGCCTTTATACCAACCTTTGTTGCAGCCACTTATAATGCGTCCCCTGCGATCAAAGACAATTGATCAGCAGGTGTGTGCCTCATTCTTCTATTTTTGGGTTGTTGTAAAATGCTGTGGATTTTCTTTTTTACCCTTTTTTAATATGCCTTATAGGTTGGGACTGTGACAGCTCTGAATTTTTGTTTAGCACTGAGGCCCCCTCTTCTAAAAGTGACCCCAGAGTTGGTTAACTTCTTGCAAGAAGCGTTACAAATATCTGAGGCAGATGAAGCTGTTTGGGCTGTGAAGTTGATGAGTCCTAAAGTCCTTACATCGTTAAACAGACTTCGAACAGCTTGTATTGAGATTCTGTGCACAACTATGGCATGGGCTGACTTTCGAACTCAAAGTCACAATGAACTACGTGCAAAGATAATTTCCATGTTTTTCAAGTCTTTAACCTGTCGAACACCAGAAATTGTGACCGTTGCCAAGGAGGGTTTAAGACAGGTTCCCAGTTATCTATCTTTTATTTCCAGTTCTTGCATCTACATTCAATCCGAGGGTTTTGGAGATAGTCATGGAGGAATAAATTATCCTCTACCTAACAGCGCTTTTCTTTATGGGATAATCAATGCTATTTTATATATCTTTTTGCTATTCTCTGAAACTCTGTATTCTGTTAGGTTATCAATCAACAACGGATGCCCAAAGAACTTCTTCAGAGTAGCCTCAGACCTATACTTGTTAATCTGGCACACACAAAGAATCTCAATATGCCTTTACTCCAAGGTCTGGCACGTCTTCTTGAACTTCTTTCAAATTGGTTTAATGTGACATTAGGAGGTAAGTTGCTGGAGCACCTAAAAAAATGGTTAGAGCCAGAGAAACTTGCACAGTCCCAGAAATCATGGAAAGCTGGTGAAGAGCCGAATATTGCAGCTGGTAATCAGTTTCTTGGATATATATATAAAACAGATGTCTGGTCAAGTGATTATGTATAAACTCATTTTTTTGTTTCGTCTGTGGTAGCTATTATCGAGCTCTTCCACCTACTTCCACTTGCTGCATCAAAATTTCTAGATGAACTTGTAACATTAACTATCGACTTAGAAGCAGCTCTTCCTCCAGGGCAAGTGTACAGTGAGATTAACAGCCCATACCGTCTTCCACTTACCAAGTTCTTGAATCGATACGCAACTTTAGCTGTTGATTACTTTCTTTCCAGATTAAGTGAACCAAAATATTTCCGAAGGTAAGAATAACATTAAATAAAAGTGTTTTTTTTCTTCACAACTCGTGTTCGGTTGAGTGTGAGCATGCGTAAATGACTGTTTCCCTCTTTTCCTGATGACCTTAGGTTTATGTATGTAATCCGGTCAGATGCTGGCCAGCCATTAAGGGAAGAACTTGCAAAATCTCCACATAAGATACTTTCATATGCCTTTCCTGATATTTTACCAAAATCTGATGCCATACGGAGTGCAGCAGCTTCAATTCCTCCAGCTTCATCATCTGCAGATGAAAAGCCCATTCCTATGCAATCGGAAAGTTCAAACACGCCGTCAACAAAACCTAATGTAGCATCAGATGTGTATTTTCAGGGTCTCTATCTTATTAAAACAATGGTGAAACTGATACCCAGCTGGCTGCAGAGTAACCGTATTATTTTTGATGCCTTGGCTCTCCTTTGGAAATCACATGCAAGGACGTCTCGTTTGCAGAACGAGGAAGAGTTGCATTTAGTTCAGGTAGTTTCATGTATTCTGAACTTTATATTTCTGCATTAGCTTTGTGTTTCAAACTGAAAGTAAATGCATACTTTTAATGGTTCCTTATCTAAAACTGATGTGGGCATCTGCGACCTCTCGATCCAAATTCGTCTGCTGTAAGTATACATAGCACTATGCAAATTTAGTTTTTGTTTCAAATTTTCATACAAGTTTTTTCGTTTATTTCTTTACGGTCTTGTATATTGGGGCCCTTCATAAGTTTTTTCTGCACAATCTTGTGTTTTGGGCTGCATGAGTTCCCTGTTACCTGAAATTATTGTAGAAATTAGGTTTTTCTTTCAAAAATATGCATTTTGACTTAAAGTGCTGTAAGTAATCCTCGTGCAATATATTAAATGTATTCAGAAAAGTTGGACATCTCAAATCTTTTAATTTTCTCAAACTCGCAGGTAAAAGAGAGTAAATGGCTTGTCAAGTGCTTCCTCAACTATCTACGACATGAAAAAACTGAAGTGAACATTCTTTTCGATGTTCTCTCTATTTTCTTGCTCCATAGTCGGATTGACTACACCTTTTTGAGAGAGTTTTACATAATTGAGGTATCTTTCTCAAAACTTTCTTACTTGATTCTCATATTTGCACCTCTAGTAGAATAAATAACATAATGGCCCCTGCACAGTAGTTGTTTTTCTCAAATGTAATTGGGTTCTTCCTTCAGGTTGCAGAAGAATATCCCCCCAACATGAAAAAAGCAATTGTTTTGCATTTTCTAAACCTTTTCCAGTCTAAACAACTCGGTCATGATCATCTAGTTCTGGTAATGCAAATGCTCATTCTTCCAATGCTTGCCCATGCCTTCCGAAACGGCCAAACTTGGGAAGTTATTGACCCTAATATAGTCAAGACCATTGTTGAGAGGCTTCTTGATCCACCTGAAGAGGTTAGTTTCTTTTCTCAAGCAACTTAATCTTTTGGTTAATACCGAAATTAATGTGGGGAAGATTGCTGTATAATTTTCTTGATGTAAATGGTAATGATGGTAACCTATCCAAGTGGTTATTTCGGACAAGGTCTTATTGTACTTGTTCTGATATATAGTTCATCTCAAATTTTTAGGTTTCTGCTGAATATGACGAACCTTTGAGGATCGAACTTTTGCAGTTAGCTACTTTGCTTCTGAAGTATCTTCAGAGTGATCTAGTTCATCATAGAAAAGAGCTCATCAAGTTTGGATGGAATCATCTCAAACGGGAAGATAGTGCCAGTAAACAGTGGGCATTCGTTAATGTTTGCCACTTCTTGGATGCTTACCAGGCTCCAGAGAAAATCATTCTCCAGGTACCATTTCAATTTTTGTTGCCAGGTACCAGCGGGCATTTTTAATTATGTTGGTGATCTTTATTGTACCTTATTTTTTGTATTGAAGAGTGAAATAATGAAAGTACTTGGGCCTCCTTGTATAAGTATATGTCATCTTTACCTCTTTTCCATTGGCGACCTTGCAAATTGTCATTTGAAACCTGGCAAATTGTCATTTAAAACCTTGAAGCAAGGATGTGCCTCAAATACTTCTCCATCTCAACCAGTGATACAAATGTTTTTTCCGACTGGATGCAGGTTTTTGTTGCGCTTCTTAGGACATGCCAGCAGGAGAATAAGATGCTTGTTAAGCAAGCCCTAGAAATTCTAATGCCAGCTTTACCTAAAAGGCTTCCACTTGGAGATTCAAGAATTCCGATTTGGATAAGATACACCAAAAAAATTTTGGTGGAGGAGGGTCACTCAATTTCAAATTTGATCCACATCTTCCAACTCATTGTTCGGCATTCAGATCTGTTTTACAGCTGTAGAGGACAGTTTGTACCTCAGATGGTGAATTCCTTGAGCCGTCTAGGTTTGCCATATAACACTACAGCAGAAAACAGGCGGCTCGCAATCGAACTTGCTGGGTTGGTTGTCAGCTGGGAAAGGCAAAGACAGAATGAAACTAAAATGGGTATTGATTCTGACACAATCAGTCAGGTTAGTGATAGCTTACATCCTTCATCAGGTGCAGATCCTAAGCGCTCAACAGATGAATCTTCCATATCTGAAGACCCAAGTAGACGAGACAAAATTGAACCTGGTCTCCAATCATTATCTGTTATGTCACCTGGTGGTGCATCGTCAATCCCCAATGTAGAAACTCCTGGATCTGCTACCCAGCCTGATGAGGAATTCAAGCCAAATGCTGCTATGGAAGAATTAATCATCAACTTTCTTATAAGAGTATGCTGATTATGACGTGTTTTAGCTAGACAATTCATTTATTAATTTTCTGATTATGACTGTAGTTTAAGTTTCCTTTCCCTTCCTTGAACAGGTGGCTGTGGTAATTGAGCCTAAGGACAGGGAAGCCAACACTATGTACAAACAAGCTTTAGATTTTCTTTCACAAGCTTTGGAAGTTTGGCCAAATGCGAACGTCAAATTTAACTATTTAGAAAAGCTGCTAAGCAGCATGCCACCATCTCAGTCAGATCCGTCCACAGCACTTGCTCAGGGCTTGGATGTCATGAACAAGGTTCTGGAGAAGCAGCCGCATCTTTTCATCAAGAACAACATCAGCCAGATCTCACAGGTATACTTACTGCAGTAAGCTTTGTCCTAAAATATGAAACATGTCTGTTCTTTTCCTGTTTTGACTTTTCTTTACTTCACCAGTTTCTTGAGCTGTCATTCAAACACAAGATGTTGGATGCTGGTAAATCGCTTTGCTCTTTGTTGAAGATGGTCTTCATCGCCTACCCACAGGATGGAGCGAGTACACCTCCTGACATAAAGCTATTGTATCAGAAAGTCAGTGAGCTGATACAGAAACATGTGCATGCTGTTACTGGTCTACAAGCTTCAGGAGATGATAACTCTCTCGGTTCAGTCAGCTTTGTTCTTGTTATCCTCAAAACCTTGGCTGAGGTACAGAAAAACTTTGTTGATCCATATGTACTGGTGCATATCCTTCAGCGTCTTTCGCGTGATCTGGGTGCTCATCCTAGACAAGTAAGTTATTCTTCAGAAATAGCTATCTTTTTCTAAGAGATCAAATCATATGCTTGCTTTCTTTCTTATTTGAGCTTAAATGGATTTGACATAGTATTCTCCACTTCTTATCAATTGAGTATTGTTCATATCTAATACGTCTAAATAGCTATGCAGCACTTTCATTCATGCCTTGTAAGATTTTACCTTTTATATTTTTTCCTCTCTTTTGTTATTTTGCGGCTCAGACTCATCTGCCTTGTATTATCTGCGGAAATGTTTTTGGTCTGTACATATATACTATCAAATTCAAGATATCACTTCTCTTTCTTTTGTCAGCTCCTGCAAATTTTCCTGCCTTTTTTTCGAATTAATAACTAGGTATCCATTACATGTTGCCCCAATGTGGCTTATTCTTGTGGTTTCTGTCCCTTTTCAGAGCCAGCGGACAGAATCAGATTCTGCAGTAACTTCTTCTCGTCAAAATGCTGATGTTGGGGTAGTCATATCTAATATAAAGTCGGTCTTGGAACTAATTGATGAAAGGGTTATGCTTTTACCAGATTGTAAAAGACCCGTGGCTCAAATATTGAACTCTTTGCTTTCAGAAAAGGGTACTGATTCTAGTGTGCTTCTCTGCGTGCTAGACATGTTAAAAAGGTGGGCTAAAGATGATTTTGGAAAAGCAGGTTCATCTGGGTCCTCTAGTGCTTTTCTTACCCAGAAGGATATAATTTCTTTTCTCCAAAAGCTTTCACAGGTTGATAAGCAGCACTTCTCACCTGTTGCTTTGGAAGAGTGGGATAAGGCATATCTCCAGCTTTTATATGGACTTTGTGCTGATTCTACGAAGTAAGCCTTTGCTTTTAAATCTTATGTTTACCTTCAAAGTTTTTGATGAGAGAGATGATATCATCTGTTTCACTGATAGGTATCCACTGGCACTCCGACAAGAGATCTCTCTGAGAGTTGAAAGACATTCTATGCTTGGTTTACGGGCAAGGGATCCTGATATGCGAAGGAAGTTCTTCTTGTTATACCACGAGTCTCTCGGAAAAAATTTATTTGCACGGTTGCAGTACATAATTCAAAACCAAGATTGGGAAGCTATGAGTGATGTCTTTTGGCTCAAACAGGGTCTTGATCTTCTCCTAGCCATTTTAATCGAGGAGAAGCCCATTACTCTAGCACCGAATTCTGCCAGGGTAGTACCACTTTTGCCTTCTCATAATCCTGAAGTACACCACCAACCACCTGCTATGCCGGAGAAACCTGAAGAAGTTGCTTTAACGTTTGATGGCATTGTTATGAAGCATGCACAATTTATTAATGCCGCTAGCAAACTTCAGGTGATTGCAAATTATTTTTAAAAGCTGCTGAGTCGTTACGGTGCTTTCTTTTGTCTTGTTAAATCGGAATTAGTTACTTTAATTATTTTCAGTTCTTTGGTGTTTTATCCACTTTAGTAGCTGGATTGATCTGATTAAATTTTATGTACTCTTTTTCCTCTGTAGGTGGCTGATGTTATTATTCCTTTGAGGGAGCTGGCTCACACAGATGCCAATGTTGCTTACCATTTGTGGGTGCTAGTATTTCCAATTGTATGGGCCACCCTACTCAAGGAAGAGCAAATAGCTTTGGCTAAGCCTATGATTTCTCTCCTGTCAAAGGACTATCACAAGAAACAGCAGGGACACAGGCCAAACGTTGTGCAAGCACTTCTGGAAGGGCTTCAGTTGAGCCACCCTCAACCTAGGATGCCTAGTGAGCTTATCAAATATATCGGGAAAACGTACAATGCATGGCATCTTGCATTGGCTTTGCTAGAGACCCATGTCATGCTGTTCGTGAATGACTCAAAATGTGCTGAGTCTCTTGCTGAGCTTTATCGTTTGTTAAATGAAGAAGACAGGAGATTTGGATTGTGGAAGAGTAGGTCCATCACTACCGAGTCGAGAGCTGGGCTTTCAATGGTTCAACATGGTTTTTGGCAGCGTGCTCAGAGCCTTTTTTATCAGGCGATGGTTAAGGCAACCCAAGGCACTTACAATAACACAGTACCTAAGGCTGAAATGTGTCTATGGGAGGAGCAATGGCTCCACTGTGCCACTCAACTTGGTCAGTGGGATGCCCTAGTAGATTTTGGAAAAAGCACTGAGAATTATGAAATTTTGCTTGATAGTCTCTGGAAAGTTCCAGATTGGGCATATTTGAAGGATCATGTGATACCCAAAGCACAAGTGGAAGAGACGCCGAAGCTTCGTTTGGTTCAAGCTTGTTTTGCCCTTCATGACAAAAATGCAAATGCTGTCGCAGATGCTGAAAACATAGTTGGGAAAGGCGTTGAGCTTGCCTTGGAACAGTGGTGGCAGTTACCTGAAATGTCTCTTCATGCTAGGGTACCTTTACTGCAGCAATTCCAACAACTAGTGGAGGTGCAAGAGTCTTCTCGAATTTATGTTGACATCTTAAATGGGAGTAAAGTTCCAGGAAATGCTGCCATTGGTGGACAGGGAAATCAATATGCAGATCTGAAGGACATTCTCGAGACTTGGAGGCTAAGGACTCCAAATGAATGGGACAATATGACCGTCTGGTATGATATGCTGCAGTGGAGGAATGAAATATATAACATTGCTATTGATGCATTTAAGGACTTTATAACTTCAAATACTCCACTTCATCACCTTGGTTATCGTGACAAAGCATGGAACGTCAATAAGCTTGCTAGGGTAGCCCGGAAACAAGGGCTTTATGATGTTTGCGTTCAGATACTTGACAAGATGTATGGGCACTCACAAATGGAAGTACAGGTACGGTTCTCATAGATATTTAACCTTATTAGAATTGGGAAGAGTTCAAGAGTTCATTCTATTGCAGAAGAACTGCATCTTTGTATATAACGTGCAGTTTGTTAAAACTTCAAATATATCTTGGTATACCTGTAAATCCACCCATTAACATTTGTGATATTTGAAGTCATTTATACAACCTCATCATTTTCCGTGATCCTATAAAATAACTTTTCTTTTCTGGAATCTGTTTTGTTTGAGTTTGAAATATTGAAGTTGTCTGATCACTTCTGTTTTGTGTCTGTGTATTCAGGAAGCCTTCGTTAAAATCAAAGAGCAGGCAAAATCTCATCTGGAAACGAAAGGAGAGCTTGCTACTGGTCTTAATCTGGTTAATAGCACAAATTTGGAGTTCTTTATTGCAAAGAATAAGGCAGAGATATTTCGTCTAAAGGGGGATTTTCATTTGAAGTTAAATGACACTGAAGGTGCTAATATTGCATATTCCAACGCAATCACCCTATGCAAAAATTTACCCAGAGGATGGATAAGCTGGGGAAATTACTGTGACATGGTATGTCTTATGATTAGATTATGCTTCTTTTCCTGTGCTATTAACAGCCCCTTTCCTCATACTAGACATTATATTATTACGTTTGTTTTTCAGGCATACCAAGAAACACAAGATGAAATCTGGCTAGAATATGCTGTCAGTTGCTTTCTTCAGGGTATAAGATTTGGAGTTTCCAGTTCAAGAAGTCACATGGCTCGTATTCTTTATCTTCTTAGTTTTGATACAGCAAATGAACCTGTTGGTAGAATATTTGACAAACACTTGGATCAAGTACCTCACTGGGTGTGGCTTGCTTGGATCCCACAGTTGTTGCTATCTTTGCAGCGAACGGAAGCACTCCATTGCAAATTGGTTCTACTGAAAATTGCTGCAGTATTCCCGCAGGTAATTTCCTTTTAGTGTTTTAGAGGAATTTGTTTTTGGTCATATCATCTGAGTATGAGACTGTTTTCCATTTTAGGCTCTCTATTACTGGCTTCGTACATACTTACTGGAACGCCGTGATGCAGTCAATAAATCTGAACTTAGCAGAGTGGTTTTGGCTCAAAGAATGCAGCATAATGTGCCTGGTGTTAGTGTGGGTCATGGTGGAGGTAATTTACCATCAGAAACTCAAATCCATCAAGGTGCTCAAACTAGTGGGGCTGTTGGAACCCATGATGGTGGTAACCCACATGCGCAAGAAAATGACCATGCTACTATGGAAAATAATGTGCATTCAGGGAATGATCAACCTATGAACCAAAGCAGTTCAACTATCAGTGAAAATAGTCAACACGCAGCAATACAGAATGGGGCGTCATTGGCAATCTCTGCTGCTGGTGCTTTTGATGCTGCAAAGGAAGTTATGGAAGCTCTTAGGAGTAAACATAACAATTTGGCCGGTGAACTTGAGGTAGTATTCTGTTGGTGAATATACTGATTTCTTTACATTCTCTCCATACAATTATCATGGTAAAGATAAATCCCAAAAAAAGGAGAATAGAAAATTATTGTTGGGTATAAGTAGATTGGATTCAGATTTTGACTCCATTAAATTTTCATTGCTTCTTTACTTTGCTAATCTAATGATGTATTATCCGTCTCAGATTCTTCTCACAGAAATTGGTTCGAGGTTTGTAACTTTGCCGGAAGAAAGACTTCTTGCCGTTGTGAATGCTTTGTTACATCGATGTTACAAATATCCAACTGCCACCACTGCTGAAGTTCCCCAACCGCTCAAGAAAGAACTCTCGGGTGTATGTAGAGCTTGTTTTTCTGCAGATGCTGTGACCAAGCATGTCGAATTTGTGAGAGAATACAAACTGGAATTTGAGCGTGACCTGGATCCAGAAAGTAATTTGTTCCCTCTCACACTTACAGATCTGACCAAAAAACTGAAAGACTGGAAAAACATTCTTCAGAGCAATGTTGAAGACAGGTTCCCCGCTGTATTGAGATTGGAAGATGAGAGCAAGGTGCTGCGTGACTTTAATGTTGTTGATGTGGAGATACCAGGACAGTACTTTGCTGACCAGGTAAATTGGATGGTTATCCTTGTCTCCTGTTTACCTACAACGTGTACATTCTCTAGAGAGGATCTAAATTTGTCCTTTCATTGTTTTTCTTTTCTTTTTGTGCTGCGTTTGAAGTTATCTTTTTGTTTAACTGCACAGGAAGTCGCACCTGATCATACAGTAAAGTTGGATAGGATTGGAGCAGACATACAAATTGTACGAAGACATGGGAGCAGCTGTAGACGTTTGACTCTTATTGGCTCTGATGGCTCGCAAAAGCATTTTATTGTTCAGACATCATTAACTCCTAATGCGAGGAGTGATGAACGAATCTTGCAGCTGTTCCGTGTGATGAACCAAATGTTCGACAAGCATAAAGAGTCGAGAAGACGCCATATAGGACTTCACACTCCGATCATAATCCCTGTCTGGTCCCAGGTGTGGCTTGAAAAATCAGCTTAGTTCCCTTTTCAGTTTCTTGATTCTGTTGATGTTTCATTCGATGAGTCTTTATGTGTGGTTCAGTTTTCATAATTTCCCTAAAACATCACGTATTCAATCTCTCTAGGAGTATGGCATGCTAACAATTTTCGTTTCAGGTCCGAATGGTTGAGGATGATCTCATGTACAACACTTTCCTTGAGGTGTATGAGAATCACTGTGGAAGGAATGGTCGAGAGTCAGATCTTCCTATTACCTACTTCAAGGAGAAACTCAATCAAGCTATCTCAGGGCAAATCTCACCAGAAGCAGTTGGAGATCTCCGGCTTCGTGCTTATGGTGAAATCACAAAGAACATAGTCAATGACAGCATATTCTCTCAATACATGTACAAGATCTCGATGAGCGGAAGTCATCTTTGGGCTTTCAAGAAGCAATTCGCTGCCCAGCTAGCTGTCTCCAATTTCATGTCTTTCATTCTACAAATTGGTGGGAGATCCCCAAACAAAATCTTATTCGCCATAAACACCGGAAAAATGTTCCAGACAGATTTCCATCCATCTTATGACTCCAATGGGATGATCGAGCTCAATGAACCTGTGCCTTTCCGCCTCACAAGGAACATACAAGCATTATTTTCTCATTTCGGTGTCGAAGGTCCTCTCATGTCAAACATGTGTGCCGCATCTCAAGCAGTTTTCTCCTCCAAGGTAAGAAAAATATTATCAGAGAGTTGAGTGGTGCTCTCAAATCATTTGGCTTTTAACCTCTTCTTCTCTTTTGTAATATTTCAGCAAAACGAACATCTTCGGTATCAATTAGCCATGTTCTTCCGTGATGAGCTTCTGTCATGGTTTGGAAGAAGACCTCTAGGAGTGCCTATTCCTCCTGTTGCAGGAATTGCTACGTTGAGTTTGGTCGAGCTGAAGCACAAAGTTAACTCAAATGTGGACGATGTCATTGGACGAATCAGAGGAATAGCGCCACAGTATTTCTCTGAAGAGGTACAGTAATCATTTACATCTCCACGGAGTATTTTTATTTTTTGACGCGATTAGAACTCAAGAAGAGGATTTGTCCATCTTCCAAACGTATGAATCTAATATTTTCGGGTGGTGTTTATACAGGATGAGAACTCGGTGGAACCACCACAGTCAGTGCAAAGAGGTGTGAATGAACTGGTGGAAGCAGCTTTGTCGCCTCGCAACCTATGCATGATGGACCCAACATGGCATCCTTGGTTCTAACTTGCTTTGGAGGAAACTTTGTGAACCATTTTGGGGTAGAATTTGAGTTTGAAGTAGTTAGGTTTGTAAATAGTTTAAACTTGTGTAGTACTTTAGGGGTTTTTGGATGATTTGTATTGGAACATCTCAGCTTTCAAGTTAAGAAAATGGAAGTTTCCGCCACACAAGTTTAAATGATAAGAATATAAATAATGCTAATGACTAACAGATTAGTGGTTCATTTTCGTGCGTCACAAGCTATGAAGAAAAATTGTTGTCAGATTTTAGATATGTCAATCTTGTTAATAAAGAAATGTTGCTAAAATGAAGGAAAGAAAAATAGGAATTAAAATCTGTTCTTGGTAACGACCTAACCCTTGCTTCTTCCTCTTCCTGTTCTCAATCTCTTCTCAACGTCTCCCTCATTTTAATTCAGCATAGCTGTGAAATCTCCTCCATTAGAGACCCTAAAATCATCACATGGGTCTCTGTTTCTCTTGTCCTAATGCCACCAGACGCCGGAACCCTAATCATCATCCTCAAACGCAGGCAAAGGCAAGAGAGAAGGTTGGTAACATAAAGAAGAAGAACAAGACGAAGACGAAGGATAACAAGATACATTGGAGGCAAGGAGTAGGGATCCCCTACGGTAAGCGCATCGATTTTGGGTATGCTAAGGATTTCGATAAACAATACACCATCGGGAAATTACTCGGACACGGCCAATTTGGCTTTACCTACGTTGCCACAGATAACAACGATGGCAATCGTGTTGCGGTCAAGAAAATCGATAAGGCCAAGGTTTAAACATCTTTTTTTTATCCCACAATTCCTGTTTAGAAACCTTCAAATCCAACCTTTAATGAATATCATTGCTTGACACCCAAGTTTTTGGCTTGTTGTAAGCTCTGTTTTCATGCCAAGTTCTAACATCACAAAAACTTTTAAGATTAATCATTAGATTCTTTGTTGCTAAAATGGTTTGGGTAATTTGGTGTGCAGATGACTTTACCGATTGAAGTCGAAGATGTGAACGAGAACGTGGTTGGGTTTCACAATGCATTTGAGGACAAAAAATTTATATATATAGTCATGGAGTAAGCCTCAAGTTTGTCTCTGTTTCGTTTTTATTATCTTTCTCTTTTCTTGTGATACAAGAAATTTGAAAACACCCAGTCTCTGATGGGTATTTCTTTTTTTTCCAGGTTATGTGAAGGTGGCGAATTGCTAGATCGAATATTAGCTAAGTAAGAGTAATAATAGTTTGTGTTGACAATAAAACTACGTAGAAAAAAAAGAAACACTTAGGAAGTTACCTCAAACCAAGAAGTTATGTGTATATGTTTCCAGGAAAGATAGCCGTTACACTGAGAAAGATGCAGCAGTTGTGGTGAGACAGATGCTGAAAGTTGCAGCTGAATGTCATTTACGCGGTCTAGTACACCGCGATATGAAGCCAGAGGTAGGTACGCTTCTGTTTGATTCGATTACTGGTTATGTGAAAGAACCTTCATTACTTTTAAAGAGTTACCCTTTCAGAATTTTTTGTTCAAATCAACCGAAGAAGACTCGTCTCTAAAGGCTACAGATTTTGGTTTGTCGGACTTCATAAAGCCAGGTATGTAAAATTTTGCAAGTCTTTAACTTCTCAAGAGAAGGCTACATCTTGTCTCAGATAACAAGATGATGATGATATTATGGAAATCAATTTGTGAAAATGGCAGGAATGAAATTTCAGGATATAGTAGGAAGCGCGTATTACGTTGCACCTGAAGTTTTGAAACGAAGGTCAGGACCTGAATCAGACGTTTGGAGTATCGGTGTCATCACTTACATTCTGCTCTGTGGGAGAAGACCCTTCTGGGATAAGACTCAAGACGGAATATTTGACGAGGTATAGTAATCTTCTGACAAAACCAATCTAAAGCAATAATGTGTTTGTTCATGGATACTGACATGAAACACAGGTCATGAAAAAAAGTCCTGACTTCAAAACAAACCCGTGGCCAACCATTAGCAACGGTGCCAAAGATTTTGTTAAGAAGTTGTTAGTTAAAGAGCCGCGGGCACGGTTAACTGCAGCTCAAGCTCTATGTATGTTATGCAAATGCCCATAAAACTCCATTGTTTTTGGTTTACATTTAGTATTCTTCTTATTTGTTTGGTTTTTGTAGCACATCCATGGGTGAGAGAAGGAGGGGAGGCCTCAGAGATTCCAATAGACATATCAGTTCTTAATAACATGCGTCAGTTTGTGAAATTCAGCCGCCTTAAGCAGATTGCTCTGAGGGTAATTAGGAAAGAGATAGATAGCATTTCATATGGAAGGTTTTCAGTTTTATTCTCTTTACCTGAGTTGTTCTGTTTTTGGAGGCTCTGGCTACAACAATTGATGAGGATGAGGTGGATGATCTTAGAGATCAGTTTGATGCAATTGACATTGACAAGAACGGTGTTATTAGCCTTGAGGAGATGAGGAAGGTATGAAGAATACAGCTCAAAGTAAGCGATATCGCTGCAATATAGTCTATTAATTTTCTCAATCTTAACAGGCTCTTGCAAAAGATGTTCCTTGGAAACTAAAGGATGCAAGAGTTGCAGAGATTCTCCAAGCGGTAGGTGATTGATTAGTTAGAGTAAAGTTGCCTCCATGAGTTAGTGTATAATCCAAAATGAGTCTGTGTTGTTTGCAGATTGATAGCAACACTGATGGATTGGTGGATTTCACAGAGTTTGTGGTGGCTACTTTGCACGTGAACCAATTGGAGGAGCATGACTCTGAGAAGTGGCAACAGAGGTCAAAAGCAGCATTTGACAAGTTTGACTTAGACAGAGATGGGTTTATAACTCCCGAGGAGCTTCGATTGGTCAGCCTCATACTTTATAACAAACATTCCCCTCTTTGTCTACCAAGAATTCATGTGTTTGTTTCTCTTGCAGCAAACGGGTTTGAAAGGCTCACTCGAACCACTTCTTGAAGAGGCAGACGTGGATGAAGATGGTAGAATCAGCATCCATGAGTTTCGAAGACTTTTGAGAAGTGCAAGCATAAGTCCAAAAATGTTAAAAACCCTCCTGGTTACCAACTTTCTCGAAAGATATAAATTACAGAGAACATTACACAGAGGAACACTCATCATTATAAGAAAAAATTCAAGTTCAGAAACTTCAATCTCCCATATACAGAAAACATTCTGTCACTATCTGTTTCCTTGCTGTCCGATCAAGTAAATGGTATAGAGGCTTAAATGGGATTTGTATATTAAATACAGAGTAACACCCATCTGGTCATGAGCTTATGACATTTGGTCATACACTCAATAGTTCAGTTGCAAAGAGATATTAGCAAATGATTTTTATGTTTTATTTGCTTGTGATTATAATACATAGTTATGCATGGCGATAATCTACAAACCAGTATATAATATCTGGTGGGGTTATTGAGTACCTTCTCAATAAGGGTGTTAAATACAAGGTTGAGGGGAATATGTTTATTGGTTTATGACTTCAAAATGTCATTTATGCTAGCAGAAGAACTATCTTGAACAGCTTGAGATGATGAGTAAGTATTCGATTAGCTTGTGGTAGTTGTTGAGCTTCCTTTCTTGTCTTTTCCAGAAACATCCTGCGCGGAAGTAACTCTCATCAAATATACTATTTAACAACGTAGAAAAAGCTTGTTGGAAAAACTATTGAATAAATCACTCACTTGTTGAGCTGAAGAAGAGGCATAGATTTTAAGCTCAAGCTCTAACCCAACATCATCTTTATGATCATTTCCTTGATCTAAAGACTTGATTATGGAATCTTGTTTGTTTAAAGCAGCAGAAGACAAAGAAGAATGTTTATGAATCGATGCTTGTTCGATTAGAGGATTGGCTGAGGAGGGTGAATAAGGTATAAATGTGGACTGACCCTGAGTTATGGCTAATACAGGGATAGGATAAGTGTAATGTGGAATCCATGGGATCATAGTTCTAACTCTATGCTGATATTGAGCATTAAGAATCTCGATATCTGACTTAAGAGTTTCTTTTTCCTCCCTCAGCTCACTCTTCTCTTGAATTAACTGCTCAAACAAAATGGAAGATGAGCACATCCAAATAAAACCCAACAAAAAAAAAACAGAGAAGATAGTCAAATCACCTCACGAGACTCTTGAGATAGTTTTGCATACTCAGCTTTAAGTCTATCAACTTGGTTCATAACATCCTTGAGCATTTGTATTGTATCAGTAAGAATTGAAACTTTGTCACTCTTAGGCCTATTCGGATCTGCAGAAAGAAACCATTACTAATCTTAAATAAGAGAAAAAAAAAAATATGTATTCATATTTTGAAATAGATATAGAGAAATACCAAGTGCATATCCAAGCTCAAGAAACTGTTCTTTGAGCTTATCTCTACGCATCTTCTCTCGTTCTGCTTTCCGGGAACAAACTGCTTCTTTCTTCACTTCCACCGCCATCTCAGCTCTGAAAATGAAGACGCAACCCAAAAGAATGAACAAAACATGATACAGCTATAGATTTTACATTTTGAAGCTTTAAAACCTGAGATTATGTCCCCAAGAAGAAGAAGAAGCTGAGGAATCATCAGAGCAAGTTTTTAGTTTCTTCGATTCATCCATTTGCAACGTGAAAACTGAAAATTTCTCCAAAACTCCGAGAAAGATAAAGAAAGAGACAAAGAGAACAAGTAGAGAAGTTGGTTTCGTCTTCGTCTTCCTCTTCGTGAGTATATAAAAATCCGGCGATAATGGTGGTGGTGGACGCCGACGAGGCAAAACAACAACTTGTGCTCCCCACGCGCCACCATTTAAAAGAGAGATGCTCTGCTACGGTTGGTTATAGTCTACTTATCCACGTGTATAAATATTAACCGTCAATTTAACTGACTTTATTTTCTCTGATCTAAACCGTCCAATTAATTAAGACATTAGTTTTGCTTTGTACCTAAAAATGAACGATCTTTTTTGTCGAAAGAACTAACTTGAGAGGATGAAGTTAGTGACTTACAACGTTAATGGCCTTAGGCAACGAGTTTCTCAGTTTGATTCTCTTCTCAAACTCCTCGATTCCTTCGACGCTGATATTATATGCTTCCAGGTTAATTCAATATCCATTCGATTTTTGAAATTTCAATCCGTTTCTTCGGTTTCGTCTATGAATCCGTAATAGTTTCTTTTATTCGGGAATGAAAATACAGGAGACGAAACTAAGGAGGCAAGAATTAACAGCGGATTTAACAATAGCTGATGGGTATGAATCGTTTTTCTCGTGTACTCGCACTTGTGAGAAAGGTCGTACTGGCTATTCTGGTAAGCATCAATCTATAACAGAAAGGTCTTCAGTGGATTTTGATAATAAAGGAAATGTTTTGTAGTTTTTATAACCTTGAAATTTTTCAGGTGTAGCAACGTTTTGTAGAGTAAAGTCAGCATCTTTAAGCTGTGAAATTGCTTTGCCTGTTGCTGCAGAAGAAGGTGTCACTGGTCTTGTTAACAGTAATTCACGAAGTGGGAAGAGTGAAACGTCTGAAATAGCAGAAGGTCTTGAGGAATATGAGAAAGATGAGCTTCTTAGGATTGACCAAGAAGGACGGTGTGTTATAACTCATCACGGCCACTTTGGTATAATCAAATCCCTTTCTTTGATGTTTAAAATGAAATCTTCTTTGCAAGTTGTATTAATATCTGTGTGTTTTGTCAGTTGTTTTCAATGTCTATGGACCGCGAGCTGTAGCTGATGATGCTGAGAGGATTGAGTTTAAGCATAAGTTCTATGATATTTTAGAAGTAAGTTCATCGGATTCTGAATTTAGAGATGAGGTACTTCGGCTTATAATGATATTGGATTAACTGTTTCTTAGTTTTCTTGTAGAGAAGATGGGAGTGTCTTCTGCGTCAAGGAAGAAGAGTTTTTGTTGTTGGAGATCTCAACATAGCTCCTTTTGCTACGGATCGATGTGAAGCTGGGCCTGATTTTGAGAAAAACGAGTATGTGAAATATCGATTTTCATGATCTGCTTAAATAATTGTGTTTCAGACTTTTTCTATTAGATTTTTCATTGCATGCCAAAAAATGCAGGTTCAGGAAATGGTTTAGATCTCTGCTAGTTGAACGTGGAGGCTCATTCTCTGATGTTTTCAGAACAAAACATCCTGAAAGGTGAAATTTTGTGATACCATCTCCCATTTGAATGTATTCTCTGAACTTTTTGTTTATCATGGATTTTTTACAGGAAAGACGCATTCACATGTTGGTCCTCAAGTACTGGAGCAGAACAATTTAATTACGGTTCGAGGATTGATCATATCTTAGTTGCTGGATCATGCTTGCATCAGGACGAAGATAAGCATGGCCATAGTTTTCTTGCTTGCCATGTCAAGGAATGTGACATATTAACAGAGTATAAGCGGTTTAAGAATGAAACTATGACTACAAGGTTAGTCTAGATGATCAAGAATAATCCCATTAATGTTTCAACTTAAAAGATTACCTTTTTCGTTTTACTTGGATTCCGAATTTAAGGTGAATCAGCTTCTGAACACTACAGGTGGAAAGGTGGATTGGGTTCAAAATTAAAGGGATCAGATCATGTACCTGTATTCACTACTTTTGATGATTTACCAGACATCCCTGAACATAACACGCCGCCATTAGCTTCAAGATATCTTCCCATGATTTACGGTTTCCAGCAAACTCTTGGTAAGAGAAACCGTCTTCTGTTGTCAGGGGTGATGGATTGGTTCATATTCTCAAGTTATTCCTGTCTCTATCTATAACAGTATCGGTACTAATGAAAAGGCGGGCCAATGAGGAAGCCAAAGCTATTGAGGTGTCATGTTCATCATCGATGCAAAGTAATGCTTCCTCAAGTTGTGGAGGCATTTCAACAAGACCATTGAGAAACTGTGGTTTAACGGGAATTTCTCCCAAAAAATCTTGTTCCTTTGAGAGAGAATCTACTTGTAGCGTTACAGAAGTAGACACGGCGCCATCAAGAGGTTCTACTGTTAACCTTAGCGATAGAATCTGTGTGTCATCAGTAAGTGCTGAGTATATCTCTAAAGATGGAAACAGGAAAAAAGCAAGAAAAATCCAACCCTCTCAGCTTTCTCTTAAGTCCTTTTTCACTACACACTCAAAGGTAAACAATGGTGGGGATACGTCTTGTTCCTATGTTTCCTCCAGTCAGAGCTCCCAAGACAAGAGCATCTCAGAACCAAATGTTTCCAGCAAAGAAGACAATGAACCGACTACTTCAACACAGGAACAGGAACAAGATCAAGGTGGTTCTTCAGCTCAACAAAAGAACAATTCAGCTTTAATGGAGTGGCAAAGAATACAGAACCTAATGCAAAACAGCATACCTCTTTGCAAAGGACATAAAGAAGCTTGTGTTTCACGGGTCGTGAAAAAACCAGGTCCCACATTTGGACGCAGATTCTACGTCTGCTCTCGAGCTGAGGTAAAAGACAGAAACAAAACTTTTTTCTTTAAAATCGTTGTAACTAACATCTACATCTCTTGCAGGGACCTTCCTCTAATCCAGAAGCAAATTGTGGTTATTTCAAATGGGCTTCATCAAAATTCAGAGGCAAGTAAAAAAGGATGATGACTTATATGAGTTATGTGAATGGTTAGTATTCACTATTCAGGAACGAAGGATTTAATCTAGTGAGATCAGGTACACCTTAGAAACTCGACAATGCTGGCATATAGTTAATGTTATCTATCTCTTGTGAGTCATCCTTATTTAATGTGCAAAGTTGCTGGATTTAGCATCTTTCCACGTTCCCGTCTCTAACATATTATCGCTCTTGTCCTCGTTTTATAACGTGGTTAACTTTTTTAGCTTTGGATTGCAGCTAAATAGTTTAATCATATTCTTTAATGTGATTAAGTTTTATAGCTTTGTAACGCAGCTAATATACTAATGTTACAAGTTGCGGTGATATAATTTATAAGGTATGTTAAAACCACATGGATACGTATACGTCTGCGTATATGTGTATGGAATTATGTATTATTAATCATATTTATATGGAAGTTGACATGAAAGCACAAAATGCTGATGGAAGGGAATGTGTCACCCACGAATTGGTGGTGTCAAGCTTTAACGTCACTTACCATTGTTTTATTCATTTTTATACAAGTAAAAATTTATGTTACTTGGCTTTTGAAGATGTCAAAAGTCTAGAAGATCATCCTCTTGATAAATTTTTACAGATATCGGAACAATCAGTCTTTTTGTATATAATAAGATATTTTTTCGTCATTCACAAAGGTACAAGGTGAAAAATAGTAATTACATTGGTCGACAATATATATAGTTAAATGGGTTTGATCATAGGTAAGAGTATCTACGAAGAGTAGAATAGATCAGCGCTAGTTCCCACAGACACCAATTGGACTTAAGAAAATTGTAACAGTTTTGTGGGGTATCAAATACGTGGTTGGAGAACAAGTAGAGACTAGTATATGATTATAACAGTTTGCTTAAGACAATCGCAATCTTCTAGAACCGAATTGTGGTTCATTGGTCTGTAGTGATCATCTTGTATAAGGATCAAGGATGGTCGAATTCGATTGTAACATGTACAAGGTGATTTCATAGTTGGTCCCATTTAAGACTTGTCAACGCAATGATTTTATAACAAATTAGACTAATGATTATCTTTTATTCATTCAAAAATAATTAATCATCTCGAGTATTTCCGTATTTGGTATCAATAAAAAAAAATCAATTATCAAAAGTTAGTCGAAAATTCAATGGCCAATAATTGTTATTTTTAAAATGAGTTTAATATAATTTCCATCGGTGATTCCGGTTCTTTTGAATTACCTTCGGCAGAAGAATACAAAACAAAAGAAATAAACTTAATTAAGTCGACTATTCTCTTCTACGAATATTTAGGAAGAACAAAAAAAAACGGACTTTTCCTTGATTAAGACAACCATAAACTTGATATAAGAAAATATATTTGAAAATGTTTATGTTATTTGATAAGTTTTATATTTTCATCGTAATCTAGGTGGCCTAATGAGTATAAACACCGTCTGTTGGTATCACTCAATTCTGTGACAATTTCCCCCACAAATCAAATTCCAGATTTACCAATGGCCATCAGCTTTCCATTTATAAAAGAAAATAAAGCACAAAATATATTCAATATGTTCGTATGGTGGGAGGCAATCTTTAAATATATAGAGAGAGATTTTTTTCTCTATTTTATAAAAAAAAAAAAAAAAAAAAAAAAATCTTTTTATGTCTTCACATAATCCAACAATGGTCGAAATTACGTCTCCATACATATATATAAACCTTTTATTGAAAAAGATCTCAGCGTAAGAAGAATCTAATTTCGAATTCCCAACAGAGATACTTTCTGGAAGAAAATAAAAGAACTATTACATGTGTTATAATTAAAAAATATATATATATACCTAAAAACCATGAATTTTTCAATTACTATTTGGCTTTTTATTAACATTAAATGTTTTTGTAATTTGTTAATAATGACAATTACAGCCACAGAACAATTTGCCCACTACGAAAAAAGATCTTACGTACATTCTTATCTCTTGGTGCAATAATTTTCCAAGTGGATAAGCCCATTGATCTGACTCAGACTCAGACTCAGACTCAGACTCAGATCCTAGAATCCGACCCGACTTCATCCCTTTAATGAATAATCCCACTAAACCCGACCCATACTGGCTACTTGTATATAAAATTAAAATATAAAAACTAATTGGAGCAATTAAAGACTAATCGCCTATAAATAAATCCCTCCATTTCCGACCTTTCTTCATCAGTCTCTCGAACAAACACAAAAACGCAGATAAAATCAAAAACTCAGATACGTCACCGTTTCATCATAACAACGATGTTTTCTCCATCTTCAACCTCCTTTTCTCATCCATTTCTCTCTTCTTCTCCGCCTCTCTCTCCCATGTCTCCGCCGTCTCGCTCAGCTCGGATCTCGCCCACTTTCGTCTCCGCCTCTTGCTCTTACACCTGCACGGAGGATTCGCCGAGATTGTATCAGATCCCGCGGCGATTAACGTCGGCGAACGCTTCGCTTTACGAGGTTCTTGAGGTTCCTCTCGGCGCTACGAGCCAGGATATCAAATCGGCTTATCGTCGATTAGCCAGGATCTGCCATCCCGACGTGGATCGGAAGAATTCTTCTTCTTCGGCGGAAGAATTCATGAAGATCCATGCCGCCTACTGTACGCTTTCTGATCCTGAGAAACGCTCAGTTTACGATCGGAGGATGCTGAATCGGAGTCGTCCTTTGACCGTTGCTACCTCCGGGTTGGGCAGTTACGTCGGACGGAACTGGGAAACCGATCAGTGCTGGTAACGAGTTGACTCAGTGGCCGAGTTATCCCGAGTGTAAATAAGAAGCGATATAAGTCTGGAAGCCATAATTATGGGATTGACGTTGTAATTAATTTTGTACTAATATGAATATCTAATAAGCGATATGATTTAACAAAGTAGTTATACAGTACAGTTCCACTTAACCAAATTATTAATGCAAACTTTGGTAGTATTTCATTATTAACATCCTCCATTTTAGGAAATATCTACGATTGAAATGCAACAAATCGACACCAAATAACTAAAAACAAATACTATTAGGATGCAATCAAATTGATTATATCTTCTGCCCCACTTAATACTCTACAACACGTGAGCATGGCCAATGAAAGAAGATTATCCCCTGTAAGTTTAGAGATTTTTTATTAATTTATAAATGTGGGGGCTGAACTTATTTTTATCAAAAGTATGTTGAGCGTATATATGTATATATGTTTGATGTATGATCAATCATTCAAATTAAACTAGCATTCTGGTGGTGATATGTCAATTTATAATATCTCGCTGATTATAAGTAAAATGTGATATGATGCCGGTAACTTCCGATGTCAAATTGTCCATCCATACATAGAAAACTTACCAAGTTAAATATGCGAAGACTATGATATATTTCTTTAAAAAATTACCCGATTTTAGAAAAATGTTTAAATTTAAAATTTTTATAAACCGTGTTTAAGATATAATAAGTACGTAAATCTTAAATCTTAAAATCTGTCAAATCTTTTTTTTTTTTTTAATTTGATAAACCTTATTCAATACATAAATCAATCCATTTATTTGATAAGACGACTTATCAGAGAAGTAATACTACCTTTTTAAAACGATCAAACCGAACCATACATTAAATTGGTAAAAGATACCTACGGTTTAACCTGGCATATATTATAGATAGTAAATGAAACCGGATTAGAACATTTTGTATTAGAAAAATACTTATACATATTCTGTCAAAACCTTACTAGAGTACGCATAATATTATTATTGTTAGTATAGTATTACTGGCAGCAGACTACGCATATTGTTAAGCTGAAAATTTACACGACTTTGTCGATAAATGATAACCATGATAAATTAATTCCAAGTTAACTATGGGACCTTTAAGGCAACAAAATACGGTGGAAAGTGGGAAGTAAAAATTTACTATATTTTTTTGAATTTTTTTATGCAGTATTTTATCTTTTCTGTCGGGAATTATTACACTAGATACACTTTATTTTATTTTATTTTATTTTCGTAGATACTTTAATCTATTTAAATCAGGTAGTGTTTGACCAACAAAAATAATGATCAAGTAGTACGTATCCTTCTAGAAGCCAAAAGATAATGTTTTTTTTCTTTACATAGGACAATTAGAAGGCAGGAGGAGTAAAAAAAAATGTATCCTTCAAACTCGTGGCTGTAATTCTCTTTTCCCGATTTGTGTAATTAGATTTAGATCATCCTCAGCAAATGAGAAACTCTTTCCAATATCTCCCTATTATTAAATCAATGTTTCTAATATATTTTATTAAAATAAATTATTTTAAAAGAATATGATCAATCACATTTCAACATATGGCAAATGAGTTTCTCAATTTTTTGAAGAATTTCCTTTACATAACTGATTCTTCTTTTCTTTTTAACTTTTTATTATTTTAATTATTTAAATGCTATGAAACTCTTGAAGAAACCTTTGGTGGGATTGCTCTTAGAATGTGATTCAGCACTTTTATGTACAATACATTTTCGACGTTTATCTGAAAGACGTGCTCCAGTGGAATATATATATATAAATTCATTGTTTCCACGATGTCTTCTTTTGGAGAATATATATATATATATATAAATTCATTGTTTCCACGATGTCTTCTTTTGGAGAATATATATATATATATATAAATTCATTGTTTCCACGATGTCTTCTTTTGGAGAAAATAAAGTTGTGTACTATTTATTTAACCCATTTATGCACTTTTAGTGAAAAACTTTATTTAATTTGTTGAGTTTACATAAAACGAACGAGGCAGAAGACGCACACGGCAGAACACACTCAATTTGAAGACAAAACGATATTTTAATAATTTTAGATAGGTACTATATTTCTCCTTTGGGACATATATCTAAATAGTATGCTTTTGTTATTTTGGTTGCATGTGTGTAAAATGAATTAGATTTACTTGTGTTGTAATATTTGTTATATACTACTAAAAATACTATTGAAAAATGGTAGTCATCAACTTTATCTTTATCAAATCAAATTAATGAAATGTGGTGAATTAATGAAACTTTTCTTTGTCAATAAATTAAACTTTGTACCTAAGAAAAAAACGTGATTAGTTACGATATTATAGGGGTACATGTTTTAATTGAATTGTATGAGTAATTATGTAATTATCTTCTTCCTTTTAGGATCTCGAGTCTCGAATTACAAATATAGAAGATGGCCCAGAAATAAATATGGTTGGTTTTAACATTCGATGAGCCACACACGACTTCAAGAACAACCCAACTAGCCTAGGCCTATAAATGTATATGTCTCTTGGGGCCCACTAAAATTTACCCAATGACATTTCCAACAATTTTCTATTTCGACGGCTATATTTATACGTATAAAGTAAAGTAAAGTAAATTAAAGCAATATATATGTTGTGTTTAGAATCGGATTAGAAATTGTTGGATTTGATTTCACATCATTAACTGTGTGTGTTTTAACACCCCACCACCAATATCAACAAGTTGTATAAAGTTTTCTCTTTCACTATTTAATTCGTATATTGGCTTTTCTAATGAGAACATAAACATTTTGTAGTTGTGAGCTGGAATTTTCTTCCAATTTTGAAACTATGAATTCTAGTAACACGCAAATATTTCGGAATCTTAATTCTATGTAGACGTTCTTTGGTTAGTTGATTTAAAGCATATCGAATACCTGATTTAAACCATATCGAATTGAGAAATCCAAAGAAACAAAAAGAAAGACGGAGTCCAGATTAAGCCCATGTCAGTGAAAAACTTGGACTACAAACAATTAGGCCCAATATTTACTTCAAATATGAGCCCAATCGTACGGTCATAGTTAAAAGCCAAGGTGGACGCGTGCACACTTGATAACCGACGCCAAGTGAAGTGGCCAAATTTCCCACTCCCGAAGGAAGAATGCTCCACTTAATTTTAATTTGGCGGCGAGTCAATTAGGGTTTTGATTACATTCCACTAATTAGGGTTTCTCTGTTATTTTCTTAAAATCATACATGTACAAATCTTATCAACCTCTCTATATATATTCACACTCGCTCGCCTACAGGTTTCCCAATTAAAAAAAAAAAGCCCTAATTTCTCAACTTCATTATCCGATGGCGTTAGAGGATCAATTGGCGGCGAGATCTACCGGGAAGGTTAATTGGTTCAATGATTCTAAAGGCTATGGTTTCATTACTCCCGACGACGGTGGTGATGAGCTTTTCGTTCATCAATCCTCAATCGTCTCTGAAGGTTTTCGGAGTCTAACTATCGGCGATTCGGTTGAGTTCGCAATCACGCAAGGAACTGACGGTAAAACTAAAGCCGTCGATGTCTCTGCTCCCGGTGGTGCTCCTCTTAAGAAGGAGAACAACTCTCGTGGTAACGGTGCCAGGCGTGGTGGTGCTGGCGGCGGTTGCTATACTTGCGGCGAGTCTGGTCATATTGCTAGGGATTGCCGTAGCGGCGGTGGTGAACGTGGAGCTGGAGGAGAAGGTTGTTACACTTGTGGTGAGGTTGGTCATCTTGCAAGGGATTGCCGTAGCGGCGGCGACCGTGGCTCTGCCGGAGCTGCAAAAGAAGGCAATTGTTATAATTGCGGTAACGTAGGTCACTTTGCAAGGGAGTGTACTCAGAAGTCTTCTGGTAACGGTAGAAGCGGCGGTGACCGTAGTGGTGGTGGATCTTGCTATACTTGTGGTGGGATTGGTCACATAGCAAGAGAATGTGCGACCAAGAAACAGTCGCCTGCTTGTTATGAGTGTGGTAATTCTGGTCACTTGGCTCGTGACTGTGATCGGAGAGGAGGCGGCGGCGGAGGTAGCGGTAAGTGCTTCAATTGTGGCAAGGAAGGTCACTTTGCCAAAGAATGTTCATCATTGGCTTGATTGTTTTCCTAATCAACAAAAAAAAAACATGAGAAGAATGAAATTGAATCGAGTTATATAGTTAGTATATATTTCTCTTCGTTTTCATTTATCTTTTTGTTGATGGGAATGAATTTGCCTGGTCCTTTTCGTATTTTTGAGTTGTTACTATTATTGTTATACACAGAGTGATCCTTTTTTTGTTATGAACTATATGAGTTGAGCTAGAGTTGTTTTCTGATATGGATGCTCTCTTTTTCTTGTTTCTTTCGGAATTTTGACCTCATGTCTGCTTATGTCATTAAGTTTGAGTTTTGTCCCTTTTCAACTGTTGCTAGTTTCAATTTATGGTCTTCTTTGTACTTGATGTTTAACTGGTATCATAACAAAGATGTCTCAAGCCCGAAACTTTTTACGCATGGCCACAATTTTGACACAACATCTGTCCCATTTTTGGTTCTGTTGGTGTAGGACGTTGGGCATGTCGTAGTTATTATTGGTCCAAGTGCTGTATAACCTTTCTTGCGTTTTTATGTTCTTGTATGATTGACATATGTAGAACGATGGCTTTTTAGTAACCTGTGAAACATGTGTGATTGTTTCACCGATAAAGAATGTTTCAGCCCGGAAATAACTCAATTATTGCTACTGAATCAGTGCCTTGTCGTTCTTGTCTTTAACATACTTTCGTGGAGGAGCTTTAAGCAATGACATCACTCTGATGTGTTGATCTTTAGATTCCTTACCTGCTTTGAACTGTCACAGACATCCGAATGAAAGTTGAACCTAATTACAGTCATGTTTAGAAAAATCCAAGAGTGATGACGAATCTTACTAATAGAAGAAACTGGATCTTCAATTTTTTATCAATTAAAACCACATATTCTAATAATCATTGGTTAGAATACATATAATAAACACATAAAAACCTTATTAGGTTAAACATCATTCAGTCTTCTTGTGTTTATTATAAAGTTCCATTCAATCAACCAAAACCCTACTAATTGTACTACATCTGTATTTGTTAAACCAGTTTAAAATACAGACTAGCTACATGTTGTGGTCAATCAATATAAATAACTTGTAACAATGAAAGAAGCATGAACCAACGAATCAGGTTGATACCTCTATATCACACAACTAAAGCTTGGAATGTCGTTGACCCAACACCCTCAAACAATCTTACAAATTCCCAGCCCAAAGTCTCTTTCTTATAATAACTCAAAATAAATAATTTAAAATCTATTTATCTCCTGAACCTTTTGTTCTATGTTACAGTTTCAATATAGATTTTTTGAAAGGCATCACTCATCTCACGTAATAGTAAACATCATCATCTGATCATCATATATTTTTTTTGTCCTCTATAATTAAATTAATAACAGTGACACAACACAACTTGGGTGGATAGTAGATAGATACCCTGAGTAAGACGACCGCGTCCCTTGGAAGAGAGAAGAAGGCAGGAATCTTAGGATGCATCACACACTACGTCTTCTCTTTTAGCGTTTTCTTTTTGAGAACTTATGTTTTTTTAGGGCTTCGAATTGAATAGTATTTTCGGTATCTTAGACTATAATAACTTTGATGGAAAAAAGCCTATAATAACTTGAAATTTGTTTTTGGATCAAATTACATTTTCGGTTAAAAGGAATTTATGTTGTAACAAGTTTTAAAACCAAAACTATGTTGTTACACAAATGTCTTTGTCAAAATAAATTTATCTTTAACTATAATAAAAGTAGAGAATTCTATTTAGTTTTTAAAATATTATTTAGTTACCAAAAGAAAAGAAAAGAAAAAATAGTATTGAACCAATAGCTCAGAACTATCGATTAAAATCACGAAAATCTTCATGTGACAATGATATTATGAGAGATTTACTTAGAAACATGGACTCATAACATATGGTGATTAGTTTGCGTTAGTGATCGGTAACCCGCCAAACCAATACAATTAGCAGATTCCAAGTACTGAATCACTTTTCTTTTTTTCGACGTCAAAATATAATGGATAATCTTTTATTAAAATAATAATAATATTATTTTAGCAAGAAAGGACGAGAAGTTCCATTTAGATCACCGACCTCAAACTAATAATATCCAAATGCAACCCATATTGTCGAATCAACAAATAGAACAAATTAAAAACATGATATAATAATAGTTTAGATCATTCAAAATAATAATTGTATTACATATTTTAATGAGGATTTTTGTGTTTAAATAACGTGAACAACATAGACAAAGGCGGCATGGGCTCACGTGAAAGCCGACCATTCTAAAAAATCTGAAGCCCTGGCTATAAGATTCAATCCCCCCAATACCTCTCCCTTTCTCCACTTGCTTTTTCTCTCCAATTTCTAAATTCTCTTCGCATATATATACAAAGCCCACACATTAAACACTCTATACATTTCTCACAAGAGCAGAAACAGAGTCACCGGAAAACTCATCTCCGGCGAGATAAACACAAAAGAAGTTGTTTCTCTAGACTCTGGTGACTCTCTGCTCTAATGGGTCAATCTCAAGTTACAATCTTTCTTCTTCTACTTCTTGTTTTGATATGTGGCGTTTCCTCCACTACTTTCACCATCGTTAATCAGTGCGGCTACACCGTCTGGCCTGGTCTTCTATCCGGCGCCGGAACTGCTCCTTTACCCACCACTGGATTTTCATTAAACCCGTCTGAGACACGTGTTATCCCAATCCCCGCTGCTTGGTCCGGCCGTATTTGGGGCCGTACTCTCTGCACACAGGACGCAACCACTGGTAAATTCAGTTGCATCACCGGAGACTGCGGTTCCTCAGCTGTTGAATGCTCCGGATCTGGAGCCGCACCTCCGGCGACACTCGCTGAATTCACCTTAAACGGATCCGGTGGTCTCGATTTCTACGACGTGAGTCTCGTTGACGGTTACAACATCCCCATGACCATTGTTCCTCAGGGAGGCGGAGATTCGAACGGTGTCGCCGGGAACTGTACCATCACCGGCTGCGTGGCGGAGCTCAACGGTCCATGTCCGGCTCAGCTGAAAGTGGCGGCGACGGGGTCTGAAGGAGTGGCTTGCAAAAGCGCGTGTGAGGCGTTTGGAGAGCCGCGTTATTGCTGTAGCGGCGAGTTTGGAACGCCGGACACGTGTAAGCCGAGTGAATACTCTGAATTTTTCAAAACCGCATGCCCTAGAGCTTATAGTTACGCCTACGACGACGGAACTAGCACCTTTACTTGTGCCGGAGCTGATTACGTTATCACTTTCTGTCCTTCTCCGAACCCAAGGTAATATTTCTGTTTTTATTATTTAAAACAAAAATTAAATTACTAGAAAACTTTATAATTACTTCAAGTGGAAAACACTAATTTTAATAATTGGAAAAGAACAGAACAATTTGTTAGTTCTTTTTTTTGCTACTTACAACAAGTTTGGTTCTTGTGATCCTATCAAAAATCATTTTAAATAAGGGAAAAAGTTTGGTTCTGATTCTCTTGGAAATTAGAAGAAGTCCGGTTTCGATTTTTTTTTTCACATTCAAAAGTTCGATTTCTTTTTGGTTAAATGAATAATATTTCACTTCTTTTTAATAACGTTTCGAATGAGGTGAGGTCAAATCAGTGCACGCTTTTTCGTAATTTTACTGTGTTCTTTTACCAATTTATGGAAAACATAGAGAAAACGACATTTTCATTTTCACCCGTTGGCATAATTATATCAACATAATAATGATGAAAAACATAAAAATATCTAATGTTCTCTGTTGTACATATATAGATTTTTTCTTTCAAACGTCGGTGTACTGTGGCCATGTGCGGTCCAACACGGCTCTTATGTTCATATTGCAAATAACTATAATATTTGTCAATAATTATATTTGTCTTCTTGCATAATTTGTCTACAGTGTGAAGAGTGCAACGAAGGGACCCCAAACCGAACCGGTTAGCTACTCTGCGTCAACTCCAAACGCGTCGCCAACTCTCGCCGCCGTTTTATCGGGCGTTTTGGCCGTGGCATTTTGGGCGGTTCAACGCGCTTGGTAATACCTGTACGGCGACGTTTAAAGTTTTGAATAACATCGTTCTAGATAATCACCTAGAGGAAGAATTTGAAGGCAGATTCTTCAGGTTGACAATGTTTAGAGCAACTTATGTGGGGCTCCAAAGTACCAAGGAACAATTTTTTTTAGATTTATTAGTTATAGTATAGTTTCTTCGTATTCTTTAGACAAATGGTATGTATTTTTGGTGTATTTAGTAGACATGTATAACAGTTTTGCTTGGAGAATTAATTGATCCGTTTTTAATTTCAAATTGTTAAATATAATAACACGGAAAATAAATTAAAATTACGATTTAACGCTTTCATGTGACGAAATCGTTATAATTACGATTTTAACAATTTATGTAAGTTATGAAAACGGTGCCGTTTTGTAAACCAACGGCTAGGCTGTGTTTTTTTTTTTTTTTGAAAAAACGGTATATAAAGCCATTGTAAATAAACAATGTTAGGATTGACGTTGAAAATCTTATCTTAACTAAAGTCATTAACTTGCGAGGAAAATCTTTTAAAATCGGCGGGTAATTACACTAATCACATTAAGTTGCTATATTCACAGTGTGACGGCGAACATTGTTCTCTTGCTTTTTTTTTTTTTTTTTTTTAATTTATTTCAAAAAGTTGCTATATTTGTTTATTCATGATCAAACTTTCAGAATCGAATTCCAATTTACATAATTACATGTAATAAAGAAACACACAAAGCAGTATCAATAATGAGGAGAAACAAGTTTGGACCTCTTATGATTGATTAAATATTCTCTCCCACTCACACCATTTTCCCCTTTGAGATTCTGTGATTTCTCAGTCTTCTTTGTCATATTCTCATGGCTCTGTTCCGTCTCCATTTCCATCTCCCACCTTACGTCTCTATCCTCGGATTCATCTTCTTGTTGCCCCGTAATGGTTGTTTAACAATTTCTCCGTGTTCTTCATCTAAATTTCCTCTCATTTTCACTCAAACTTTTAGAATTTCGGCTGATTCTCTTGGGTTCTCCTCTGTTTTGTTTTACTAAAGGTGTCACTGTCCGACGTTCACGCTAGTTAACAAATGCGATTTCACGGTGTGGCCAGGGATTTTATCCGGCTCAGGTAGTCCGAAACTCGATACCACTGGTTTTGAGCTCTCCAAAGATACCTCTCGCACATTACAAGCACCCACAGGTTGGTCTGGTCGTTTCTGGGGTCGTACCGGCTGCAACTTCGATGCTACTAGTAGCACCACGTGCTCCACCGGCCATTGCGGCTCCGGCATTATGGAATGCAACGGATCAGGTGCTGAACCGCCGGTCACACTAGCCGAGTTTACTCTCGGCATTTCCGGCTCTCTAGACTTTTATGATATCAGCCTTGTTGATGGCTATAACCTTCCCATGATCGTGGAGGGTTCCGGTTCCTGTGCTACCACCGGATGCATCTCAGATTTAAACAAGAATTGCCCAACAGAGCTAAAATCCAAGAGAGGTTTGGCTTGTAGAAGTGCCTGCGAGGCGTTTGGAACACCAGAGTATTGTTGCAGCGGCGCATACGGTTCACCGGATATCTGCAAGCCATCAATGTACTCACAAGTCTTTAAATCAGCTTGTCCTAAGTCGTATAGTTACGCATACGATGATGACACAAGTACTTTTACGTGTAGTGATGCTGATTACACCATCACTTTCTGTCCCATCTTGTCCAAGTAAAACAGTTAAAGAAAAACAGAATTTGGTTTATAAAGTTCAACGAGCTTTTGAATTATGTATTTGTATGGTGTTAAAAAGTTTGAAGTCTTCGAGAGAACCACCTTCTGAAGAGACAGGAGATGTATCTGGCTCTGGAACTGAGCCGGATGCAGAGACGCAACAACCGATAGAAGAAGCGTCATTGGCGAATTCTTACTTTGCGGATATGGCCATTGGAGAATCGACTAGAAACACCCCTTATTTTGTTCTCCTCTATCTGATTTTGCTTCCTGTAACGTTGATTATTTGTTGGATCAGCTTTTAGTTACTGTGAAATAATGACAAAACAAACTAAGAGACACGTAAAACAGAGAAGGGGCAAAAAAAACTTTAATTTCCTAAATCGGTAAGGCAACGCTTGTCACTTTGAGAGAAAAGTTGAATTGAAATATTTAGTTTCGTCGGCTTGTATTATTCTCATAATTCAAGAAATTAAAAGTTCTAAAATCTATCTGCACAAAAAAAGACATACTGTATATGTTCTTTCAGAAAAAAAGTTTCATAATGGCTCCAATCATATTGAGGATCACATTTAGTCACACACATGAAAAACAAAGATTCTTCAAGATACAAAGACAATATGAATTCATCTCAAATGATTCCTTTGTAATCTCTGCTATCTCTATTATTTATTATGTAGAAAAATTTACTTTCATCACTGAAAAAAACCAGAAAAGACAACTAGAAAATAGATTCAAAAAGCAGGATTTAGACTGAAGAAAAGCTTGATTCAGTTCATCAATGGCAGTACACTTGATCTAGAATCTTATAGCTTTTATTACTAATATTGTTCTATATCTTCCCTTTAGATGAACGGCTTTGCCTAACTCACTGTACTAAAAAGGCAGATAAGAGCATCTTGCAGAGAGTCAAAAGGTTTCAACTTTCAAGTCCACCCACTGAATATTATAATCTATGAAAAAGCACGCACACAATATGTTAAATAAAGCTTAAGAGATTGGGTATACCTACGTTTATTCTCCAGCCATAGCCGCAAATATGAGATACTCTTTCATTAACTATGATTAGTAATTTGTATAAGTAAAGGATAGCAATGGTTCTTGTCATAGTTAGGCCAAGAGTCATCTCCTTCCACAAGTTTCTCATGGCAATTCCAAACTTGTGCATCATAGTTTTCGGTTACGACATAGTATAAACCTATATCTTTAATCTCGTTCAAGAATTTTTCTAACGAGTCACCTCTCCTAGGACTGAAAAATAATGCCTCAGAGGGTTCTTTGGCTTTAAGCAGCATCTTGATGATTCTTGCCAGGTGCTTATGAAATTCCTTGAAAAATGTACTGTTGAATTCATAAATATATGTTGTGATAAGCGATGATTAAAAAACATCAATAAAGCGGAAGATTGAAATCGAGAGAAAGTAAAAGTGAGGACGGTACCAATCGCTTGCAACTATGACGTCAAAAGAGTTGGTTAACTCTGAAAGTTCATGCTGATTCCAGTGCAACTCCATGGCTTTTACGCTTGTGTCGCCAAATGTCATGGAGTTGGATTCTATGTTAAGCTTAATATCTGGATGTTAAGTACACCAATGAATCCAAACAAAATCGAGTTCCCGGTTTCCATATCTCAAGGCTTCAGCCAAAGAAGACAATTCTAACGAAACAATGCACACATAACAATACAAGTAGGATACAGTTGACTACTTGGGGATTTCCATCTGAAATTACCACTTGTGATGCCTCAGTGGCAGCTGCAATCACTAAATCGGCTAATCCATACCCTGATCCAAGCTCAATTACTCTTTTACCTCTGCAACAGACCAGTGAGCGGGGTAAAATGTAAGAACTAGAATTTAAAAGAGTCTTACAACTGAACACAAAACCTGAAACGATCAGGCTGAGACTTGCAAAAGTATGCGAGAACTTCTTCAGAGGGCCACTGACCTGGAAAAATGACTGCAATTGTCCACTCTTTGTCTGCATAAATTTACAGAAACAATAAAAGCTCTTAGGAGTGGCAAATCTATAGAAAAACAATGAGCCGTGACACTTGTGTTCGATGAAACACGAAGTAACATCAAAACATAATACGGAAAATCCTAACGTTAGAAAGAGTTTGGGAGAAGCAGAGACGGGAATTGTGTAGCAAACGCATGCTTCTCGAGAATTATCCGATTGCGAAGAAGAATCCACCACCTGGCACGGAATCAAGTTGAACCCTTGAGTTGCTTTCCTTGAAAACCTCTTGATCTCAGCTTCAGATTGAGAACCTGATGAAAATTGAGAGATGATCTAATTAGCCATCAGGATATGAAATGGGTGCCGGAAGAAACGGAATTTTAACCAGATCTACGGAGAAGCGCTTGACGAAGAATATTCCATCTAAGAGAAGGAGAAGAGGAAATGGGATCCATTGGAAGATTCGTTATTGCTTCCTCCGCCGGAATATCTCTTACAGACAAAACAGCAAACAAGAAGAAGTTCTCTTCCGAAAATAATATTTACTTGAGTTTGTTAAGCACAGTCACTTTTTTAGTGGTCAACGAAAGTACAGCAAGTTAGTAACCTTTTAGATTTATCATTATCGTAATCAGCATACATGTTGCTGTCAAAATAAAATAAAAATCAATAAGCATGCTAATTATCTTAAAATTTCGTGATTTATTTTGTAAGTTTAAAAAAATAATACAATTGGTATCAATTTGTTATTAAAGTGACATCAAGAATCCAAGCTGACAACTATAATCTGTGTAGATTTTATTTGTTGTTGTTATTTATACGTTTTAATTACTTTGAACTTTATTGGTTTAATTCTGAGCTGTAAATTGATTAACTCAACCATATTTCTGTCAAAAACTAGCAAACTAATTGGTGACAGAATATTGAGTTTTCTTCTTTACATTTTAATTTCATTCTTATCAAATCATTAACTGTTTTGTACGAAAAAAATACACAAATCTGCAAGAATTATATTCCTAAAAAAAAAATTATTTTCCTTAAAGTCTTATCATTATTTTCACATACTAAAAGAAAAACACCATCATAATTCATAATTGATTAAACCTTTTTATCATTTTGAAACAACAAAATTTTCTTCATGGTTGAGATAAGTTTCTACTATTTACCAGAGTTTCATTAGGAAAAAAGACAATACAGATCGTCATTATCATAGTTAATTATACATCTTAATTTCTTGAAATTTTGTCACTAAAAAAAGGGGAAAGCCATAAACAAATAAACATTATACAGTCATCAAAAAGAAATTTTGGATATAACAAATTATATTTGGATAAGCGCGGGAAAATCCCCAAGAATAGTTAAAAAATTTAAACCGGCCCGGTTCAGACAAAGTATGAACTCTTCAAACACGCAACCCCCACGTCTTCAGATCTACGACAGCAGATTACTTAATGGTTAATCATAAATATAATAAGACACTCACTTTCCAACATCACTAATCTTTTTAACTTTTATGTTTTTGGCCCAAATCTTTTTCCATTCATATAAATAGCTTAGAAGTCTTCTTCATTTCCTTTCGTCTTCCTCCTCCGATTCTAATTTCCGGCGACAATGGAATCTTCTACAATCGCTCCCAAGCTTTATCCAGCCGTCGATACTTTAACCACTGGCGCTCCTCTCCCTACTTCATCTTCCTCATCTTGTACAAATAATCTCTATCCTTCACTTGATGTGAATGATCTTGTCAACAATATCTTCCCGGAGCCCACCGTCTCCGATTTGGCTTCAGCTCCTCCCGTGGCGACAGAGGAAGTGATTCTCACAATCCACGGCGCAATTGTTCACCTCATCGACAAATCCTACAGCGTTGAGCTTGCTTGCGGTGATCTAAAGATTCTCCGTCTTGTTCAAGGAGAAATCACCGTCGCGGTTTTCGCTCGTGTCAATGATGAGATCCAATGGCCGTTGACCAAAGACGCACCCGCCGTGAAAGTCGATGAGTCGCATTACTTCTTCTCGCTCCGACCCGTGGAAGAATCCGGATCGTCGGATCATTCAAAGGACGAAGAGAAAAACGATATGTTGAATTACGGATTAACAATAGCTTCCAAAGGTCAAGAGCCGTTGCTAGAGCAGCTAGACAAGATTTTAGCTGATTACAGCAGTTTCACGGCGGAAGAGAAACCGAAGGAGAAGGACAAAAACGTTTTGGACTTGACGGCGGCGAAGGAGACGTCGCCGGCGGAGTTGAAGGGAGAGAGGAAAAAGATGGTTGAGAAGCAATGTACGGCGTATTGGACGACTCTGGCTCCGAATGTTGAGGACTACAGTGGAGTTGCAGCGAAACTGATAGCTGCTGGTTCTGGTCAATTGATCAAAGGAATTTTATGGTGTGGTGATGTCACAATGGATCGGCTCATGTGGGGAAATGATTTCATGAAACGGAAGTTGACAAAGGCAGAGAAAGAGAGAGAAGTTAGCCCTGCAACGTTGAGACGTCTCAAAAGGTACAATTCTCTCTCTTTGAGATTGTGTATTTTAGAGTCTTTGGATGTGTTTTCATTTTTTTTGGTACATGTAACAGAGTGAAGAAGATGACGAAAATGACAGAGAAAGTGGCGAATGGTGTGCTCTCTGGTGTTATAAAAGTTTCTGGTTTCTTCTCTAGTTCTGTGATAAATAGCAAAGCTGGGAAGAAACTCTTTGGTCTTCTTCCTGGAGAAATGGTTCTTGCAACACTTGATGGATTCAGTAAGTTGCTTTGATCTTTCTTCATTATCATGATGCTTGTTTGTTGGAGATCGCTTCTTCTGATGTTATATGTATTTTGGATTTTGTTTTTGATAGACAAGGTTTGTGATGCTGTTGAAGTAGCTGGAAGAAAAGTTATGAAAACATCTTCAACTGTCACTACTGAAATAGTCGATCACAAGTAAGCAATTTTAAAACAACATTGTGGTTTCAATCTTAGATTGTTCAGATGGGTAATGGTTTTGATGTGATTTGTAGATATGGAGCAAAGACAGCACAAGCGACAAACGATGGGCTTGGAGCAGCAGGGCATGCTATTGGAACCGCGTGGACGGTTTTCAAGATTAGACAAGCTCTTAACCCCAAGAGTGCCATGAAGCCATCATCACTTGCTAAAACCGCAATCAAAACGGCAGCTAAAGAGAAAAAGAAAGGGAAAAAGAGTTCCAAGTAGGCTTGTCAATGATGTGTTGTTTGTAAATCGGTCTCATTTATACTGACAATATATAGTTAAAAAGATTAGGTAATTGTTGTTGGTGTTGGTTCAACTTGTACAAGTGTCTTGCTATTTGAGAGTCATGAGATCTATACAAACTTAGTTACAATTTTACATATTGGGTTTGATTAGTAACCGTAAAATAGATTATGTGAACTAAATGTTCTCCGATTTTTTCAAACTTAAAAGACATTTATGTTTTTACGGCTTTTTATTAATTATTTTTTAATGTTTGCCTATGTAAAATGTTCTTTGGGCTGTAAAATAAAAGATAAAATAGTTCTTTCGATGGCTTGATTTTCTCTGTTTCCCAAGTAGTGAAGGGAAGTTATGTTATTTTATGGATACTTTAGAGTTTAGATTAGGCAAAACTCCTTGATCAACCTTAAACAAATAAGATATACTAAACCTTAAAATCTCAAACCCTTCCAATAATACGTCAGTTTGTAAGTTAATTAATTTAATAAAAACCAAAAAGAAAAATCATAAACTTTTGATCACAAACTTTATTTACCGGACAAAGGAACAAGTGTCCGACTCTCTAACACAAATAGTTTTTATTTTCTTACAGTGTTGTCCTAAACTTATATCTTGTAGTTATAAATTTTTATTTTAACTTTGTTAATATAATGTGGAATGTTAGTTTTGCATTAACCTATAAATCTCTTTTTCCATGTAATTTCGGTTCTCTTTTGGCTCTGAGGAAAATCATCAAACCAATAACTTATGAGATTTAACAAAAAAAAAAAGGAATGAGTGACACGTCACATGTTTTGCTGTTTTATGCACCCAGAGTAAACTACACGTCATTTTATGGTCAAACAAAACAGTATTGTATTTATTTATATTTTTAGCCCTCAAGTTTACAGAAATTATCACCTGAACCGTGGAATCCCATAAATTAGTTTTGAACCAGCGAGCTTGGTATTGGAAACTCGAAGCACTGACCAACATAGCCATTAGATCACCTGTTGTCGCTGTCTTCAACACAGGACTAGAGAACAGAAACGCGAAACAGAGGAACCGATTGTCCGCCATGAAAGAAGATTACGAGGTGCGACTTCTGATTTCTAATTCTTCGGCTTTTATTGTTTTTGTGTGTTTCTTGAGTATTTCCAAATTCAGATTATTAGGGATCAAGTCGGATTCGTTTTTCCTAAATAGTGAGAAGATGGAAAAAAATTAGTCCTCATTGATCTCTTGGTATCTGCTGCAAAAGTTGCGTCTTTTAATCTGCACCATGAAATTCAAGTTGTTGATTCATAATTTTTCAGGATTAAAATATGCAAATTATGGTTCTTCGTTATCACTTGTTTATCATCAATACTATTTTAGTGGAATGGAGAAAAATCATTTTTAGAAAAATCCAAGCTTTAGGATTATTAGTGAATCATGACAACTCATGGACGAGTCTTTTGGCTTCTATTCTGAATAATCATGTGTTTGTTATTTGTTTCTGAATCTTAACCAAAGTTATTGACTTTTGGGCTTTTCTGGTTAATTATAACTGAAAAGTTAAGCTGATGATATCTTACAGGTTGATGAGAAGAAGCAAGCTGCTGCTGATGTATTGTTTAGCTATTCCAAGTTTGCGATGGCCTGCATCGGAAACCAGACTCGACCTAGTGACATGAGGTTACATTTGATGAAGGTATGTATTGAATTGTTTCAGCCATTCAGTTTGTGTCTTGTGATTTAGTTGTGAACACGTTTAGGTTGATGGACGTTGTCTACTTTTATAGGAGATCTCGGGATTGCCAACTTCTCTGAAAAGAAGAGAAAGTACACGAGCAGCAACTTCTCCTGATCCAGTTGGCGAATCATCAAGCTCTGGCACTGCCAGGCTAGATAAAACGGATAGTTTCAAGGCAGCTTGATTTTAGTTCTACAAGATAGATATGCTAGTATCTGTTGCCGAGATCCCTATTTATGAAATTTTAACTGATTTGCCCGTGATAGTGTTAATGCTGTTTTTTCAAATGGCAAATGTGTGGCTCTGAGAAATAAATACTATGCAACTACTTTGAAATGTTATCTTCAGACATACGTCGATATAAGTTTATTTTGCTTGTACAGTTGATCTCCCACTTATTGAATGTAGTATTTAATTATTGTGTAGTTTCTATGTTATTCCGAGCACAGAACATGATTTCTATGTTATTGCAATCTAATCATATTATTGGTTCTTCCTATAAAACTGTATCTTCTCATCCATAGATTTCGCTTCTTAGTTAACTTTTGATTCCGTGAAAGTAGTCATTGTCTCTAAGAGAGAGTTCACATGCTGCTATGTAAAGCGACTTGCTAATGACATATTTGAGGCTGTATGATTAACAACATTCATTATTTTGGACCAATTCGTAAGCAGTGAAGCATGAAGGTAACAGCGCATGAGTTTTTCTATATATTGCATCCGTTCTGTTAAAATTCGTAAATTCTTCTTATTATCGTTTTCGTATCAGTGAAACCTCCTCACTTGCCTCTATTGCTTGCTTCGTAGCATATGGTAAATACCACAACAGCTGCAGTAACAGCTATTCCTAGCGCCACTGCTGACGGAATATTTCTTGGTGGACAAAATCCTAGTTGTGAGAGTTTCTTGTGTGAAATCACGTAAGCTCTGAAGAATGTCTCCTCGTCCTTACATACACAGAATACAGAACATATATCCAAACTAAAAGTTTCTTATAATCTTGTTGAAATCTAAGATACGTTTGCATACAGCTTAACAAAGGGGAGGAACATGGGATCATCAAGTAGACGATAAAAACGTTGTAATGTAATGGTTTGTACTAATACTGTTACTTGTCATAACCTAATTTTAATTAAAAATGTGCATGTGTGAATTGTTTACGATAATAAAGCACCACAGACCATTTTTCTTTCCAAAATCAGAGAATACTTTTGATTTCCTTTTCCCACACATGCATATTGTATACATGCCAAACTCTTCCTAACTTCTTATATGTATAATGTATTTTCTGAAATCGAAATTTTCGATTATTTACATAGCTTATTCCTTAAAAATGTTTAGAATGATGGTTATACAGTTGAGTTTCCGGCATTTTGATACCTTAGATTTGATTCTATCAAAACGAAGATGTTAACCTAACATATGTATATTTGGGGGATATTTTCTTGTCGGTGTAGTTTACAAAATTGAGACATAAATATTTTTCTTCTATGTTTTATTATATTTTCTTTTGGGTTTCGAAACCTAAAAATAGTCTTATTGAAAGTAATTCTATATATTTTTCATTTAAGAGATAGATTAAGATAGATATAACGAAAATAAATGATGGTAATCCACGTGCAGCAAGATCAATATATTATATTGGGAAAACTAATTTAAATTAAATTAAATTGAACAAAAAGGCATAATTAGCATAACCGCAATTCAAAGATAAATCAATTTCAACAGAAAAAGGAGTAATGATAAAATTGTGATGGATTACACTGACATATTATCTATAAGACTATAACCACTATCATCATTATAGTCCCTGAAATTCAAAGACCAAGAAAAGGAAAAACACACCATGAGGTGAGAATAGGATTTGATCATCTTTATTCGTGGGACAGTATAGTATATATAATATTTACAGTATAAAGAAAGAAAAGTGACAAGGGGGCATATTGGTAAATAGGTAGAGTGGGGGAAGGAAAGAAATGAAAGAAAGCAAATGAGAAATACAAAAACAAAGCCTCTGGATATTTACTGTCTTGACTTAGGAGAATCTTCTCTATCTCCTCTTACTCGAAACAAGCAAAAGTATATACATGTTGCCCTTGTTCAAATGCATCATGTCAGCATTCCAACATTCTTTTAATTTTCCTAAATAATGTTTTTTCTACATTTATAATTTGAATATTTCTTAATTGTTGTTGAAGATCATTGACGTAGAAAAGCCTAAAGACCTGGAGAATCTCTTTGATTTGGTAACTCATCGACTTTATCTTTTTTTTCTTCTTCTTTCTTGCTTTTCTTGTCGCTGTCCAACTAACTGCTTCCTCTTTATTATTCAACTCTTACCTTCACTCTCAACGAACTCTCTAATTTCCATTAACATTAACTCAGTGAGGTAAGATTTCTAATAATTTCCATCATTCCAAGTTTTGGATCTTTAAATTGGTTTTAAGCTGCTTTATGTATCATCAGGAACTTGACTGAAGAAAATGTCACATTCATGGGATGGTCTTGGGGAGATTGCCTCAGTGGCGCAGCTGACTGGGCTAGATGCTGTCAAGCTCATAGGGCTTATTGTCAAAGCTGCCAACACTGCTTGGATGCACAAGAAGAACTGTCGCCAATTCGCTCAACATCTCAAACTCATTGGGAATTTGCTTCAACAGCTTAAGATTTCTGAGATGAAGAAGTTTCCTGAAACTCGTGAGCCTCTTGAAGCTCTTGAGGATGCTTTGAGAAGGTCTTACCTTCTCGTTAATAGCTGTCGTGACCGAAGCTACCTTTACTTGTTGGCTATGGGTTGGAACATTGTTTACCAGTTCAGGAAACATCAGGATGAGATTGATCGTTTTCTCAAGATTATACCGCTCATCACTTTGGTGGATAATGCTCGGATTCGGGTAACTTTACTTGAATTCTCATATAATTTTTAAAAAGCTTCTATATTGGCTGTTTTCTTGACTTGTTGTATGTTGATATTTGGATTTTTTTCTGCAGGAGAGGTTTGAATATATTGACCGTGATCAGTGCGAGTACACTCTGGATGAGGAGGATAGACATGTGCAAGATGTTATCTTGAAACAAGAATCCACTAGAGAAGAAGCAGCATCAGTGCTCAAGAAGACTCTCTCTTGCTCATACCCTAACTTGCGTTTCTGTGAAGCTCTCAAGACAGAAAACGACAAACTGCACCTCGAACTTCAGCGTTCCCAGGAGCATTATGATGTGGCTCAGTCTGAAGTCATTCAGCGTTTAATTGGTGTTACCCAAGCTGCTGCTGCTGCTGCTGCTGTTGATCCTGACTCTGAGAAGGAGCTATCGAAGAAAGCTTCGAGAAGAGACGACCGCAGCTCAAGCATGAAAGCAGAATATTCGTACGATGAAGATTCTCATAAGAAAAGCAGTAGTCGTGCAGCTTCGAGGTTAGAATCTACAATTTGTTCCGGTTGAAAGATCCAAACTTCATGTGCTGTCGTTAATCCAACTTATGCATATTGTCCGAATACAATAGAAATATAATGATGTATTTAAGACTTTAGGCTTGAATAATCTCCAATTATTTGCTGTGATTGTAATGCTTTTTATGTTTGCTTTCATGTTTGAAGACTAAGATTTGGTACAATGTTTCTCTAACATCGGTGACATAATTTTTTCAATGCAGATCCACTTCTTCAGTTTCATCGGGGCATGATCTGCTTTCACGAAGAGCATCACAGGTACAACACCATGAAGAATGGCATACCGACTTACTAGCTTGTTGCTCAGAACCTTCTCTTTGTAAGTCCCAGCTTCTTGTATGTTTCCAATGGGGTTCAGCTTTTTTTGTTCTCCTTTATATCCATGACTAGCGTTTCAAATTCCATACTTTCCTGATTCATTGATTAAACCGCAGGCTTGAAGACATTCTTTTTCCCGTGTGGTACTTTGGCAAAGATTGCCACTGCAGCAACTAACAGGCACATCTGTAAGAGATAATATCCAATACAGGGCTTTATGATGTTTCAGTTTGTTAGTTACATATGAAAACTAATGTGTCAATTGTTGTTTTTTTTTTCGCTTCCCCAGCTTCAGCTGAAGCTTGTAATGAGCTAATGGCATATTCTTTGATACTTTCGTGTTGCTGCTATACATGTTGTGTAAGGAGGAAACTCCGGAAGAAACTTAACATCACGGTACATTCTCTTCCACTCCCACGAAAACTAATTGGTTGTTTATAAGCTTTTGATCCCAAACGTCTATATCATTTGGAAACCAAAAATTACAACAAAATTGTTGTATGGTTATGATTAAGTAGACACCTGCACAAAAGTTTACTTGTAACTATCATAGTTTTATATTGAATGGTTGAGATTGAAATGGACACGGTGTAGAGTTGGGATGAATGCTTAATGTCTTACGATTTCGCAGGGAGGGTTGATTGACGATTTTCTATCTCATTTGATGTGTTGTTGCTGTGCTCTTGTCCAAGAACTGAGAGAAGTAGAGATTCGTGGGGCTTATGGTACAAATGACAGATAATCATCTTAACAATAATAATTGAATTTAAATCGTGAAGCACGAACAAAGATGGTCTCTTGATATCTTTTCAGGTACGGAGAAGACTAAAATAAGTCCACCTTCGTCGCAGTTCATGGAACATTGAATTCTTCTATTATACAAAAGGTGAACAGAAATAGCTCCACGTTGTGTATCTGGACATGAAACGAGATTCTTCTTCGTAAAACGCACTTAATATCTTTGTATTCAATCGTTGTTGTATGTAAATTAGTTTGGTGTTCTCATCGAAATTTAAGCAATTTGTGTTGTGTATACTATAGACTAACTAATTCTCTTATTAACTTTTTATCGCACGATAGGGATATTACAGTTGGACCAGACTTGTTTTTGGTGTAAAAATAGTGGTATCTTTTAACAAATTAAAGAACATATATGATTTGGTGGTCTGATGGGTAAAATGTTATTACATAAACATTGGAAGTTCTTGCAAGAAGAGATGCTTTCAAGTTATCACCACCATGGCAAAGAGCTTAGGACATGGATAAAATTGATATGACTGAATGATTCTCTACCTCCACGCTGGACAAAACTTGTCGGGTCCTTTTAAGGGTATGGTTCCATATCCAAAATTTTAAGCATGTTAAACTTATTCTTAACAAAAGTTTGTTTCAGTAATCGTTTCCCTTAAAATAAGGGTAGTTTTGTAAATTACTACATATCATCTTCCATCTTCATCCCACAATTATGTTTTCTCTTAAACCCTAGTAGTTTCAGGCAAAGTAAATTTCGACTTTTTCAAACTCTGAAGACCAAAATCAACTCGCTAGCCACCGCTTATCACTGTCTCACCTGGGATTGGTAAAGCATTTATTGCGAAGACTTTATTTATTATTTCTCAATCTTGTACTCAATCAACTCGTTTACTTATTTGATGCTCGAATATCTTTATTATGTTTAGTTTGATTTAAGGTATCCTGAGTTTTATCAGCTGTGCCTGTATTGATTTTGAAACTGCACATATCTCTATCTCTTTCATTATATTCTCTTTGACGTCCGTTTATAGCAAGACTTAGAAATTTACAGTGGATACGATTACAATACTGATTGAGAGTAACGGACTAATGGTTACGTTTAATCCCTTAATAGACTCCTTAATGGCAAAAAATGGTTCTGTCTCATAAATTAAACATTGATAAGGGTACTGTCTTGTCTTCTGTGTTCTAATTCCTAATCTGAATTTTGCATCTCAGTCTCAGCCGCTTGCGAAGTGGACATGGCTTGTAATTCCTCAGGCTGTGAGTCCGGTTGCTTTGACCGTGAGAAGGAAAATGGAAATAAGATAATGGAAGATGCAGTAGATAATGTCGTTAATCAGGAGAATGTTTGCCTCAAGTGTAAATGCAACGAGCCTATGACATTTGGGGACGGTGGCTCAGACGATGGAAGATTCTGTGCTGATTGTTTCAGGAACAATGTCTTTGGGAAGTTCCGTCTTGCTGTTACTTCTCACGCCATGATCACTCCTTCAGATAAAGTTCTTGTTGCTTTCTCTGGTGGATCATCTTCCAGGTTTCACTCTCTCTTTCCGTTAACTTCTATTTCTTGTTATGCGATTTATTGTTGTCTAAAAGTAGCAAGTATGATGTTAGGGTTGCTCTTCAATTTGTGCACCAGTTGCATATCAAGGCTTTGAAGAATTACGAGGCTAGTCGTGATAGATCTTTACCTGTGTTTGGTGTTGGGGTTGCATTTGTGGATGAAACCGCAGCTTTTCCTGCTCTTTCCACTGATATGGTTGATGCTATTGAGTGGATTCGATCTACTGTCTCGAGTTTGTCTCCACCTTCGAAGGATCTCCATGTTGTACCAATCGAAAGTGTCTTTGGTTCAGATTCTTTTGAAGCACGGGATAAGTTTGTAAAGCTACTAGATTCTGTTGCTGACAATACCGGAAAAGAAGACCTTCTGCAGCATCTGAAAATGTTGTCTTTGCAAAAGGTTTGGGTGTTATAATTTTTTTGGTTTTGGGAAATTAATCAGGCTTGGAAATATCTTTAATTGAAAGTACTTGTTGATCCTTTTTAGGTTGCATCTGACAATGGGTACAACAGATTAGTGGTTGGATCTTGTACGTCGAGAATTGCTTCGCATGTTCTTTCGGCAACTGTCAAGGTTTTGCTCAGGAACTCTAATTGGAATTGTCTTTTTTCTTGTTTAATTTTCTACAGATTGCATTGTAGAGTAAGAACTTTATGCCAGAGAGCCGATTACAATTGCTACCTCAAAGAATTTAATTATTTTGGACGTAACCAATTATATTTGTAAAACTGAAGTATTGGTGTTGCTTTTTCTTGTCACACTGACAGGGACGAGGTTATTCACTATCAGCAGATATCCAGCATGTTGATGCAAGATGGAAGGTTCCCATCGTACTTCCACTTCGAGATTGTGTTAGACAGGAAATCACTAGACTCTGTCTTTTGGATGGGTTCGTATATTGTCTGCCTAGTCTATATTGTATTATTATATTGAACTGTATTCTTGCGTAATCCAACTATTGAATTACATCTGACATATTCCGGGCAGGGCAGCCTAAAGACTGTGGAGTTGGCTTGTCGTTTTCAATGTGGCATCAATGATTTGGTGTCTTCATTTGTCGCTCTGTTGCAGGTTCAGTTCATGTTTATCTTCTGCATTTGTTGTAGTGCTGATATGGTTGGCTGTTACTTTGCCTTTACGGATTCATTGGTCTCTGTTTCATATCCGTTGTGCAGGAAGAAAATCCTTCTCGTGAATGCACAATTGTTCGGACAGCTGCAAAGCTAACTCCATTTTACTTCAATAAAATTCCTGAAACAGACGACTCTAATGTTCCATTGGCCACTCAGAGGCGGCTAAAGAGATTCAATCTCAAATATGATGATTCTATGACTACAGAAGCTTTCTGCCCTATCTGCAATGGACCTCTAAATAGATCAGATTCATCAGATTTGGATACATTTAGCGAATGCCATGAATCTAATGTCCTTTATGCTGCTTGCTGTTCAAGTTGCCGGTTTCAAATACTTCCACAAGATGGATCATCGCTTGAGCAATTCAGTTCATTTCTACCAGATAACATGCTCTCCCAAGTGAAGCATCAAAAGGTTGACAGTCAAGCTTATCTGAGGTGAGTCCCTAATAAGTTAGTATGCAATAAATCTGACCTCAAACTTGGATTCCTTTGCACCCAACCCTATGTTTATTCGTCTTGACTGTATTTCAAAACTATTGGTAGTATAGCCTCCGGTTCTAGATTTTCAGATCCCATCTTAGGCCATGTGATATCTGTATGCTTAACAAAATTAAACGGAATATCATCCCTGAATGAAACACTATGTGAAACTCCTAACATCGGTTTCCAAAAATTTCAGGGAGAAGATAGAAGACTGTTTGCTCTTGGACAATGAAGACGAAGTTGTCTAAATCTGCATTGTTTATGATTTTTTCAGATACTTGCACAAGGTATGAGAGGAAGTTTAAACCATGTCATGCTTATTAAGGATATTCTTAGAAACCTAGGATTATATTGGTTTAATGTTGATCTTATATCAACTTAGATGTTACAGATGTTTTTACTATTGGTATAATCATGACTTTGATGTGAATCTAAAACGCAGAGCAATTGAATTAAATACGTCATATTTACACCCAGTAGATGTATAATCAATTCTACAACCAAAACATCGCGCAGACATGGGAGCCAAAACAATGGCATGCTTTCTACACTAGCTTTCTCTATATGTTGTCTAGAAAATACAAGAATCATGGAAAGCAAGCTTCAAAAATTTGGGGTGGTGATCTCCCCATATTCATTTTATTAGTAATTGTTGGATCATCTTCATCAATTTGATGCGTCAAAATCAATTAAGTTGATCACTCATCACTGTTTGGTTAAATGATAAGCGTTGGTGAATGTATTGAGGGCATCAATTGAAAACTCTCAAAAGCAGAGGCATATTATTTTCTAATTTTCTTCTTTAATTGCCAACACTGAAGGACCGTTATGCAAAACATAAGAATACAGGGGCATAGTTGGAAACTTTCAAATTTATAGGGGCGTTTGAGTTTACAAGTCAAAACCATCCTAACGCCGGTCGATTCTGCCGTAGAACGGGGAAAAAAAATCCGGAGCGAGCTAAAGATCAAAGCTTTAATATGGTGAGATTGAGCAGAGTGCTGCTAAAAGACGCCGGAAGTGTAATCGATAAGACCCTCTCGGAGATTCTGGTGTGTCCTCTCTCCAAGCAACCTTTGAGGTTCAATTTCTCTCCTTCCATTTGTAAATAGCTTAAATTCGATTTGTTCCAAATACATGTATAAGCAATTTGACGAATTGCTTTCTGATAGGGTTTGCGAGAAGACGAAATCACTTGTCAGCGATACTGTTGGTGTCTCTTTTCCTGTAAGCTTATATCCAAAGCTTTTCGATTTCTTGGATTCAGATGAGTTGATTATTGCTAAGATGCTCTGTGTCATGTTGATCTCCATGAAAGTTAGATGTATGGCTCTTATTAATTCACCAAATCACTATCATAATATGCTTTCAGAATCACTATCTCTTATTGAATGAACATGTTCTTTTAGGAATTGTCTAATCAGAGATTGAGATTTGTATATTAGAGCTAGATCTTTCCTATTTTTCATTTGCTTCATTCTAAATAAAGATGAAATTGGAGTACTTGGTGTCGATTCACTGATAGAATAATCATATGCTGAAGTGATTGGTTGGCCGTTTTGTTTCTTAATCATAATATTCTTCTTCTTTTAGAATTCACTTTCATGGTCACGATTTTGTGCTAAGACTTGATTTTGCTTCTTAATCATGTTCTTGTTTTTTTTAGCTTTCACTTCATGTTCACGATTTAGTGTTAAAGACTTGATTTTTCATCTCTTAACACGCCAGATTAAAGATGGGATTCCATGCTTGGTTCCAAAGGATGGAAGAATACTTGAGGAGGAAGGTGATACATCAAAAGCTTAATGATTTTGCTTTTTGCACCAAAAAGTAAAACTGATGAGAGTGAAGGTAGCAACTTGTATCTGCAGCGACTTATTAATTGTTCGTTCTGATCTATGTACTAGTTACCTGACCATCTCTGGACCTCGCTTTTTAGGCTTGTAACAGTGGTGGTGTAGTTTTAGATGAATGTTCCTACCTTTTCTACTTAATTTTCTTGAAGTCTAGGATTCTCATTGACTGGAGGTGAAACTAAAAGCATGATTTACAAGTATAGGATGCCTATTTGAGGGGTTCTAAGTGTAACCATATAATGTGAAGAGAGATTCTAGTCATATTCCCACTTTTGGTAACTATTCTTCTCTATCTTAATGTCACTATTTTTACACCTTATTAGCTCTTGACGCCCATACTATCCGCTTTTGTTTGCTTAAAAGAATACACGGCAAAAGATCAACAATCAAAATTGGATGAAGAATAATCTTCTTGGACAACATCGGCAATACTTATGACTGTTAGGTAATTGATATTGGACCAAAAGATGATAAAAACTATTCTTGATAAAACCAAATGAATACAAACACACCTAGTGTTTTGATGGTGACCCGTGTAGCAAAATCTACTGTTCATTGAATAAATAAAAACGTGGAGAGTAGCCAGACTGAATAAAACTTATCGTGTTATCCTCTTGACCAACCCAGAAAGTGGGGTGACTTAATTCCCATTGGGTTGGAGGTATCAATTTCGTAGTGCAGGTAGTTGGCTTGTATGGTAGCCAGCCAAAGGAATTGATAATTTTGTGATAATGGGACAGGAAGAAACATAAATGTTCAGTGATAGGTCCCCTTCTCACTTTCTTTGTTATTGTCATCATTTAAGTGGAGCACTGTTTTGTCTATTGGTCACTTGAAACTTTCTTCTGTTGAGAACCAAATCGGTTAAACAGTAAAACATGCATAACTCGTATATATATAGATAGATTTTTAAACTAGTATTAGAGGAGGAAGCAGTAAAACATAAGTAGAAGTTAGTACGCAAGTGAGAAGGGGTTGAGACGGAAAGCGACAGAAACAAGAGGAGAGGCCCAAGACAGGTGTTGTTCCTGTGCCTTAGGAAATAGAAAGATCCTTTTCTCTTTCAGGGTTTTTTCTTTCTATTTTAACATCTTCTCTCTTTCCTGCAATAAATTGGTTCTACAAATTTAGTTTAGTTTATACTTATAGCTGATAACAAAAGGTACAAACTTTTCCATTTTTTCACTTCTTCATGACAGAAGTAAAATTCTCAAAAGAGAAATAAGGACTTGTAGATTTCTCAAAATGGAGCTGTGGATGACCGTTGAAGTGTGTTCTTTTTGGGTTCCTGGCTTGCTACTGCCACTCTCAACTGCACACACAAATACACACCAAAGAACTCATTCTATTACACAAAGTGTCAATGGACAAAAGTGTGAAAACCAAATATATTGCAAGTAACGCAGAGGCTGACTCTTTCTATATAAGTTTGTTAAGAATGGAGTTAAGCTATAAGGAATTGAGCTATTGAAGTGTGTGCTTCAAAACGGCAAAACACTAAGAAACTTGCCACTGCGTAATTACCTGTTCTTGTTGTCTTATGAGCCTTGCATTTTCTGCCTGCAGATGGGCAACTTCAAGCTCTAATTCGTTTGTATAAGCCTGCAAAAATCAAAACCCAGAAACCTTTTTTTAGATCAAAATCATTTTTATGGCAAAACGACATTTATTTTCTTCCCAGGGAATCAAAGGTTAGAAGAGGCACATTCCTGTTTCCTAGCTCGGGAACGAGCTGCAGACTCTCTGTTCTTGATCATACGCTTATGTCTTCTATTCCCTGAACCTTCATTTGACTCTTGGCCTCTTTTTTTACCAAAACAAGTGGTTGTAACCAGAGCCTCAAAAGGGGTGTTGAAGGAAGACATGCTCGAGAGGTGACCGTGGCTATGCAGATTAGAGTGTGATGTACTAAGAGGATCTTGGTTATCGAGAGACTCGAACCCAGCGCCGGAATTCAAACTAAGAACAGCTGCAAGAGGTGGAAAAGGAGAACTGACGAGAGCAGCGACAGTGGTGGAATCGCCGTTAGAGGCAGAAGCCATGGTCAGGCTTGTGGGTGTTGGTCCCTGGTTCAAAGGTCCGTTGAGAAAATCTTGGAAGATTAAGTTAGGGTTTTGGCTCCTGAACCTTGGCTCATGGTTGTGTTGTGGATGTTGGCTGTGGCGGTTTGGCTGGTGGATGGAAGCAAGGTTGATGTCTTTCCAAACTTCTTCCATGGTGATTAGAGATTTCTTCTGGGCTTGAGAGTCTTGTGAGGGTAGAGGAGATGAAGATGAGGATGAGGATGAGGATGATGATGATGATGATGATGATGATGAGGATGAAATGGAAGAAACTTTGTTGAGAGTCGTGTTCTTGTTTGTAGAAGAGAGACTAAGGTTGTTTCTTTGATGCTTTGCTGAGGAATACATTGGAAAAGAGAACAGAACCCAACAACACAGCTTCAGTCTTTGGTGTCAATTGTCTTGTATCCTACACGCAGAGAGAGAGAGAGGAGAGAGGAGAGTAGTGAGTAGAGAGCTCAGAGAGCCTCTTGACTTTCGCCGGTCATTTCTGCAATGATGGGTTGCGTCGAGAAAAAGAGAGGGATTCAACTATTCCAAACATAAAAAAAAATTATATATAAAAACAAGGAAAATCCCATAACTATGTAATTAAAGTGATGATGTCAAAGTTTTCATAGAGATATATAAATGTTGATAATTTAAAAAGTGAAGATAGTGAACTATTCTCATGATCCTTAAGTGTGACTAGTGGGGGAAGAGATTCTTGAAAAAGGCAGGCAATTTAAATTAACTTTGGTTTGATCTCACTTTTTAAGGATCACATTCCTTTGGATCACTTTCAACTCTCAAGTGTGACCTTTTTTGTTCTTGTGTTAAATTCATGGTAAATTTACCAAACTACACAGTTTTTGTTTAAAAGTATTCCGGAAATAGATATTTTTGTTTAATTATTTTTCTAATATTCACTATTTCACCAAAAATTCAAATAAATAAATAAATAAATTATAGATTTGTATTGGTCGACAAATATAAAATAACTTTAAGCAAATTGAACTCCAACCCGCATTTTTTACCACAAATGTAAAATATAACAGCGGTTGTTAATTAACATTTTTAAAATATTATAAAGTAGTATGTGTTCAAATAAATGTAAAAATGAAAATTAAAAGTCTTATGTAAAGTAGTACTATGTATTTTTGAGTGTGCTCGTGGGAAGAGTTGTGCTATTAGTATATATACTTCAACGCTTGGTTTTTAATTGTGTAAGATCCATAGTGTTAAGGATACGTCATGCACTTAACGATTTAACAATACTATGCGAAAGCACATAATTCGATCAATTTTTAAACGCTCTATATCTTCTAATTTTTTTAATAGTACTGCAAAAAATTTCATAATAATATTGATCAATGAAGTGATTTAAAATAAAGGTTTTAATGTTGTGTCTGTACCGCCACTGCTTCAAATCATTGGTGTTCATGTCATCCAACGAGATATGATCGCCGAGTCAAGAGTCTGATTTACATATCGTTCAAAAAAGAGAGAGAAAGAGAGCCTAAGTTTTCATGGATAGAGAAATCAAGGTGTGTCTCTGAACATAAATGGTGGGTAATTGCTATAGTATAAAACAAAACAATTACAATATAAATCTATAAATTAATAGTCGATAAATTAATAATATATTTAAATTAATAAATTATCATAGTTACGGATCAGTGTAATAATAGACATATTTTAATTAGATAATAAAATAATTTTTTTGATATTTCTATGTAAATATATTGTCTCATTAATAATCATATAAATATACTCTATATATATAATATATTTTAATGAAATATGGTTTTAATTTTATTAATTTATTAGTAAATTTGTAATTTTGTGGGAGTTTATTTCAATTTTTCTTAAAATATCAAAAATATATGATATTATTTTCTTAAATTGCATCAAAAACTATTTAAAAAACTGGATATACAATAATTATTTTCTAATATGTAAATACATTAAAATATATCAAAATGATGTTTTCATTTTTTAATTTTATCTGATATATTTTAAAAATTTTAGAAAACTATCTATAAAATAATATATTATTAATTTATAGATAAATTAATATCTCGCTAAATTAATAAAATTTGTTGGTCTCGACATTATTAATTTATAGAGGTTTTACTGTATATAGTTTATATTGATATGTTTTATATTACATATTTTTACACTCATATTTTGAATATTAGAGCTGAATAATAAACTGTAGCTGCCTTCACTCGTACGTAGTAAATAAATAACGTATGTTACATGACATTGGTCTGAGTAGATATCTAGATATTCTAATAAATGGGCCCCCATATCTATTCAGTCTCCAAGTGCATATCTAGTCATGCTTTACGTTTTATCTTCTTTACCGCAAGCTGTTCTACTAAAATACGAGATTTGTCTATCTCTCTTTTTTTCCCCTATCACTTAAGATTCTATATTCAACGAGATTAACTATTCATCTCCGTACATCTGTGCTTCAGAAAAAAGTTGGGGTAGTATGTAATTAATGAGTGAATCCAAATATCCATTGTATCACAAACTGTGCTGAGTCTGCTGACCTTGTGACTTGTGAGTTGTATCTTGTATGAGAGAGAGTGTGTGTGTGACATGTTATGCCTCAGGGGATTGGACAGGTGTCAGCACTAGATTGCACTGTCCCAAACTCCTTCGAATCTTTCTCAATCTTTTAATATCCTCTTTAGTTTCCTTTTGAACAATGTATATAATCGGGAAAAGGTTTTTTTTTGGTTTAGCAAGAAGTTATGGTCAAAGGGCTATTATATTTGTGGTACGACCACGCATGTTTATTTAGTTTTCCCTTGATTATCAAAACTTTAATATCAAATGCATTCTTCTTCAAAAATTAATGAATACACCAGTATATATATATATACACCAGTCCATATATACATATTAATATATATATATAATTACGATACTTCGTTTATTGCAAGTTGGATTAAAGTAGGATTACCAAAAAGGATTACCGAATAAAATAAAATAAGACCCGTTGGCAGACAAAATGGGTTTATCAAAGAAGATTTCAAAATTTAATAATAGTTCCGTTGGCAGAAAAATTGGTTTATAAACTCGAAATCGATCTGTACATGTGATTTGATTTGTTAAGTCTTCATCATGACGACCAATCTCCCTCATATATATATATATATCGTTTTTTATTCAGTATAGTTTATATTCAAATTATAATCCAAAGAACAGTATATATGCACGCGAGTTTCTGACCGTTGGATTCTTTAGTTCCATTGGTCCGTACAGTAATCATCTATCCGTAGGTTGCCTCTAGAGTCTAGACTGTACGAACACAGTAGTTGTTTACTACTAAAATTAGCAATAAAATAAAATAGGCAAAAACTTGGAGTTGAAATAACCAAAAGAATGCTAACCGTTGGATATTGAAGATGGTGGACTTGTGTACTTGGCATCTCCAATTGGCAATAATTATTGGGACAACTTTCTATATATTTGGTTTGTTTTGTGAATTAGGGTTTACTGTTTTGTTAGTCTATGAAGAACTTTAGTTCGTAGAGATTGTGACATCGAAACTATTCTTGGGTTGTTTCTGTTTAATTTCCTCATTTAGGTGAACATATAGAATATTTTGATATGTGACTGTTTGTGTTTGCTTAATTCCACTTAGTTATGATATATTAAGTAGAGCCTATATGGCTATATTGTTTTGAAGGATAACTATATAATCTTAGGCTACAGTAACTCGTGAGGTTTAGGGGTTGTTATTTTTCATTTATTACGAAATGTATTGTTGGTTACTATAGTATATACTGGGGCTGGTTATGTAAAATTTATTTAGTTCAACTTTGTCTTATATAACCAATCGAAAATATAATATACTTAAATTCATTAGAAAACATGAATATACTGGCAAACGAATATACTCAACCTAAGAAATCAGTAGGATGGTAAAAATATATATGAATCATATCCTTCATTATTTATGTAGAAAAAATTTATAACGACATTTTATAAATTGGCAATAGTATAATAAATTGTTATCTTCTAACCAAAAAAAACTATATATTAAAATTGAATGGCTACTCTCGAAACTATTGAATTGTTTAACGTCTGTCCAAACCAAATGCACACCCTACACAACAGTACAGCTATAGGCTATAGCGTCAGGAGAGCGTTGAGCACGTGTTTGCTCATGTTTACATCAAAGGGGGATACAAGCAAACGACGACACGACACCGATTTCAGTACACGTATTTCCTCTTTACTCTGTTAGGTACACAAATTAAAGGTACACCTGTTTTGATATTGCTTCACTTTTACAATCTCTGATTTTCCTCACACATCGAATTAGCAGAGGAATAAGAATGGCTACGACAAGCACATCAACGATCAAAATTTAGAAATTCGAAGAAATAAAAACAAAAGGGAGGATAAGGGGCCAAGAAGTTATTTTTTTTTTTTATAAAAAAAAAACCCAACAAAACCGATAAATCCCAGACCATGACAATGGCTACAAGCAACCATCAATGACCATAGTATGTAGCAAAGTAGCATAACATAAAAAGTTATTAGCATCCAAAAATAACCAAAGCCAAAAAAAGAACCATAAATATGACAAAGTATCTGCTAGCTAGAAGAACCATAAAATGTTTGATCCTTTTACTTTGTTTTCATATGGGTCTCTCTTCTCTTTATGGTTTTATGCCTTAACCTTTTTTCTTTCTTTTTATTTTCTTTTTCTTTTTGTTTCCCCTTCATTATTGTTTTCCTGTTTTGAGGCAGGACAAAATAATATTTTCCCGACCAACACTAACCAACAGCTCCCAAACATGATGGTTCAACGATGTGCACCATCCGAGCCATTGTGGTTGCTCACTGGGTCAACACCAGAAGTCTGTTGCTGAACGTCTGAAAGAGCTTCAGTAGGTTGCAACTGACTGCTTGAACCACCACTGGAATCCACTGAGCTCTGATCAAGAGACAAGTTTCCAACTAGGCTGGCTAATGCATCTGCCCTTTCAACAAATTGGGGGCTCGAAACTGCAGGGGTCCTCATCTTGGGAAGCAACCAATTTTGCCAATTATGGCGCTTCCTTATTAAATCACCCTAAGAAGAAAACAAAGTATGTAATCAAATAAAAGCTTGAAGGTTATCAAGCACACAAGAAGGGAGCAAGATACCTCAAAACCATAATATTGATGAAAAGGGCTGATAAAAGTAAAATATTTTTCAGACTCAATTGTTTTTCGATACGCCACCACTCTCAGAATAATCAAATTCGTAATAAAAATGTCTAATCAAGTACTACCATCCTACATACTTGCAAGGAAAGACAATGTAATTCAATAGTATACACTATAGGAAATATATATAAGAAATACCTGCACTTCAACAGCAGGTGAACCTTGTAGAGCCTCCACAATTTGCTGGATACTATCTGTAAGTTCTGCAACCTAATGAAGGAGAAAAAAGAAACAACAAAGATAGCTAAAACTCATAGCAAATAATACAAGAACTCAGGATACGGTCCAAAGCAACAAAATAATACAGTAACTAGGATTAAGAGAATGAAAAAGAACGTGAGAAAGGGCCAATACAGTATAAAGAAGCATTCACAATCGTTTCTCCATACATGCCAATTGGAATAGTTATGTATGTGTGTGTGTCTAAAGAACAGATCCCGTTTACTGAAAGTATGTACATACATGCTTCACGTTTATCTAAACCGTCACACCAATAATCTAAGATCTTATTGAATTTAACTACTACAAGTTTACCTTAATCCTTGATGTGGAAAAAAGAAGATTTTGTGGAATACTACAGACATGAATGTCTTACTCTTTGAAAGGAAAATAAAGCAAACAGTTTATATATCTTAAACAGAGAGAATTGAATGAGTCCAACATGACAGACAACACAACTAGAAAGAAACTTACCTTTTTGAAACCAGCAATTACACGTAGTGGAACAAAACCCTGATCATTCATACACCCACGAAGGTATATGTCTGTAATCAAATTCTCTTCACTGTAGTAAAAGAAACATTTGCATCATTAGTCTTTCCCAAAAGAGAACAGAACAGTGGGAATTTCATTATCGAGAAGAACAAGAGAAAATCAATAAGGTCATACCTAAAATAATAATGTATTTGGTTCTGTAGTTTAATGTGTAATGGAAGATCTTGAACATGGTAAAAAACCGGAGCAGGTGCAAGAGGTGTCATGAAAGGCATCCGGGGATGGGAATAATACGGAGATGCCAATTCTGAAATGAAGAAGATACATTAGGAAAGCATAAATGAAATTGAAAGACGTGATTTTCAATGTGGCTCACCAGGATGGAAGGGCACAGGACTGCCATAAGGCTGAATAGGCTGAGCTGCCATAAACTGAGGAGGAATTGGCTGCACAGGTGGTGGTGCATGTCTTACAAATGCTGGAGTGCCTCTTTGTGATTGTGCATTTCCATCTCTCCCATTAAAGCTTCTGTGAAAAGCCCAATTCTGATTCCCGTGCTCCTGATTGCGCCGGCCACCATGATTTTGGTGATGATTGCCATTTTGGTTCCTGTACGAGTCCCGTTGTGACATGTTGTCTGGACCACCATGAGATTGTGAAGCAAAGCCATTCTTCTGGTTTTGGCCTCTAGGAGAAGGGTTGTGGGAAGGCAATTCGGCAAGTGAACCGTGTGCTGATGGTTGAGAAACAGTACCATTAGCAGATCCAGAAGCGCCATTCCGTTTAAATGATCTCTGGCGCGAGTGATTTGGTATTGGATTAGGGTTGACACGGGTATCTTGCTTCAGTACAGGAACAGAAGCACTTGCAATTCCCTTAAATCAAAGAACAGAAAAAAGCGAATAATCAACCGTAGGATAACACATGTATAAGTGAAACCGTACATCAAAATAAGCATTACGTTTTCAACATCACAAATACTAAAGAGCTCAAAATGCAATCGCTATCCAACAAGATGCAGTATATAAGTTGCATCAATCTCAATGTTACTCAAATTCGCAACCCAGATAGAACATATGCAGAAAGCTTAAACTTTTTATACACTAGATAATCAATAATCAACAAGGGTTATGATAAATAAGCGCTAGAACCTGAGAAACGGGGAGTGACACAGATGAAGATGATGAAGGTACATCGCCGAGACTTTTTAACGAATCAGAAGAAGACTTGTTGGAAGGAGCTTTGGTGGTCTCAGAAAGAGCAGGCCACGACGAAGCTCCCATGACAGGTCCAACCTCAGAAGCACCATTAGAAGGCCTTTTCCAAACAGGTTTTTTTCCAGCATTGCCCAGAGCACCAGACTCCTCCGATTTATCATCTCCAGTAGAAGTAGCCGCCTCCACCGTCAAAGGAGAAGCAATCGGCTCGATCGGAGCCCTAGATTGAGGAGAGGAAGGAGCGGCGGAGATCGGCTGTATTTCGCCGCGAACGATTTGAATCCAGGGAGGAGAGACCTGGCGAGAAGGACGGCGAAGGGATTGTGTAGGGGTGCCGTGATTGTCGCTGATATGAAGAGGAGACATAGTAGAAGAAGAAGAAGATGAAGAAGCAGTGGAGTTATTGCTAGTGGCGGAAGCCATCAGAGAAAGAGCACCAAAAAAAAATTAGGGTTTGTTATAGAGTCGATAAGCTCCGATCGACAGTAATCTAAAATAATGGTTATCGATTTCCCCAAAGAAAAAAAAAAGAGTTAAGCGTTGAAGGAGAATCAGAAGAAACCTCTGCGATTCAGAGAAATTGGGGTTAGGGTTTGAGTATGGCAAAAAAAAATAAAGTGTATTTTTTTCCAAAAACAATTCCCCAGAATGAGAAGACGATGGAGCAGTAGTCTCCTCTTCTCTTCTCTCTCTCTTTTTCTTTTTATTGGTTCTTTTATTCTTATGATTTTCCTTTTTTATTTTTTATTTACCTTTTCTGTTATGATTTCGATTTACTTGACTACCGCGGAAATCGGAAGTTACGAGATTGCCATTTTTGGTAAACCAGAAAAACACACATTGTTTTCTTTTTACTCATCACAGAACTTTAATCAATCAAATAACATTAAGATACCTCAAACCATAAAACTAAATTTTACATTAAATAATATTTTATATTATTATATTATTAAATTTAAACTTTTTATATTTATAATAGTTAAATCAATATTTAGTTAGTATAAAATAATCTATTATATCTTAATTATAAAATTACAATTAACAAAAAATAATAAATTAAGATACAAAATAATAAATTATATTTGCTAAATTATCAGAATAATTAGAATTATAATAAATTATATAATTTTAATTAATAAATAACAATTAATTTTATTATTAATACATAAATATAAATAAAATATTATATATTTTTGTTGTATTATGAACACTTCCACATCAAATATAATGTGATACTGTTTATAAAATACTAAAAAAAAAAAATTTGGTACAAGATTTTGTCTGACGTTGGAATTAGTTTTACATTATATTTAATGTTTTGCTATGACGTTAGAAAAATTATTATTGGCTCTTAAATTTATTGGAGGATTGTTAACGTTGACCTAAATCTTATTACCAACTAAATTTGGTTATGTTTTGTTTTATCTCCTAAACTAATTTCCTTTTCTTTTTAATTACTAGTACCACAAAAATATTATTATGATCATTGAACTTGTATCAAGTAACACATATATGCTCGAAAGAAAACCCATCAAACAATAGAGCATAGGTTTTTTTAATGTATGCAGTTATCAAATTAATTTGTCTGTTAAAAAATCATTGCATTACTTTTTCCAAATAAGGTGATTTTTTTTGTATGAAACTGGTACATTAACTAGTATATTATTTTCTAAATATATATATATTATTATATGAATAATTTATTATTTAAAGATTTTAATTTAATGATTTTAAAATTAGAGATTTGTTGTAAGTTGTAACTACCACTATAAATTTTAGAATGAGATAAAAATGTATACTAATACTATAGGCCCTAAATGTATTGAATAGAATGAATTGTTTAATATTATATACAGCATACACAACATTTTTTTAATAAAATCATATGGATCCCATCGCAAACTCAGTCACAATGCTATAACATTTTTGGTTTGTTTTTAAAACAAAAATTTAGACATAAAATTATTCAAAATTTAATCGTCTTGAAAATTCATATTAATAACTTAGTATATCGATTTGTTGGCCGAAAGCGAAGTTATTCAACCGTTTTGGCACTGATCTGTCATCTATGTTTATTGTTAGATTAATATATATGACTTTTTATTTTTGAATAACGATCTTAATAATTCATAAATTTTAGATATTAGTAACCAGAGACTTGACCATTAAGTAATTTATTGTATTAGTCTAGAAATGTTGTCTTCTTGGTTTAGAATGTCTATAGTTGTTGACAAAAAGAAAAGGACAATGTTTACAGAGAAACAAAGTAATCTTAAATCATTATACACGCCTTTTTATTAATCATAACAGATTCGTAATGTGAAATGGGAATCTTCGCAATTATTCCGTATAAAAATTTCGACAATTAATCTACTAAACTAGTCACTTAACGAGGTCCTGGACTCATGTATATACATCTTGGGTATATTAATATCGGTAATAGTTATCTCATTTGGCAATAATAATGAACCTCTAGCTAAAAAGTAAATGTCTTTAAAATACTGTACCTTTCAGAATACGAATGTCACTAATAAAAGTTAATATATATTTGAACCAATTCATTTCCGTTTTGTTCTTTACATTCCAAGAATGGACAGAGCAAAGAAAAGAGAATATCGAGTAAACCAAAACATTAAATAGTCAAATATCCACGGCATTGAAGAAAGGAGTAACTGAAGCCGTGAGTTTGGGGATCACTCATATCTCAATCTACTGCGATCGTCATCAGATTTTTGAACTGGTAACTTTTCCTTAAAAGATTTACATTTTTCTCCAAGCTTGTAATTTGACGTTTTTGCCCTTGAATGTTTTAGGTCATAGGGAGATCCGCACCGGTGAAAGATAACTTTGCCTTGCTAAAGATGAGTAATGAAGGATGTGCAATGCATCAGACAACAATTGACATCTAGCACTCCTCTTCAGGTGAGTGGATGTCAAACACTAATAAGTTTGCTTATAAAATTGCAATGTAAACACTTGTTTCTGAAGTCAGCATATACCTATGACTTCGAGGATGATCTGGAAGCTGAGCAGATGTTTTCTGTTGCCTTATGTCGTCATCAATTCCACGTGGAGTGCCTTAAACGACACTATACAAGTACAACTAATGGAGAGAGCAAGTGTACCGAGATGTCCTTATTACAGCTGCTACAAATCGAACCTGACTATTGAAAGCTGTGCCCATCTTTTGACACCTAAACTAAAAGTCACGTGGGAACAAAGGATCCAAAAGAAATCTCGAACAAAGGGAGTAATGTGTGCAAAATGCCTACAAATGGCTTATGGAAACCCCATGTACAGTGCAGGTACAGTCTCTACCTACCTAGCTAGCTATTAACTAATTTGATTAATTAATAATGTTAACAAAAATGTATTTTAATTTCATGGTTGATGGATAGTTGTGGCTATCCTTTTGATCATATGTTGTTGATTCTTGATTTATTCAAGAGTAATCCCGTCACACTTGTATGCGGACATGCGTGTAAGAGGCGTATATTTTCCTGAAGAAACCGATCTCTACAATCTCGTTATGATACAAAAATGAGAGAGGCTGCTGTGTTATGGAGAGGGCTTACAAAAGTGGAAGTAATATGAACACATATCTGACAAAGGACCATAGCTTTCCTTTTTTAAATCTTTGGTTTGAGGAAGAGCTACTTTTGGAGATAGTTTGGTTTGCTTTGTGCGACTCTGCGGAACTATTATGAGTCCCTATTCCAGCTGCCATTGCCGGAGCTACCGCTGCTGTTTTGTTTGGTTCGGCAAGAGTTGTGTCTACCCCTTCGATATCATAGCCTGCGTTAAGAGATATTCACAGATCATAGGTCAGAAAGTAAAGGGGGCTTGGGTGATCTAACACAAATGTACGAGGAAACTTACAGTCAAACTTTTTCCAAGCTAAGACGAGTTTCTCTCTGTCGAATACTACACGATACCCGGTCATGTAGTTTTCTGTTTCATTAAGGGTAAACAAATGTGCTGTGAGGTCCTTATTGACCGGATGTTTGATAATCGATTATAAGAGAAACTGAACTTACGTCCAATTATGTTGAGTTCAGAGCTTTTGACAATGGCCAGGCAATATACAAGTTCACCCTGTGAAAATGTAGAGATACTGAAAGTATCAGCACACAAAGATTAGGTTTAAGAAGACAAGGAGCGATAGAGAACGAAGTAAAGAGAGAGAGAGAGAGAGAGAGAGAGAGAGTATGACCTCGGTAGAGATGACTATTATAGGATCGTTGATGGTGAAGTGACTGTTTCCTTTCATTGTGAGGCTTAAACTTGGTATCAAACTAGAATTTGCCTCAGTGCTAAGCACACCGTTGACAAAAAGAAAAAGTTAAGAATTGAATGGCAGAGACAAAGAAACAGTGAGTGTGGATGGATACAAATTCATACCTCATGTCATAACAATACTCAAATGGAATCCTTGGATCCGGCGAATGGCGCTTATCTTGGGCCTGAGAATGGAACTGCAGAAGAAAATGTGAATCATAGAGCTATCAAAACAAAGCATCACGAGGAACAAACATGGTATATGAGGGTGTTTAGATGCTTACACTCTCGGAGACTGTCGTATACATTGGATCCACCAAATAAGTAAATGATGTACCGGTGTCAAAGAGAGCTGTAAACTCATCATCTATTAGAGTAGTCCCCACACGTACCCTAGTTACAGTAATGTTGTAGTTTGGGCTGCAATGAATTTCATCACTGTTAAAAGGTAGATTCTTGACATATCAGGTTTTCACAAAAGGATGGAGAATAAGTGAATTACCACTTACTGTGATGGATTAAGGTTAAAAGGCGTCTCTTCCTGATCAGAACTACCCTTTTCACCAAAACTAATCCTTCCAACTCCATCTTGTCCGAAACACATGGAGAAAGAATCAGCAACCAGACCTTCCCTGGCCAAAACACTTGGAACCGATATCTTCTCCATGCCAAGACCAAATAAACCATTTGGTGCCGCAATGTCAAGAAAAGAACCACTCTGAACCTGTCCACATCTGCACAAATTTCACATTTTTAGGAACTCACTGCATTGAAACTGAAACGCAAATGAGAACTGCTACTAACCCGAATGTGACATAGGCCTCAACACGCTCTGGATTCTTCTCTTCGGTTGTTAAGTGCATAACATCTTCCATAAGAATACCGGATGTGGAAGTCTGAGCAGAGACATAAGAGACCATATAAGGGCAAGTGCTGAATGTTCCAAGGCATTGATTACGCTGAGCACATAGATTGTTGTTGCAGGTGACCTTCTTGTTTGTTGTTGAAACTTTAGGGTTATAAACGCTCAGTTCAAATTCCTAAACACAGCAAAATAGAAACTCAAAATCAAGGATTCAATTACTAAGATGAGTAAAGTCAACAATATGTACAAAAGCTAAAAAGTGTAAAACATACAGAAGTATAAGCAGCTCCTTCGGTTGGTGCGCATTTGCCGCAATCACAAGGGACCCAAAAGAGATCGCTGCCTGTATCTAACGCCACCATGAATCTCAATCCCGGCGTACCCAATTTCACCGTCGTGTAATGCAAACTGATTGAAACAGAAAGAAAACAAAAATCAGACTTATCCTGAAACAAAAACCAAAAAAAAAAAAAAGTTTTTTGTTTTCGAAATTTGTGAGCAAAAAGCAACTTACAATCCGAGAGAGCTGATACGAGAAGTTGAATTTCCGTCGGAGAAAGTGAGTGATTCCGACTCGGAGAGGCGACGTCCACGAATTAGTTGATCACGGAGTACGAGAGCGTTGTAGAATTCAAAGCTTCCCTTAGGAGGAAACTTAGTATCTCTTCCAGTTGAATCGGACCACCGCTTGACTTCATCTGAGAACCTATGGTGCATCTCGAAGGTGAAGATTCGACCATTGCAGCTATCGGAGCTCAGTAACATTAAAATCGAGATCAAGAAGAAAGTATTTTTGAAGAAATAACACGACATTGGAAACGAATTGCTTACGAACTCTGAACTCGACAGATTATCCTATTTTCCCGGATATTTTTCTCGGGAAAACAAAGAGAAAGTGAGAAATCATGACCAGGGAACACACAAGAAATATGCGAAAATCAAATTACGTGATTTAGATCTTGGAATACTGAGAAATTGGGGAACAGAGAACAAAATTAGTTTTTTTTTTAAATTTGGAAAATCTCTGAAAATGGTGGAGAAGAGAAGAGATCTATGTTTCAATTGTTATTTCTTCCTCGTTAGGTGAGTGTAACAGTCGGGGAGAGTCCATATGTTGAAAAATAAAACTGCGATACTCATTTCAGAGAACATTTTAGGTCCCACCTTCTTATTTTATCATTTCCCCACCCCTAGAATTTCTGTTTCTTCTGACTTCTGACCCCAAATTTAATAAACATACGATTACGGTCTCATCAGATTAATGCTTTAGTTTCAAGGCATCCATCCAACTCAATATACATAAAGAAGATTTACAAAAAAAAAAAAATTATATAACTTGGACAAATATATATTGATATTCATATTCTAAGGCCCGATTTGGTCATATAGAGCAAAACTATCAAGGCTTCAAGGTCGTAGAATCATCTGTTGTTGTAAGTGTCCCAATCGAAGTTGGGGTGAGAATAAGCTTCGTAATCCACAGCCCCATCGACGATGCTGTCCACGGTCTGAATACTACGGAGAAGAGCCGGGTTAAATCGGTCTGTATCCGAAGGCAAAAGCTTGTACATCACAAGCACCCCAAGTGTGAATATGGCTTGAAGTTTTGTTGAATCTCCTTTCACAGAGAAGAAGAGCAGCATTGCGACAAGGTACAGGTCTACACAGAACCGCATGACGCACAAAACCGTGTCCATTAGCTTTCCTTCGTTGCCTGCAGGGAAGCCACGGACTCTGTACACGTACAGGAAGTTGTATTTGTCGACTATGTATCTGTAACCGAAGTAGATCGCTCCTACAGGGACCACGAGTGGAGCGAATGAAGAGTATATCATTGTTAAGGCAAAGATGGTGAGATTGAAGGCGTAGTATTGGGCAAAGTCGAACTTTTGTTTAGGGATTGGTGAGGTTCGACTGATTGGGTATTCAGAGAGGTCTTGGCTCATTGGTTCCATGTCACCAAATCTTGGAGACTCAAACATGTTTTCAGGGAGAAGTGGTGTCTCAAGGTTGGTGTTTGGGTCTTGATTTTCCAAAGGGTACTCTTCGTTTTGCTCAGGGACAAGTTGAAGCATGTCATTCTTCCTGAACTTCTGTATTTTTTTCTTGATCCACGGGATTGGAGCAAGCAGATCGAAGGAGATTCCTAAGAACGTGCTTGTGATGAGGAAAGCTAGAGCAGAAACGCATGACCTTGATAAGAAGGAAGGACTCATGTACTCTTCAATTCTCTTGCAATCCTCACCATCTAAATAGCAACGACTCATTTTCAAGAGTGCACTTTCCAGTGACGACTCAACAAGAGCCTTGAGGATGATGAGGTTCACAAGGAAGAAGCAGACCATCTTCAAGAGAGCTGCTCTTTGCTCCCCAGACACTGTTAGGTGCCGCTCAAACTTGGAAAGATACGAGAGAGCAGAAGGGATCACAATGTACATACTAACAAATATGAAGACGTTTGGCAGGAATTGAAAAATTAGAGATCCGATCCAGCCAGAAGTTTGTACCCAAGTGAGCCAAGACTGAGCACTATCTAATGCTTCAGCATTGAAGATTCGCCCAGCACTTACCAAGGCACTGATCAATGCCAATGGGGAGCTGAAAAAAACAAGTATCAACAGTAGAATAGTATTAACAATCACTCTTCGTACAATAAGTGCGACTTTTGTCAATCCCAGATGATTCCAATATATATCAGTAGCCAAGGGTGCTCTCTCTACTTTCCACTGGTTTCTCTGAAGCCGAAGCTCTGTGACAGAGAAGAACTTTCCAGTACGCCTTGATCTCTCGTTTTGAAAATCCTGAACAGCCTTATTGGCTGTGTACACATCTTTAAACATCACAAAAGCAACCCCAGCTCCTTGTACTCGTCCTTCTTTATAAGCTGCTAACTGAGACTCCAAATCAGCTCTCAATTCCTGCAGCTTCCTCAGTTTTTCATCATCTGTAAAACCAAAACTCTCTGGAATCTGAGACCACAGTACCTTCACCCAAATCCACAAAGCATACACACAAGACAGTAGTCCTTGATCTCTAGCATTCTCAAACTCGTCCGGCAGAAGCCTAGAGTCCATCTTAGCAACTAACCAAGTAATCTCATCTCGAACACGAACCAACTCTGTAGCAAGATCATCCAATGCACACAAATCCATGGGAACGATAATCTTGTAAACTTTTCCCGGAAACTTCAACCTAAAACACTCTTCAAACTCAACTCTATCAGACCCTAAGTTCTTAGGCAAACCCTGGACCATTATAGTAAACACAGCGGTAGAATTCGCATTGGGGTCGCTGATATTCCCATTCACATCTCTAAACCTAGTAAACATCAACCGAGCTTCAATGGCAGAGATTCCAAAATGCGAGAGCACAACAACAATGAGAACAAAGACAAAATGCAGCCAAAGCAGAGCTGAACCTTTCTGAATATGAGTAATCATAGTTTTCGAAAGCTCATCACTCAAGAGAGCAGTCCCAGCAAATAGATTCAAGGGAAGCATAACCGAAACAGCGAAAAGAGCAATGGAAAAAAGCAGCACAAAGCTTCCGCCTTCGATTAAGAGAAACTGAGCAGCATCAGCACCACAGTGCCGAGCAATCTCACGACAGGTGGCTTTCCAAACGGCAAGGAGCTTAAAAAAGAGAGCAGAAGGACCAGGCATACGACGGTGGTCGCTACGTAGCTTAACGAAGAGAAAGATAGAGACGCAGCATAAAAGCCCAATCACCGAGATATTAAGCAAGTACTCAATGTTACCATACCAAGCATCTGGAATTTCCGGCAAGTCGCCGGAGGAAGATGGAGGAGGAGAGAATGAATCATTCATGAGAATGAATGAAATCGGTGGCATCGCAGCTGGTGAAAAATTGCGAATTTTGCCACCAAATAAAGCAACGAAAATCTTCAATTTTTGTCTTAAAAGTTACGTTTTTATATAAGTTTTTTTGATCAGGGGAGATTTAAGGATTAGGGTTCAGATTTTGAGAAGTAGATCGACAAAGACGATGCGGGAAAGTGGAGGGCATCAAGGCGAGGACGGTAGAAAAGTAAATAAGGATGAACAAAGGGTTTGGAATCTATTTTCATAAAATCGATTAAACATTTGGTATTCTAAAAGAGTTTTTTTATGAATAGAATAAAAACATTCATAAAATAACATTACAGAAAATAATATCAAAATATGATTGATTAGTACTCCTCAGATAACAGAATTAAATTCGCAACTATAGCGAGCAAAAGAAAGTATATATTCACTTTGATTGTTATTAGGAGATTAAATCAATGGAGGAGGAGAAGATTATTCCCAGTTTCTTTTTATCACCATCAGAATATGTTTGTTGGTAAGAAAATGGACACAACAATGTTTTTATTTATATAATAGGTCGCCTAGAGCTCTCCTCCTCTCTTGATTTTTCTTTTTCATCTTGTTGTTCATTGTCTAAAATGAGTGCTCGATTCTACTTTTAGGTACTGAGATTGACGATGATAAAAATGTCGTTAAAAATTATCAAACTCAAAACGATGAACTATGCAAATAAGGAGCAAAAAAAACTCTTGCAACTAACTTGACAAAGCTAACAACATTGCAGACAACAATTCCGGTTACGAATGGGATAAAATGGCTCACCGTATAGTATATGTAGGCCAAAACTCGAACCAAATCAAAACCAGACCAAACCGAAATTTCTCAATCTGATTGGTTACATTTGGTTAGAAAGAGAGTAATTTTGTTCTTTTTTTTTTTTTTTCCTCATCCGATTGATTTGGATTGAAAGAGATTAGCTTGCTTGCTTCTTCATCGAGAAACCTGGAAAATAAAATAAAGAAAGCGCGTCGGTGACTTGTACTCTCAATCTCTTCTTCCTCTCTCTTCACATCTCCTTGTCTCTCAAATTTCGACCCAAAAGAAGAAAAAAAAAATCATCATCATTATCATCCATCAGCCATGTCATACGATTACCTTTTCAAGTACATAATCATCGGAGACACTGGTGAGACCAACCACCGATCAATTAACTTTTATTAGATTTCTAATTTTGATTTTCTGGGTTAGATCATATTTTCATGGGTTTTTGTCATTTCAGGCGTTGGAAAATCGTGTCTGCTTCTGCAATTTACTGACAAGAGGTTTCAACCAGTCCATGATCTCACCATTGGTGTTGAGTTCGGTGCTCGGATGGTCACCGTCGATGGACGCCCCATCAAATTGCAAATTTGGGATACCGTACGCTTCCCTCTCTCTTCTTGGTTTAATTTCGATTAGGATTGTTTTACCCTTAGCGGTAGATGATGTGATTTAGAAGATCATTATAGTTTCTACGTATCTTTAGAAACAATGTCCTACTAGAGAATTGCTGATACCAAAATTATTATTTTAAATTATGCCCACTGACTCAAAGTTAATCATTACATGCTTCTTGATTAAGTTCCATCGGCTTTGTCTATTTGTTTACTCTGTAGTCCTTCTCTTATTGATGAACTAGAGCAGCTGAGTTCAACAGCACATTTGTGATTTTGCTCAATACTTGTTGTGGTTTATACTGCTCAATATGTCTTGATTCTTTTTTTTTCAGACAAATAATATCTTTTCCATCGGATTATAAGTGTTGGAGTTGTTTATTTTTTAGTTTTTGTTCCTTCTGGTCCAAGTTTTTTATGATGCTGTTTATGATTTAACCAAGCGTTTTATGTTCTAGGCTGGACAAGAGTCTTTCAGATCCATCACCAGATCATATTACAGAGGAGCAGCCGGAGCTTTACTGGTCTATGACATCACCAGGTTAGCATTCTTTCGTAATTGTTTTATATCAGCTCGAAGCCTGAATTTCCGGCAAGGTTCTGGGAATGATGGTCTTGTATTTGTGGATGAACCGTTAAACCTAGAATTCCGAAAAGGTTTTGATATTGGCAATGTTCTTCTTTTGAGAGAATACTAAACTAACCCTCCATTTGAAATCTTATTATTAAAAATGATATTTTTTAGAGTTTTGTGAGGTATATATGACAAAAAATAAGGATTGCAAGAGTTTTATCATTGAGGTATTTCATTCTTTGATATTTCTACCCTCAAAACTCAAAATTCTTGTTCTTTTTGTTGCAGGAGAGAGACATTTAACCATCTGGCGAGCTGGTTGGAGGATGCTCGGCAACATGCAAATCCTAACATGAGTATAATGCTGATTGGGAACAAATGCGATCTTGCTCAGAAGAGAGCTGTTAGCAAAGAGGAAGGAGAACAGTTTGCCAAAGAACATGGCCTGCTATTCTTAGAAGCATCTGCAAGATCAGCTCAAAACGTTGAGGAGGTGACACTAATTCCTTGTAACATTTTTTCTGGATTAACAGTGTATTGCTTACTACACATGGGGAGTTTTGTCTTCGTTTGCTGGATTAACATTGCTTAATATCGTAAGTATATATACCAACAGGCATTCATAAAGACTGCTGCCAAGATCCTCCAGAACATTCAGGATGGTGTCTTTGATGTATCCAATGAGGTAATTTCCGTCATGAGTCTGGAAATAGACTTAATCTTCTGGTGTTGTAATGTTATGAATGTTGGGCCTACCGAATCCGGGGGTAGTTCTAATTGTTATCAATAACACTTCAGTGAAAACTAATAATTACTTGATATGATTTTGTGATTTACTTCCCTTGATTTCTTTGGATTTTGCAGTCATCAGGCATCAAGGTTGGTTATGGGCGTCCTCAAGGTGCAGCTGGAGGAAGAGATGGTGCAATTTCTCAGGGAGGTGGCTGTTGTGGTTAAGAAAAATCCTCAAGAGACTTGTCACTGTCCACATATTTGATGTAATCTGGTATATTCAAAAACTATTCTTGCTTTTATTTATCTCTGCAAATGGATACACCAGAATGTATAGTTTCTCTTTTCTTTCTCTCTATTTTCAAGTTTGTTTTTACCAACATATAACTAGACCGGTGCATTTGAGAGTGAACAGCCTGATCTTTATAAACCAAACAGGCGTTGGCTTATTTGAAACATTGCTACCATCTTTCTTCCTCTAGGTCTTCTCCATGCTTTTAAGGCCGATTAGGAACAGTCCCTTCCTTAAGCCGCAAGGTATTGTATGTACGCGTAACTAACATCTACCTCGGATCATCCTCTGGTATTTCACGTTCCTGTGATTTCCACACCACAAAGACCAAAACCCATCGATAACTAATACCAAGAAACAAAGTCGAGTTTATGCTATCTTTTTAAGATTGGAGAAAAGGAATTTTTTTTTTTTTTTTTTTTTTACTTTCAAGCCCTTGTGGTAAGCTTCAACAGCTGCTAGTGTAGGTGGAATCTTCCGAGCTTGCATTGCATTAGATCCCATATCATATTTGCAACTGTGTACCCGCCCGTCTGCCAAAAAAGAAGAGTTTTTTTTTCTTACTTTCACTAAAGCCAACTTTTTATCGTAAGATATTAATTATCACAGTTTTTTTTTTTTTTTTGAGAACTTCAAATTCAAAACCTTTACCTTTTCACCAGCGGCTTTGAATAGTAGGTTACTTCCAGTTCTTGGGTCTAAGAAGAAATTGCGTCCGTTCATTTGGACCTGCATCACGAACAAATTGTCATCAGGCAGGCTCTACCATTGGCACGTGCCTTGTTTATTTCCATAGATTCTTCACTCAGTACAGTTCGAGCCTGCAAGCATTACCAGAGTGTCTTGAGCAATCTGAATCCCTTTCTCGGTGTGTCCTGTCATAGCCCCCTCTATAAGAGTCTGTAGATTCGAAAAGAAATATAATGTCATCTTTAGCATATACAGGTCACCCAAAGCGATGCTGAACCAAATATGGGAAATCTGAAACAAATCAGAAATCAAACGTAAGCATTCGTGTAGGTGCGTTACTAAGAAATGACCAATGCACACTCGATCAAACAAAAACTAGACTCATTGAACGATCCATTAACGACATATGAAATGTGGATCTATCTAGTTAGCTACACGGATGAAAATTGGTGAAGTCCATACAATCATACCAGAGATGGGTCGAATGAGGAACTTCATCGCTCACGATAAATAACTTCCGCCAGAAATTTATCTGAGAACTGAACAGAAACCAAATACAAGCTTTTCCGGTGAACGAGAGAGAGGAAAGGTGTAAAATCGAAGTCCCGCCGTCGGAGATGGGATATAGGCATATAGCTAGCAGCTCAGGTCTGAGAAGTGAGAAGTGAGAACTGAGAACGGACTTTAAATAAACTTTTGTAAAAACGAATTTCAAACAATTATTTCACCTTGTCTCGTGAAATTCCAGAGATAACTTTTGTGATAAAGAATTTCAGAAGTACTTTTCACTAAATACTTATAGGAGGAGAATTTTGTAGTGGTCATTAAGAGATTGCAGTTTACTCCCCGTGATTTTAAAATATCTGGTTCATATTTTATAAGTTAATTAATTAAAGATGTAAAGTTTTTTCTTGATAAATTAATGATATAAAGTTCTATATACAACGTTAAATCCTCTTTTAACTATAAGTGTTAGTTGTCGGGAAAGAACAAAATACTTTTTACATCTGGTCCACAACTAAAATCCTATAAATCACAGGCTATTCATGTAGTCTTGGATCGTTAGATTCAGACTACTTTATATCTGAATCTTAAAGAATAAGGAAAATCATAGCTTTAATAATTCTTAACGTAATTTAATATAAATACGGAGTAGAACTGAACAAATGAAATTCCAGAACATCCTCGTACATGTAAGTACCATTTGTTATTAACGGACAGCTCACAGAGCAAAATCTAAGCATTAAATAAATTAGTATTACTTTTAACAACTTTATTAAACTTGGAAACTTAAATTATATATTACTCTTTATACTGTGTCTTGCTTTTAAATAACAGCACCAGCAAAAAAAATTCTTGAGAAAAAGCAGGACTGATCAACAATTCTGCATTAAGCGGCCATTAACCATATCCATTTTTTTGTTTACGACTAGACAGTAAACAAATATATCCAATTACAGATTACAAGTTACAACACGAAAGTCTCTCGTCATAATTGCGTTGGCCAAAATTGACATTGTAATTAATTAGGTGTTGGTTAGTTTGATTAAATGTTTGAACTAAATAGCAAACCAAATCAAGAATATATAATTTGGCAAGAATTAATCTCCTGGAGGCCCACGAGCCACAACACAGAGAATTCAATTTCTTTCCTTCACGTCATAACTAAATAATATTATAAATAATCAACTACTGCAAAGTTTGGTGAGACCAACACACAATCTCAAGTCCGAATTTAATAGTTTTGGTTAAGTTTCTGGGATTCAAGAAGTAAATTCAAAACTTTTTTCCATTTCTTTGTACATATAGAGACTAACCACGAGGTTTTATGACCATTAGAGAAGAAAATGCTCAGGGAGAGACTGTGCAGGTGGTAAGAATGGAGATTAGAGATCGCGTCGACACATTGGACAAGATCCGTGCCTGAGGAGCCAATTGTCTATGCAAGGCAAGTGAAACATGTGATGACAATGTGGCAAGCTTCTTACTGTTTCACCAAGCTGAAAGTCCTGCAAATATTACACAAAAACAAGAAGATAAATTTTGATTAAATATTTCTTGTTCTGAATTGCAGATCATTACAGTATCATTAGATCTGAGAGGAGCAAAAAACCTGAAGACAAACAGAACAAGAATCTTTGTTTCCACATGCATCTAAGTTGTTTTTGCCAGTGATTTTGATTTTGGGTATTTTATCAACCAAATCTCCTGTTAATCCTTTTGAGCCACCGGTATCGAATATACTCGAAATCTCTTCGAAAGTTGTTTCCACAGCTCCCATCTGGTCAGTGAAAAGAAAGATCAATAAGCTCAAGAAAACAGAGAGATCTTATTACGGAATTGAAAAAACAAGACGTTGCTGATAAAATTGTACCTGACTTTGAACCGCGCTTAGCATTGCTGGACCTATGCGTTCCCGCACAAGTCTACCGCTTATAAGACTAACAATGACATCAATCTACACAAAAATTAACAACAAAACAAGAATCGATTACAAGTTCGAATTGAATCTGTTCTCAAAAAACAGAGTATGATAGCAGTTTTATTGAAAAAAGGTTAAAAAATCTCTCAGCTCACCAAGTAGAGGAGGCATCCAAAACGTGACTCGTTAGATTTCCAGAGAACAAGAGATGATTCGAAGACCTCGATGGAGAAAACAGCTCCTGAAATGGCTCCAATCGCCGCTCCTCGGATGAAACCACTCTCTGTTTCTTGACCTATCAAAGCTCCAGTAAGTGCTCCCAGCAATGTTCCTACTGAAGAAGAGAAAAGGAAACAACTTTCTTAGCTTTCTTTATATAAACACACAAAAGTTTCAGATTCTATTCAGAATCACAGATAAGCAAAGAGAGCCACAAATGATCAAATCAATCGGAAAAAAAAAGAACAAGTAAGTATAAGTCATCATCAAAAATTTTAGGATTTGCGACACATTGAGGCTAAATCGGGACAAGGGCAAGTTTCGAGTGGTAGGTAAGAAGAAGAGAGACATTCAAGTTTAGAATCAAGAAACGTATACAAGGAATCAAGAAACTGACCTAGAGCGAAGAAGAAGGTCAAGATCGCCGAAAGAATTGTGCCTAAAACAGCAGAGACGAGGAAACGACATGCGTCTTTAATCCGTTGGACGAAATTACCGATAGATGGACAAGTTGAGAGGGGACATAACTCAGATTGGACTCTATAAGATGCCATTTTTCAGAATTGGAAAGATTTTACTAACAGCGATAACAAAAACAGAGCTCACTGGTGCTTATACAATAGAGAGATAGAGAGGGAAGAGAGAGTTGAGAAATAAGATAGAAGAGAGAGAGAGAGAGAGGTTTTTGCTTAGCCCTTGAGAGAGAAGATCCAATGTCTGACCTCCTTGCAATTAAAGCTTGCTTGAAATTTTATCTCAAGTAGGTGAAGTAAAAAATCGTGGGTTTGCCTCTGTCCAATGGTGAATACACGACTTCAAAATCTCTCATTTTCGTTTGACAAAAAAAAAACCCTCATTTTCAAAGCACGAGAGAGATCAGCGCGCAAGCCCAACCAAATATAAAATCATTTATGATTAAATAAAATTAATATATATATATATATCATGCATAAAAACTTTTTTTTTTGACGATCTTAGACTACCTCATTAGTCATATTTGAAGGGGTTTTAAGTATATTTTATATATAAATTAAAGACATTCTACCAGAAAGAAAAGAAAAAATATACATTATCAACTTCTGTTAAAATACTATCAATATATATGTCATGATGTGATTCATTACTTTAAAAAATAATTAAAATTAAAATTTGTTAAGACACTTCGTTTTAAAATAAATGCTCTTACCATCTTGTTTTTACTTTTAGGTTTACTACTTTAAATTATTTTGTTATCTTTTACTGCGAGATTTTATGCAAAAGTTTTACATATTTTTCGTATCAATGGAACTATGTTTGTCTCAGAGAGTTGTATACCAAAATATGGTAGGGTCCTTTCCTATATATAATAGAAGCAATCAGAAGAAACCATTAGATATGAAGCAGACATATTTCCATTTATGTTAACTATTTGAGAAAATATCAAAAATGATTTGATTCTGCCTTTCCTTTTATAGGATTAGAATTTCCCTTATATGAGCAATAGTTTGTTTTTTTCTCTTTTTCTTTTTTCGGATCAAATGCAATAGTTTATTATATATACCAAACAGAAATGGGTCCGGTAAGACTTGTTATTGTGCTACTAGTACTACGTCGAAAAGCTAGCTTACGTATAAATTATGCACATTGTAGATCCTATATAAGTGAAATTAAATATATACTCTTACTGTTCCTGTATATCCCAACACTGTATTTTTTTTTCTATTTTGGTACGTGGATTCAGGGGCGGATCATTGTGCCACTTTAATTACTTAATCCACTGTAAAAAAAACATTACTGGGTGCAAGTAACCTGTGTAAGGTAGATTACTTGTGCAAGGTAGATCACATAAATTGTTATATAAGGTGGATCCACCTGTGTAGATTTAGATTCATCTTCGGGCGATATTTTTTAGAAAATATGTCGGTGTCCATACAAAATCAACACATTTTTATTTATTTATTTTGTATGATACATCAGTATCAGTATCTCATTCATCTTCAAATGATTTTGGGTCCATCTGAGTGTAGTAAGTATATCTATAATATCTTTTTAAACCCAAAAAGTAGAGAATATATTTAGTTCACATTTTTGTTTGTTTGTCAAATGTTATACTCTCTTTAAAAGACATGACAAATCAAAGAATACATGTCTATAGTATAAATTCTAAATTTACTACTAAAGTACCAATTCACAAATATATACTAGTAATTATCTAAATTGATAGTAGGAACCAAACTGTTTTGGTTTGTTTTAGGACTCGGAATATTGCAGGATTGGAATTTAAACCAAAATTTCAGAAAGTAAAAGTTATCTTAAAATTTACAAAATCGCTGTTTTCAAATACAGGATTCCCACATTGAGATCATTGAGGGACACAACTTAAGAAATCATTAACCCAAGTAGTCGTCGATGACAACTAGCTAGAATCATATTTATAGATTTCCTCTATCTTCCGACTTCCGTACACAAGAGAGAAAGACATTGAATGTACATCTATATTATTGGAATTACATGTCAGGATATGGACATAAATAAAAACATTGTATTCTTTTACAGACATGATCCGATAAGGACAGACGATTTAAATTATACTTTCTTCAACATCTATTTCCAATAAATATCTACTCCAATATAGTTGATAAATAAATATCTACCCAATCTTTGTTTAAAATTGCAAATTGCCATTATTTTTAATAGTTTACATCATGGGGCGGTTAATGGTCCAGAAGCTGGTCCATGAATATTGCAGTGATTAAATTGAAATCTAAGCATATGCATGATATATGGTTGCGTGTCATGTATGCATCTTACTTTTTGGTACCTCTAAGGCTATAAATCTATAATATAATAAATGAAAAAAGCCAAAGAACAGATGGGATATATGATTGGTACTTGGTAGGTTATCTAAATGATGACCCACGTCATCTTTTACCGGTGCATCTTTGTAAATGACGTTGTTAATAATTTAATCCTCCCACCACTAGTAGTGTATCTAGTCCTTTATTTATTTGTATGCTATCATAATCAACTCATATTTCCAAAAATCTAAGATATCTATAAGTTACTAGGGTACATACGTCAGACTAAGTCTATATTAAAATAAATAAACTGATATACGATCGAACAAAGATACGATCAAATGAGAAAAATAAAGAAGATGAAATCAGATGAGTCTACGTAGTGTATAAAACTCTCACATGTCTGATATGCTTGGAAATTTTATTTTTTTCCGAGTCAGTGTATACTTTTTTCCCAAAATTTTATAGGGAATATGATCACTCTTACGGCTGTACCTATGGCTACAGTTGGAAAAAAACTATGGTTACAGTCGGATAAACCTATGTCTATGGCTACGTAGATAGTTTAACTGGTTCTTAAAAAGTTTTATTTTGTTTGTTTTAATACAGATTATAATAATTAAGAGATTTGACGTCTTGCTAAGAATAAACCAAATATATATAATCATGGTCTAAACAAGGGGCGAAGTTTTATTTTAATGAGCCCACAAGTTCTTGTAAATCTGGTTTGATGTTTCATAACCACTTATTTACTTTATTTTTGGCTAATTCTTCCTTGTATAGAGTAAAGTTTTCAGTAATTACTAATCAGTGTGGTTCATTAAAAAGGCTCCGTGATGTCAACCAAGCTGGGCTAGCCGTCTAGTCGAGCCGGTTATCTACAAAATTGGTTAGGCCCAACTTTACAAATCCCATAAAATTAAAACGGAGCTACCTTTTTCTCTTTTGTTTTACGAAGTAATATTTTTTTAACTTACAATTTCAACTTTTTTGTTGATAATTCCAAAACAAAGACAGGACGACACCCACCCAAAAGATGGGGAATATGCATTAATAGAATAAAACAATCGGAGACAGTTCAAAGGATTAATAACCAAAGTGAAGCTGGTTCAAAGCTTGCCTCTCAAAAGATATATATATATAGAGAGAGAGAGAGACATTTAAATCTTGAAAGGTTGAAAGCGAAACCATTTAGTTGCAGCCCACTTGTTTCCTTTGATTACTGGACAACCACCTGAATCCAACAAAAAAAGTTGTAGAGAGATTTGGATTACATCATCTCATAATCTCAACTAGGTCAAAAGAGTATATATAACGATTTAAGACAAGTTTAGAGAAAGAACCATGTTTACTCGAAGGGTCTTGAGACCCGTCGGACCTCATGTTCCAGAAGAGTAAAGCATCTCTCTTCTTTGGTGAAACTGAGAGCCTTCTTTTAAATATCCTTCCTTTGGCTGCAGGGAAAACTGTTTCGCCTCCTTTGTCAACGTCCGACCTAATGAGTAGTACCATGAGAAAAAGGAAGATTTATATTACTCATTGGAAAATCTTTTTCCTTTGTTGGCTGAAATGTGAAAGATTATATATGTAAGGGTTTTATGGTTTTACATACAAGTACATAAGAACAGTAGCAATTCTTTGATTTCCATCAAAGTGAGGCTCAAATTTCTGCCCAACTTCATAATGTATAACTTGAAGCGCTTCTCCATTTTCTGCACTTGCATTACATCAACTCCACAAATCAATTTCCAAGAAAAATAAAGAGTAACGTTGTTAGAAACAAAACAGCTGATCATCTTAGACGATCAACGTTTCCTTGTTTGGTCCCAGAAGTCCAAAAACAGAAGTCACATACCTACAGGAATGAAAGTGAATTCTGAAATCCTTTTCTCAATATCTTCCACGATTTTGTCATGCCCTCTTTTAATAAAAGTTCCCGAACTCGTCCGTGCACTGCACATTTAACGGATTTCAAAATCTCAAATCTTTCAAAATCAAACTTGAAGATGGGAGGAAAAAAAAACCGAGTACAGAACCTGCTTTCTTTACCCCCTCCGTTTATCTTATCAGTCACCTTTGACCTCGCCATCTTAGGTTTCGCGAGGTTAATCAAGTGCTCACATTCTTCAGACATCTTTACAATATTTAAAGAACAGAGCCTCAGATCAAATCCCAAATATTTGAAGTGCATTCAAACACGAAGCCGAAGATTACATTGAAATTATTTCTCGTGACAGAAACATGTGTTTATACTGTAAGATCTAATAAGCACAAGCTACATGAGAAAATTTAGTAACAACAAGTTCTAATTTTCCTAGCTTGTCTGTCAAGAAATATCCAAACTATATGAACTAGCATGAAGATGTTAAGTTCTCAATTTATCATCAAGCATACAACAAATCTAACTCAAAATTTTATACCAAATAAGGAAAGCAAAAGAATTACCAGGAAATTGTGGTAAACGAAAGCTCTAGGCTCCCACGAGATAACTTCGAGCCAACGCTCATGAGGAAAGCGCAACGAAGCAGGAACCTTATTTTTGTTACACCTAAGTGCTGTCAACAAAGGGGGCAAAGAACACAACAAGATCATGTCCTTGTTTTTGTCCTCAATTTGTATATCCACTGAAGCTAGACCACAGGTTATTTGACAGAACGAGTTGACGTGCTTCATTAAATCCGAAACTTCATATATCTCCAGCTCCCACAATCTCTGCTTCAGATACTGTTCTGTAGATACTGACGTCGACATAGGCTACGAGTTTGCTGGTGAATCAGATATGAACTGGGAATATACTTAAGAGAGGACACGAATTTAGGGTTTTGCGTGAATTAATAAATACAACCCTATAGCTCCTTTTATAAAGTCCAGAAACAAAATTAACTCTCTCAGCTTGCCACATCATCAATTAATATATTGACACGTTTTCTAAACAAAAGTTTGTAGAATTTTTTTTGTTAGGTTTTTAATCTGAAGAAGCTTTTCTTTTCTGAATCTGAAGATTTTTTTGAAGCTTTTCTCACATAACAAAAGGAAAACTGCTCGTATACATTTATTTCTTATGTGTAACAATAAGATTACGCTTTTTTAGTAGTTCATAAGGTAACATCAGCTATATAAGTTAACTTAAAGGCCAGAACGCTGTTATGATGGTGCAACATTTATGAACTTTTGAGAGACGTATCAGGATAAAATTGACAATGATACACATACTAGTACATGATAGTGAGATCATAGAAACCTGCAAAAGACGACAGAAACGTTAAAACAATCTGAGACTATGCAAAAAAAAATTTTTGCAAGTCTAGTACTCGTGAACATGAAACCATTTAGTGGACGACCACTTGTTTCCTTTGATCACTGGACAACCACCTGAATCAATCAGAGAAGTTTTGATCAAGATCTCAACTAAATTTAATAGGCAATGTACTTCTCTATCTTTCTCACCATGGAGACTAGAAGGGTCTAGAGACGCGTCAGGCTTCATGCTCCAGAAGAGTAAAGCGTCTCTCTTCTTTGGTAAAACAGAGAGTCCTTCTTTACCACATTGTGAAAGCTCATTCCACCACGGGACATCGCTAATGTTTCCTTTAGCTGCAGGGAAAACTGTTTCGCCGCCTTCATCAACATCCGAGCTAAGAAGTACAATCAAAGAAAAGAAGATTAGTTACTACAATTGTTGCTAATGAGAAAGATTGTAAGGGTTTATGGTTACATTACAGGTACATAAGGACAGTAGCGATTCGTTGTCCTCCTTTCTTGACGTTGAACTCATCAAAGAAATAGTCATGGTGTGGCTCATATAACTGCCCAACTTCATAGTGCAGAACTTGAAGCCCTTCTCCATTTTCTGTACGTTACATTACATTAACACCTGATGATCTTAGACGTTTTGGACAACTAAAAACAGAATCCATGTACCTAAAGGTATAAAAGTGAAATCTGAAATCCTATTCTCAATATCTTCCACGATTTCGTCATGTCCTCTTCTAAGAAAAGTTCCTGAACTGGTTCGTACACTGCAGAGCAACGGATTTGCAAATTTTAGTATTCTCAAATCTTTCCAAATTAAGCTTGAATAGGAAAAATGTTCTACTGTAGAGTACATAACCTGCTGTCTACGCTCTTTCCGGTATTCACATCAACCACAGTTGACTTCACCATACTAGGTTTAGCGAGGCTAATCAAGTGCTCACATTCTTCATTTGTCTTCACAAAATTTAAAGAAACAGAGCGTTAGAGATCATCATCTCCCAAACCTTTGAAATGTATATAAATCATTTTAAAATCGTATATACGTTCTTTTTCATGACTAAGATCTAAAAACCAAGAAATTTAGAAAAACTACCAAGAAATTGTGGTAAAGGAAAGCTCTAGGCTCCCACGAGATAACTTCAAGCCAGCGCTCACCATTACCGTCTTCTTCTCCATAACTCTTCTCACTTTATAAATCCAAAGCTATTACCGAATTACTTTACTGTAACAAACGAAAACACAAAAACAACAGAAAGTAGTATCTCTAACCTCTCCTCGACAGTTCGTACAATGGTTGTCAGATCGATCGTCTTGGAAGAGTTCTTGTCGGTGCTGGGCAGTGAAAAGATTCCGATACCGACAAGGATCATAATGAAGAAGAGTAAAAATATGAGAACTGTGAAAGTCTGCGTCGATGAAGATTTACGCGGCTGATGACGAAGGTGTTTTGGTTTCTTCGCCATTATTGCTTTAAATGGATTTGGAAATTTTGAAGAACTCTAGAGCGATCTAAATCGAAAGAAGCAAAAGACGTTACAGTTCTGAAAACATTGCATTTGGAGATTGAAGCTGAATTGTAATAATTCGATTCTTTGATCGTTTTGTTTGAGTCTTATCGTGTTTGTTATATATACAGAAACAGAGTGGCTTCACGCAGACGGGACCTATGCTTCCGTGTAATTTTTATTTGTTAGTTTCTACCCCTGTAGTTTTCCGTATTCACGAATTCACCCTGCTTTGCTATACTAGAAGTGTAGAACAGTAATTTTATTGTATTACGTTAATCAGCTTTTGTCAACTCATTCACTCATCACTTGTATTTTAGGTTTTCCTTACTATTTGACACTTCGTCGAGAAAAAAGTAAAATGAATTGGTTAACTCATAAATATACTAGTTTGAGTTACTGTTGAGAATATTTAAGGAGTTAGGTATTTCCTATTTCTAAGATAAATTGAAGACAATTTAAAGTTTCAACCTAAATACAGATTAGATTCTTGTAGAATAGCTACACATAGCTTAGGGACTCCTCTTACTTAATAGTTTTAGGCACTAGTAGTTAATAATCACATTGAAACTTTAGTTGCTTAGATTTTCAATATATTTTCGACCTAACATGGTGAAATAATGGAACTATTATTCCGTCCAAAATTGTCTTTCGAGAAATCTATTTCATTGTAGATCGTTTTTAAACGAAAAATTAAACAGTCCACTTAAACCAACTGAACTGATATCAAACCGAATCTTGTTAGCTGTTTGGTCAGCGTCGATGCAGGCTCGTAAACAAAGTTGGGCCTGAAGCATTTACGGCCCAATTAGTCAGAACCGACCACCAAATTGCTTCTTTTTCTATAAATAAAGGCTTAGGGCAACGAAAATCGTTGTTGTTTTTGCATCTCTCCTCTTGACGAGGCGAGAGAAATCCCCAGATCTGGGTTTTCTCAAAGTAGAGGGCAAATGAAAAAAAATTAGTATAAGTAACTGTAAACTGACTCACGGATTCAAAAAAAATTGGAAAGAGGGAAACACAACTACAATTTAAACCATTTTTGATTCCCTTTATATTTCACGTTCTAGGGTTTTCAATTTATTGATTTGTCTTGATCGGAGTTTCGCCTCCATGGATACGCGTTTTCCGTTTTCTCCAGCCGAGGTCTCCAAAGTCCGGGTGGTCCAGTTTGGGATTCTCAGCCCCGATGAGATCGTAATGTTCCTTTCCCTTTCGTTTTCTCTTGCTCTTTCAGCTCCATTGCTCCGCCGTCTTTTTTATCGGCGGGGAAGCTGGAGGTGAGAGTGAATAGTAAAGAAATCGATTGATTAAGTAGAGGAGGATGTTATTTTCAATATATGGATGTTAATTGGAAGCTACAAGTAGGAAATTGTGTAACGCTGGTTACTAATGGCGTTTTTCCTTCTTTTTTTTTTCCAGAGACAAATGTCTGTTATACATGTTGAGCATAGTGAGACGACTGAGAAGGGGAAACCTAAGGTTGGAGGATTGAGTGATATCAGGCTTGGTACGATTGACCGGAAGGTGAAGTGTGAGACATGTATGGCTAATATGGCTGAGTGTCCTGGGCATTTTGGTCATCTTGAGCTCGCTAAGCCAATGTATCACGTCGGTTTTATGAAGACCGTGTTAAGTATCATGAGATGTGTTTGCTTCAATTGCTCCAAGATCTTAGCTGCTGAGGTGTGAAAGAACTTATCTTGTCATTGCACTCATTATTTTGCTTACGTCTTTGTTAACTTAGTTGTCCTCTTGAATTTACCAAGGATTATGCTTCTTAGAGAAGATAATTTAGAACTATATGGGTATTGTTAGTGTTGAGAATAATCCCAATTGGGTATTTTCATGAAGGAGGAGCATAAGTTTAAGCAGGCTATGAAGATCAAGAATCCCAAGAATAGGCTTAAGAAGATTCTGGATGCCTGCAAAAACAAGACTAAATGTGAAGGTGGTGATGAAATTGATGATGTCCAAAACCAAGATACAGACGAACCAGTAAAGAAGAGCCGCGGTGGATGTGGAGCACAACAACCAAAGCTGACTATTGAGGGTATGAAGATGATTGCAGAGTATAAAATGACAAGGAAGAAAACCGACGAGCCTGACCAGCTTCCGGAGCCTGCAGAAAGGAAACAGACACTTGGTGCTGATAGGGTTTGTCTTTTCTACCTAATGAACTTACCTCATCATGTTTGGGCTAATCTGATGGCATATGTGATTCTTGCAGGTTTTGAGTGTTCTAAAGAGGATAAGTGATGAGGATTGCCAACTCTTAGGGTTCAACCCTAAGTTTGCTCGTCCTGACTGGATGATTCTTGAAGTCCTTCCTATTCCTCCACCCCCTGTTAGACCATCTGTTATGATGGATGCCACTTCCAGAAGTGAGGCAAGTCGACTTTGGTTTATTGAATAAAAACTTTGCGTAGGTTATAGTATAGAGTTAGTCTTGATGGAGAATGTTATATCACTGTTTTTCTACTTTCTTTTTGACTATGCCAGCTTAATGTGTCCCCTGAGTTCATGCTTGTTGTTGATGCAGGATGACCTGACTCATCAGCTAGCCATGATTATTCGACACAATGAGAACTTGAAAAGACAGGAAAAAAATGGAGCACCAGCTCATATTATATCAGAGTTTACTCAACTCTTGCAGTTTCATATAGCCACGTATTTTGATAATGAGTTACCTGGACAGCCAAGGGTAATACTCTTGTATCCTTTCAAATATCTAGTACGACACATACGGATGATGCTTTTTCTGGATCGGCCTTTATTTTCTTCAGGCTACTCAAAAATCTGGAAGGCCTATCAAATCAATTTGTAGTAGGCTGAAGGCAAAGGAAGGCAGAATCAGGGGAAACTTGATGGGAAAACGAGTCGATTTCTCGGCACGTACTGTTATTACACCGGATCCTACAATAAATATCGATGAACTTGGTGTACCGTGGAGTATAGCCCTGAATCTCACATACCCAGAAACAGTTACTCCATATAATATTGAAAGGTTAGTATGGCTGGTGTTTATCTTATTTTCAGAACGCAATTATTCTCTGTTTTGTTGACAATTAATGTTGGCAGATTAAAGGAGCTCGTTGATTATGGGCCACATCCTCCACCTGGAAAGACTGGTGCAAAATATATTATTAGGGATGATGGCCAGAGACTAGATCTTCGGTATCTTAAGAAGAGCAGTGATCATCATTTGGAACTTGGCTACAAAGTATACACTACTTTTCTGTATTCTATCCACATAATCCACAAATGCCTTTTTCTTTCTTTCTGAAAGTCACTCTTTATGGTTTCTTGATCACAGGTGGAGCGGCATTTACAGGATGGTGATTTTGTTCTGTTTAATCGTCAGCCAAGTCTGCACAAAATGTCTATCATGGGTCACAGGATTAGGATTATGCCATATTCCACTTTCCGTCTGAATTTGTCTGTCACTTCTCCTTACAATGCTGACTTTGACGGGGATGAGATGAACATGCATGTGCCACAATCATTTGAGACTAGAGCCGAGGTGTTAGAGCTGATGATGGTTCCTAAATGTATTGTTTCTCCTCAGGCGAATCGGCCTGTGATGGGAATTGTGCAGGATACCCTCCTAGGATGCCGTAAAATTACAAAGAGAGATACCTTCATCGAGAAGGTAACAATTTTATTAGCGACTGTTAAAGTTATCTATGTGTTTTTCAAGAGAGTAAACCAACTCTTTTGCTGATATATTTTCCATTTTTAGGATGTATTCATGAATACACTAATGTGGTGGGAAGACTTTGACGGGAAAGTTCCAGCTCCTGCAATTTTGAAGCCACGTCCTCTTTGGACTGGCAAACAAGTTTTCAATCTTATCATACCAAAACAGATAAATCTTTTGAGGTACTCCGCTTGGCACTCAGATACTGAAACTGGATTCATAACTCCGGGGGACACTCAAGTGCGAATTGAAAGAGGGGAACTTCTTGCTGGAACTCTTTGCAAAAAGACCCTTGGTACATCTAATGGAAGTCTTGTGCATGTCATTTGGTAAGATGTTGCGTAATGTTTACTCAGCACAAGAAAAATAACATCAAGTAGTATTTTGTTTCATGAGCTCTTTTGTTCTATTTTTTTAAAATTTGGCTTACAGGGAAGAAGTTGGTCCTGATGCAGCTAGGAAATTCCTTGGTCATACTCAATGGCTTGTCAATTACTGGCTTCTGCAGAATGGTTTTACCATTGGAATTGGTGACACAATTGCTGATTCATCAACAATGGAGAAAATTAATGAAACAATCTCTAATGCAAAAACTGCTGTGAAAGACCTTATCCGTCAGTTCCAGGAAAAGAAATTGGACCCTGAACCAGGGCGAACTATGACCGAGACATTTGAGAACAGGGTTAACCAGGTACGATAATGACTTGTTTAATTATCTTGTGTTGCTTTGTCAATGTTTCTATGCTGACTCATGAACTGCTCTGGTAGGTCTTGAATAAAGCTCGTGATGATGCTGGAAGTAGTGCTCAAAAGAGTTTAGCAGAAACCAATAACCTTAAGGCCATGGTGACGGCAGGATCCAAAGGAAGTTTCATTAATATTTCTCAAATGACGGCTTGTGTCGGTCAGCAAAATGTTGAAGGGAAGCGGATTCCATTTGGATTTGATGGGCGGACATTGCCACATTTCACGAAAGATGATTATGGTCCTGAAAGTCGTGGTTTTGTCGAGAATTCTTACCTGCGAGGGCTGACTCCCCAAGAATTCTTTTTCCATGCAATGGGAGGAAGGGAAGGTCTTATTGATACTGCTGTGAAGACATCAGAAACTGGATACATTCAAAGGCGATTGGTAAAGGCTATGGAAGATATTATGGTTAAATACGATGGGACAGTCAGAAACTCTTTGGGTGATGTTATTCAATTTCTCTATGGGGAAGATGGTATGGATGCTGTATGGATTGAATCACAGAAGCTAGATTCCTTGAAAATGAAGAAATCCGAGTTTGATAGGACTTTCAAATATGAGATTGATGATGAAAACTGGAATCCTACTTACCTGAGTGATGAGCATCTTGAGGACTTGAAAGGGATTCGAGAGTTGCGGGATGTATTTGATGCGGAATATCAGAAACTTGAGGCTGACAGATTCCAACTGGGGACGGAAATTGCAACAAATGGTGATAGCACTTGGCCATTGCCAGTTAACATCAAGAGGCATATCTGGAATGCGCAGAAGACTTTCAAGATTGACTTGCGCAAGATTTCGGATATGCACCCTGTTGAAATTGTTGATGCTGTTGATAAACTTCAGGAGAGGTTGTTGGTTGTTCCTGGTGATGATGCGTTGAGTGTTGAAGCACAGAAAAATGCAACACTTTTCTTTAACATTTTGCTTCGCAGCACCCTTGCTAGTAAAAGAGTTTTGGAGGAATACAAGCTCAGCCGTGAAGCTTTTGAGTGGGTCATTGGTGAGATTGAATCAAGGTTCTTACAATCGCTTGTGGCCCCTGGGGAAATGATCGGTTGTGTTGCTGCTCAATCAATTGGAGAACCTGCTACCCAGATGACTCTGAACACCTTCCATTATGCTGGTGTCAGTGCAAAGAACGTTACACTCGGTGTTCCCAGGTTGCGTGAAATTATTAATGTAGCTAAAAGGATCAAAACACCATCCCTGTCTGTCTATCTCACACCGGAAGCTAGCAAATCAAAAGAGGGGGCTAAGACTGTTCAGTGTGCTTTGGAGTATACTACTCTCAGGAGTGTTACTCAAGCCACAGAAGTCTGGTATGACCCAGATCCAATGAGTACTATCATTGAAGAGGACTTCGAATTTGTGAGATCCTACTATGAAATGCCAGATGAAGATGTTTCACCAGATAAAATATCTCCTTGGCTGCTTCGTATAGAGTTGAATCGTGAGATGATGGTTGATAAGAAATTGAGTATGGCAGATATTGCGGAGAAGATCAACCTTGAGTTTGATGATGACCTGACTTGCATATTCAATGATGACAATGCTCAAAAACTGATCCTTCGAATCCGCATTATGAACGATGAGGGCCCAAAGGGAGAACTGCAAGATGAATCAGCTGAAGATGATGTTTTCCTTAAAAAGATTGAGAGCAACATGCTGACAGAAATGGCGCTCAGAGGTATTCCAGACATCAACAAAGTTTTCATTAAACAGGTCAGAAAAAGCAGGTTTGACGAGGAAGGAGGATTCAAGACATCTGAGGAGTGGATGTTAGATACAGAAGGTGTTAATCTCTTAGCTGTTATGTGCCACGAAGATGTGGACCCAAAGAGGACAACAAGCAATCACTTGATTGAAATTATTGAAGTCCTTGGAATTGAGGCAGTTCGTCGTGCTTTGTTGGATGAGCTCCGTGTTGTGATATCCTTTGATGGCTCTTATGTGAATTACCGCCATCTTGCCATCTTATGTGATACCATGACTTATCGCGGTCATCTGATGGCTATCACTCGACATGGTATCAATAGAAATGACACTGGACCTCTGATGAGATGTTCTTTTGAAGAAACAGTTGATATTCTGTTAGATGCTGCAGCTTATGCTGAGACAGACTGCTTAAGGGGTGTTACTGAGAATATTATGTTGGGTCAGCTTGCACCAATTGGTACAGGAGATTGTGAACTGTATCTGAATGATGAGATGCTGAAGAATGCGATTGAACTTCAGCTCCCTAGCTATATGGACGGTCTGGAATTTGGAATGACTCCTGCTCGTTCACCAGTGTCTGGCACTCCTTACCATGAAGGTATGATGTCCCCAAACTACCTGTTGAGTCCAAATATGCGTTTGTCGCCAATTTCAGATGCGCAGTTTTCTCCATATGTTGGTGGAATGGCCTTCTCGCCTTCTTCATCTCCAGGCTATAGCCCATCATCCCCTGGGTACAGTCCTACTTCCCCTGGATATAGCCCAACTTCTCCTGGATATAGCCCAACTTCTCCTGGTTATAGTCCCACTTCGCCTACCTACAGTCCCAGTTCTCCGGGGTATAGCCCAACTAGCCCTGCTTATTCTCCTACAAGTCCTTCCTATTCTCCTACCTCTCCGAGCTACAGTCCGACATCACCAAGCTACAGTCCGACATCACCAAGCTACAGCCCTACATCACCAAGCTACAGCCCTACATCCCCAAGTTACAGTCCGACTTCTCCTGCTTACAGCCCAACGTCACCTGCGTATAGTCCAACTTCACCTGCATATAGCCCAACCTCTCCTTCTTACAGCCCAACTTCACCATCTTACAGTCCAACATCACCCTCTTACAGCCCCACCTCACCTTCCTACAGTCCCACATCACCATCTTACAGTCCTACTTCACCTGCATACAGCCCCACATCTCCTGGCTACAGCCCAACATCACCAAGCTACAGTCCAACATCACCAAGCTATGGTCCTACGTCTCCAAGCTACAACCCTACTTCTGCTAAATACAGCCCATCTCTAGCTTACTCTCCTAGCAATGCAAGACTATCACCAGCCGGCCCCTACAGTCCTACATCTCCAAGCTACAGGTGAGTATTTGGTTTTTTTCTTTATGTAAATACCTCTGTGAAGCGTCTCTTACCCATGGTGATATTGTGTCGTCTTCTCTATTTGTTAACTCTAATAAAATTTCTCTCTGCAGCCCGACATCACCATCATACTCACCCACATCTCCATCTTATTCGCCTTCAAGTCCAACATACAGTCCTAGCAGGTTTGACTTTTACCCGCTTGGAAAATCTTGAATCTGATCTATGCATCAATCTCATTTGAATTCTGCACAAAATGTAACGGGATTGTTGTTATTAAATCTGTCTCAGCCCGTACAGTTCAGGAGCAAGTCCTGACTACAGCCCAAGCGCAGGCTACTCGCCGACACTTCCCGGTTATTCACCGTCATCTACGGGTCAGTATACACCACATGAGGGCGATAAAAATGACAAGACTGGAAAAGTTGTCGGTAAGGATGATAAAAGCAAGTAGCAACCCTTGAAATAGAGAATCCAAAGATTTGGGTAACGTCTAAATCTCTTGGAATTTCACAAACTAATAGGCTAATAATAGCTCACAAGCTTAGCCACATGGCATTTTTGTGTAGTCGCAGCGGATAAATTCAGACAGTGGAGGCTGAGAAAAGGAAGAAACCGTTTCAAAAGTGATATTCGGTGGTAAACTTTGAGACAAACGATTTCCTAGTAAATCCTTTTTTGGGAGTTGTATATTATTCTAAACGTATCGAAAAGCCATATCCAACCTCACCCCATAAAGAAACCGATATTTAAAAAATCAAAATCATAAACTCTGATCTTTTCGTCTGGTTTAGTTCTTGTTGTATTCGATTTCAGAAAGTAAAACATGTGCAATGGTTCAGTTGTAATATCAGGAAAGGATTGATTTTGTTACTGTTGCTTCATTGAGTAGATTTGAATCTAGAGAAAACTTTGTTCCTCAGTTTCGACAAAGATTGATTGACATGTGATCACTTTAAACAGCTAGACTTTTCAATATTGAGTTTATTTTTTGTTTCATTCATCAATAAAGTGGTTTTTGGGAGTTTTTTTAATTTATCGTGGGATCCATCATTCGTTCAGTTGTCCAATTTCTATTTTAATAAATAATCATTTATAAAAGGATATGGTAGATGGAAATATGATTCGCATTGCTGGTTTTGACCTGCCTCTTAAATTATTTGTCCAAACACAGAGGAGATCTCTTCGCTTCATTGTTATCAATCTGACCATTATTAAACTAGAAATTTCTCTAAGTCCAGTAAAATATTGGCACAACATTCTAAAATCAAATTCGTTATCAATAGATTTTGCGAACCAATTAAAGACGCGAATTGGTGTGCAAACTGCAAACAACTCTTCAGATCTATCAACACGAAAATATTGTTGTCTATAAACAATTCCCATCACTTCGTGCCTCCACGTGTCCCCTCTTCTTCTTCTTCTTCTTCGTTCATTGTCTTTCTCTCTCAAATCATTTCACCTAAAAAATTTCTTAAAAAACATTAAAAAAAAAACTTTTTCTCACTCAAATCCTGATTTACAAAAATCAAAAACTTATCAGATTCATATTTTGTTTTTGCAGCAGCAGCAACAACAAACCGAGCCCTGCTCGTTAGGGTTTTGGTTATTGTTGGGTTTAACGCTCTTCCTAGTCTGAATTTGTAACGATGGCGGATAAAGTATCAGACGATATGATGCTTTTACACGGTGACCTCGATTTGAAAATTGTTAAAGCGAGAAGATTACCTAACATGGATATGTTCTCAGAACATATGCGCCGTTGCTTCTCCGCTTGTAACTCCTGTACTAGACCCACCGTTGACGAAGATCCCAGAGACGGAGGCGGTGGTAGGAATATCCATAGCCACCGTAAGGTTATCACCAGCGATCCTTACGTCACCGTGGTCGTCCCTCAAGCAACTCTTGCTCGGACTCGCGTATTGAAAAATTCACAAGATCCTCATTGGGACGAACATTTCAACATTTCAATAGCGCATCCGCTGGCTTATCTCGAGTTCCAGGTTAAGGACGACGATGTCTTCGGTGCTCAGATCATTGGCACAGCTAAGATCCCGGCTCAGAGTATCGCATCAGGGGAACGTATTTCTGGTTGGTTTCCGGTAGTCGGTACTTCAGGAAAACCGCCTAAATCAGAAACTGCTCTTTTTATCGATATGAAATTTACTCCGTTCGACCAGATCGATACTTACCGGTGTGGAGTCGCCGGAGATCCGGAACGTAAAGGTGTAAAACGGACTTATTTCCCTGTGAGGAAGGGAAGTCAAGTAAGGCTTTATCAAGACGCTCATGTAATGGACGGAATGTTGCCGGGGATTGGGTTGGATAACGGCGAGGTTTACGAGCATGGCAAGTGTTGGGAAGATATATGTTATGCTGTATCAGAGGCTCACCATATGATTTATATTGTTGGTTGGTCTGTCTTCCATAAGATTAAGCTGGTTAGGGAACCTACAAGGAAATTACCAAGAGGTGGTGATTTAACGCTTGGGGAATTGCTTAAATACAAATCGGAGGAAGGTGTTCGAGTTTTGCTACTTGTATGGGACGATAAGACTTCTCATGACAAGTTTGGGATAAGCACGGTTAGGGTTTTAAAAAGCATATTTGTGGTCAAGTTCATTTATTTTACTATTTTTTTTTTTTATGAGCTTTAGGATTACTAAATTTGTTTGGTGAGGATTAATTATGTTTGGCAGGCTGGAGTTATGGGGACACATGATGAAGAGACTAGGAAGTTCTTCAGGCATTCTTCTGTGATATGTGTTTTGTCACCCCGGTATGCCAGCAGTAAGCTTGGGTTGTTCAAACAACAGGCAAGTCCTAGCGCTTCTTAATATATATATATATATATATTCATGATTGTTTAGTTTAGTATTGATTTTTATATTTTCAAATGAGGGGTTTTAGTACTGGATGATGGGAGTTATTTTTACGGAGTTGAAAATTAGTAGAAGTGTATGTAAGAAATGTCTTGTCTCTAATCCATGTCGCCCCATCGTTTCTCATTGGCTTAGTTAACGGGTCTTTTCACTTTTGTGTCTTGGCATAGCTTTTATCGTTCCTTGGAATTTTCTGTATTCTCCCTCTCAGGTTTAGTTCTTTGTCTAATTCCCAGGTTGTTGGCACTCTCTTCACCCACCATCAAAAGTGTGTTCTTGTGGACACTCAGGCTGTTGGTAATAATCGTAAGGTCACAGCTTTTATTGGAGGTATCGATCTTTGTGATGGCCGCTATGATACACCCGAGCACCGGATATTAAATGATCTTGAGACTGTATTTAAGGATGATTTTCACAATCCTACATTTCCTGTAAGTATAGGATCATTCTCCCTTATTTTTCCTGATAGAATCCTAATTCCTTACTCTTGATTCATATTCTGTTTCTGCTTTCTTCAGGCTGGCACCAAGGCTCCAAGACAACCTTGGCACGATTTGCACTGTAGGATAGATGGACCTGCGGCGTATGATGTTCTCATAAACTTTGAGCAGAGATGGAGAAAGGCAACACGATGGAAGGAGTTTAGCTTACGTTTAAAGGGGAAAACTCACTGGCAAGATGATGCTTTGATCCGAATTGGACGTATCTCATGGATTCTAAGCCCAGTTTTTAAATATCTGAAGGATGGTACTTCAATTGTTCCAGAGGATGATCCAGTTGTTTGGGTTTCCAAAGAAGACGATCCTGAGAACTGGCATGTTCAGGTCTTTCCAGATTCTTTCCAAACAATATATATCATGTAATAGATTTTATTAATTTGATTTAAACAAACGGTTTCTTTGACTTGCAGATATTCCGTTCTATCGACTCAGGATCTGTGAAAGGATTTCCAAAATATGAAGACGAGGCTGAGGCCCTGGTTGGTAGATCAACTTATTTTATATTATTACCAATGTTGCTTGACAAAACAGAAGTTATTCAATTGGAATTTCTGTTTATAAGCCACCCCATGGTATAAATTGCAATACTAATTCTTCAAAATTGTTTATTTACTGCAGCATCTGGAATGTTCTAAGCGCCTTGTAGTAGATAAAAGCATCCAGACTGCATACATCCAGACAATAAGATCTGCTCAGCATTTCATATATATTGAGAATCAGTATTTCCTGGGTTCTTCGTATGCTTGGCCTTCTTATAAAGATGCAGGTACGTCTTGATCTTTGAGGACAATTCTTAGACTATGCAGTTAAATGCTCACATTGCATAGACTGGGCAAAGTCTAGATTGTTCTCAGTTGCTAGTATTGTATGACCGGCTCTATTTTCACCTGACTGTAATCTGAACTGTATTCTTCATCTGTATAAATGAAAGTGAATGAACTTTTTTGCCTGTGGATTTTTGACTCTTTGTTCTTCTTGAATGAGCAGGAGCTGACAATCTTATTCCTATGGAATTGTCACTAAAGATTGTTAGTAAAATCAGAGCTAATGAAAGATTTGCTGTATATGTCGTCATACCATTGTGGCCTGAAGGCGATCCAAAGTCTGGCCCTGTGCAAGAAATTCTATATTGGCAGGTAAATTTTTTATCTGAGTGTAAGATCAGCGCAAATACTAAACTAGATTATTTTATTTCTTTTCAAGAGAAACTAGATTACTGCTAAACGGTTTTTTTCCTTTCAATTTTGCAGAGCCAAACTATGCAGATGATGTATGATGTTATAGCAAAAGAACTGAAATCGGTGCAATCAGATGCTCATCCTCTTGACTACCTGAACTTTTATTGCCTTGGTAAACGAGAGAGACGTCCAGATGATTTGCCAGCCACCAACGGCAATGTGGTATAAGCTTACAGAGAGAGAAATTTTACTTATACGTTTAGTAATCAGTGAACCAAATTCTGATAATTCTTTTTACTACATTTTCAGGTATCGGATTCTTATAAGTTCCAGCGCTTCATGATTTACGTGCATGCAAAGGGGATGATAGTAGATGATGAGTATGTACTCATGGGATCTGCTAATATCAACCAAAGATCTATGGCTGGCACAAAAGATACTGAAATAGCCATGGGCGCATACCAACCTCATTATTCATGGGCTGACAAGGGGAAACACCCACGTGGCCAGGTTTGTTTTCTTCCCATCATCATCAACTATAGTACTATACCATAACCTAACCTCTCGAAAGTGTCTCTATGTCGCTACAACCTATATTTACTTGGAAAAAGTTTTAAAAATCCTGAATTAAAGAAATGAAAAGTTTGGTTGAGATAGCAATCGAGGCCGTATTAGTAATGCTTGAGAAGTTGTTTTCTACTCTAAATTCTTGAACCAGTGAGTATATATAAATTCTCCATGAAAGATTAATGATGACACAACAAAGGTTTGACGTTAATTAAATGAACAGGTATATGGATACAGAATGTCACTATGGGCAGAGCATTTAGGCGATACTGGAGAAGAATTTATGGAGCCAGAAGATCTAGAATGTGTTAAGAACGTGAATGACATCGCTGAAAAAAACTGGAGAAAATTCATAGATTCGGAATTTACAGAACTACAGGGTCACTTAATAAAGTATCCTCTACAAGTAGACATTGATGGTAAAGTGAGTTCTCTTCCTGATTACGACAGCTTCCCAGATGTCGGTGGTAAAATCATTGGAGCTCATTCCGTGGCCCTTCCTGATACTTTAACCACGTAAGAAAAATGTTAATGTTAATGTTAATGTAAATCTCTCAGCATTTTTGGGGTTTCTTTTGATCCTGGAAAGCTGAAAGTGTTGTGTGAGTTGTACAATTAACTTTGTTGTTTTATTTATTCTTTTGTGATTGTCTTCAAATATTTGTTTGTGTCCAAAAAGGTAGAGAGAGTGGTTGAGGCAAAATAATATAAAGGATATCTATTTTTCTGATTTAAATGATGATGCTGTGTTTATCTATTCTAACACATGTTTTCTGTATCGATTTATAACGTTGGGATTTTAGATGGGTCAGGAATTCAGGATCCTCTAAGTAACTAGAGGTGCTTATTCGGTTCTGTTAAACCGAACAAAAACAAAAAAAATTCACCGAGAGATCCAAAGATGAGTCAGACCGGAAATTAAATCCGAAAAATGGAAAATCTAATTGCAGGATGCACCATAAGAAGCGTGAGTTTTGCCACATGCAATTGCTACAAGTGTATTAAAAAGAATAAATTTATCTGTAGACAAGGGGAAAAAGAAAAGTGATCTACGCTTCGTTGCTTACACTGAAACCCTAATTCTCTCCGTCTCGATCGCGACCTCTGTTTCTTTAGCAATGGTAAGCTTCTAGATCATCTTCTTGTTGATCTTCGTTTAATTATTTCTGAGACGACTGAGGTTAATCACTTCGTTTTGCAGGTGGATTCTCCTAAAACAAGGTTAGATTCAAGCTTCGCATTTCATCGAAATGCGTCTCCTAATCTCGTTCTCTTTTGGTTTCTAAATGCGTCTCCTAATATTCTGAACTGGATTACACTTGCGTAGGCTGTGAATCTGGCTGATGGATTTGGGTGATCTGATATTGAACTCTTTTTTCTATGTAGTTGTATTTCTGTTGATTTTGTTTCGTTGCAAATAATTTATGGGTTTGGATCGTCTAGCTCATAGGACTCTTAATATAAAGCTATTATTAGATGTTGTTTCGAAGTAACAAGTCACAGTAATATGGTTTATAATCTTTTTCTACATGTTCTTCATCAGGGAATCTCCTTCTCCTCGAGAAGAACGACTTAGATCTAAGTCCAGATCTAGATCCAGGTCCAGGCCTAGGTATAGGTCTAGGTCAAGATCTTTGCCAAGGCCCATATCTCCTTCAAGAACCCGTGGCAGGTTGGTTATTGTGTTAACTTTAAGGTTTTCTTATGCTGTTATTTTGTATATGTCACTAAGAAAACGTTGTTACCTTCTTTGATTAATTGTACTCGTTTTAGGTCAAGGTCAAGAAGCCGTGGAAGGTTAGCTCTATTTGCCATCTGAGTTTGCATTTTCTTCTAGTTTAGAGTTGTACTGTTCGTTTCTAATTTTTAGAATGATTTTGGTTGACAGAGGTGAAGTTGAAAACCCTGGTACCACTCTTTATGTGACTGGCCTATCTACAAGAGTCACCGACAAGGATCTTGAAGCACATTTCTCCAAGGAAGGAAAGGTGATAATAACATCTAAAGCTGATTCTCCTTTTTTCCTCATATTGCCAGTTCAAATTTATTTTGTCTCTGCAGTTTTGAGCATACAATTCTTAATAATGTAGTTAACTTGTTTCATTTCCATAGGTTGCGTCTTGTTTTCTTGTTATGGAGCCACGTACCCGTGTGTCTCGTGGTTTTGCCTTTGTTACAATGGATAGCCTTAAAGATGCTGAGCGATGCATTAAATATCTCAACCAGTCTGTACTAGAAGGCCGATACATAACTGTGGAAAGGGTAAAAATTTCATGCTCTACTGATTTTGGTAGTAGTATGATAAGTTTGATATCATTATTTGTTGACTTGGAGGTTTTCTGATCATTCAGAAAATATTGCGTCAAGCAACAATCAGAGATGATAAGAGTATTCATCCTAATCATAAGCAACTATATTGCCTCAACTCTCAACTCTCAACTAATCAAAGGACATTTTCAAGTATCAACTACTATTAGTCGAGTGTTTCTCCAGCCTAGGATGCATCTTGTTTCCTTGACTTTACCGTGGCTTTTGTAACTTGAAAGTTGTGTTCCATTACATGAGGTTTATGTAGTTTCTGTTATCTTCAGTCTCGAAGAAAGCGACCAAGAACTCCCACACCAGGCCACTATCTTGGCTTGAAAAGCTCCAGAGAAAATGGTAAGTAAACATTTGATGTTTTTTTGCTAAAAATTATCAGGTTTCCCATAAAATGAAAAGATTACTAACTGTTCTGTAATCTTTCTGTTGTGGGAGAAGACCGAGAAGGCCGTAGTAGTCGAGGGAGGCACAATGATCGTGATGATTATGGACATCGTAGGTCACCAAGGCGTGAGAATTCACCTCGTGATGGAGGAAGATCTAGAAGAGATCGGTCTTACTCACCAAAGCGCGAGTATTCACCACGTGATAGAAGAGGCCCAGAGAAAAGGTCGGAGAGAAGGCGTGACTATTCACCGCCTCGTGATGGAAGAAGCCCAGAGAGAAGGTATCAACCCCGTGGGTCGAGGTGACCTGTCTCACCTATTGACAAAGGAATTAAAGAAGCTGTCTGTTCGAAATAGGTTGTGCATTTGACTAAAGATTCTATCAGGTGACGTTTTTGGGATCTCTGTTGACTGTTTTTGCTTTTGGAATGTATGCTGCAGAACGCAGTGAAGTAAAAACTACAGACTGTATTAGCTTCTCTGTTCTGTCTCTAAGCTACTTGGTTTTGAGTTAATCAGAATATCTTTTGACTTGTTCGGAATATGTATTGGGATTGTTTTCAAATACTGGTTTGAAACAGCACTACAGAGATACCAAACTAAAGCTTGAAACTTTCAAACTAAATGAAAAGAAAAAAAACCTCAGAAGAACCGACGTCAGATTGTATATACAGTACGTGTTTTTTTCTTAAGTTGGAAAAATAACACAAACCTAATCAAGAATTGGCGTATTTGTGCCAACAAATCAACATAAAAATACATCTTCTGGCGATATTAAACCTAGAACGTCTCTCCTTCACCATTGCTAAACATCATTTATTCCTCTCTATTAATCCTCTGCAACCTTCTTCTTACATTTTCCTCTTTCTCCTCATCTTTGTTGTAGAAGAGCATTGGCCCATATTTGTCAGCTTCTCTTTACTTCGTTTCTTCACACTTGTACGTTTTGCTCTTTGGAGAGACAATTTTTCGCTATAAAAGAAGAATGGAAGAGGAAGAAGAAGCAAAATTAAAGGGACCAAATGTGAAAAGAGTGGAGAGGAAAAAACTAAATGAAAAGACTACAAATAGAGGAGTGGTGGAGCAATGATGATGCGATGACGTTCAACATCATTAACCTCTTTTATTTTTCACGTATTCTCCAAGAAAATCCATTAGCTCTTTTTGCTTGTGTAATTACACCAATTAAACAATTCCACACTACGCTTTATCATTGTTACTTTAATCGTTTTTAACAGTGGAATAAATTTCTTTATGTTTATACCATCGAAGATAGTAAGTACTAATTAAAGAGACCTATTTTTGCAGAAATCATAGAAATGCTTAGCAAACTAATCCACGAGGTAATTTCTTTAGCATTGTATCTATAGGTTCCCATAAACCGATGACTTATGTTGTGAAATCACCAGGTTGGAGAAGAGGAGAGGCACAAGGATAAACATGGTGGATTATTGTCAGGCTTGAGAAAAAGGCCATAACTGACACCATCCATTGCAAGGAAACTTTTGGTTTGATCGATTTGATACAAGTCTGCTCACTTATCGTCTTGCTTTGTACAGTTTTGCTTGTTTAATGGTGAGGGATCTGACTATAACTGTATTGTCTTCCAACCTCACTTGTTTTCTCCATGTATAGTTTCTTTTTAAACGTTTCCTTTTGAGTTTGACTTGCTTTGCCAATCAAATAAAAGAAAAGTTATTTTTTGAGAGCGGCTACGAGTTTTTTTTGTTACATTAAGAACGTTTCCTTCAAAAACATAAACACTTGTTTTGAGAACATTTATAGAAATTTATTTATACTAATTACAGGAGGTGATTGGTCATGTTTGTATATTCGCTCTTCTACTGGCAGCTCATTCTCTGTCCAAGCGACATATCCTCCAGCAATATCTGTGATCGCCGTGAAGCCCTGTACACACGGTAGCATTAAACCGCTTGTCCCAAATCAGGTAACTGTTTAAAACGGTTTTATCACTAATCTATAAAAGTAGAAGTAAATCACACTTACAGCAGTGAGAAGATCAGTTGAAGCCATGAAAGACATTTGCCCGCTCTCACAACCCTGTCATAGTATTTATGCACCTCAAAGATGTTAGGGAAAAGGGATTGTTTCTGATATCGAAATTTCCAAAACACTGAAACTTACGATGATGATTTCGTCGTGTTTCCTGAAGTGGGACGAGACCTGTCTTAGAAAACTTGGATTCTTGACCATTCCTGCAACGTTTTTGTTTTTGTTTTGGTGTTAGTTTTAAGTTCTTCATTTCAACAGAGTAAATCAAAAAGTCAGTGGTGAAAAACCTGATCCGACTCTGTACATGTAAGGTACGTTGATGGCACTAGACGGATGTCCAATACTGAATTCGTCTGGTGTCCTCACGTCGAGATATCTGTATCCCGCTTGAGCTAGCTCATGCGCCACTCTTACTGGCACTGATGTAGGAATTCTTACTGCCTCTGCTGCAACATTTGCTCTTGTTGTCGTTGCTTTCCTCCTTCAACAAGAAGTTATAACTCATATTTAGTACTTAATTCATAATCCAAATCGGATATAGAGAGACAAGAGACTTCACCATCGGAAGTTTGAGTTTTGAAGATCTGCGACAATAAGACCTCTTCCTTTTGGTAATTGGCACTTGTAAGATCGACATGTTTGCAGAGGTGGAGAAATAGCCGATGACCAGCTTCCAATTCTTGCGTGTGTGTTTAAAGCCGTAGTTTCCATTTTCTTTTACGATCTTGTTCTTCTTCTTTAAAACTTGTCTTAACGCTTTGAGGCTACTTAGTTCTCTTGCGTGTTATATACACGAGAGTATGGGTGCCAAGTCAGCAAGTTATGTCCGATACTTTGAGTCTCTGTCATACAACGGATAAAATTCAATTCTGTACCAAGACGATTCCAAAATGTTAGCCATGCGTTGCGTAGATAATGATCATAAGTCCAACTCAGTGCCTCGTTAGTCGTGTTGAATTAGATAACTTGCTGACTCGGATGGATAAGGAGACCATAAGGCCCAATCTGAAGTGCCTGATTATGGGTCCAATGATATATTAATTGGGCTTTAGGCCCAATATTTAAACAAGTGGCTGAGATGGTTGACGCGGAGGAGATGATGAAGTTGATTAACAATGGTGGAATAATAGCAATTCTTAGACGACGATGATGGCGAGGTTTGTCACTGTGTCATATGCTCAGTTACATTTCGGGTTCCGGGAGTTTCCATCTCCGTCGTTTAATCTTTATCCGAGACGGTTCAAGGTAAATCTTTTTTTTCTGTGATGGTAGTGTGATCAGTCATTGAAGTCAGATGTTTTGAATCAGGTATTTGACCGCAAATGTCCGAATATTCCGATAAAGTGTTCATCATATGAGCCGGAAAATAGTGAGGAATCTATTCCGTCGCTGTCTTCTTCCTCGTCTTCGTCGACAAGTGAAGTATCTACTAGTAACAGTTCGACAAACGAATGGTTAACCGCACTCGGGGGTATTGGGATGTTAGACACGGCGTATTTGACGTACCTCAAGGTCACTGGCTCCGATGTGTTTTGTCCTATTGGTGGTGACACTTGTGGAGATGTCCTAAACAGCGATTATGCCGTCGTTTTCGGTATTTTCGATAGCTCTAAATAGTTCCGGTTTGGATTTATCAATAGACTTTTGAGATTGTATGAATTTAGGCAGTCTTAGCTGACTCTAAAGTTTTAGTCTTGGCACAGTATTTTCTTATTAATTGGAATCCTCTAACATTATATTTGAAAGCTAACAAACATCAATGAAAATTGTTTTACGTTTTGCCAGGTGTTCCTCTCCCAGTTTTTGGATTTGTTATGTATGGTTTAGTAACTGCTATAAGTTCACAGCTTGGGGAAGGGAATCTACCTTTTGGAATCAGTAAGACCAATGGGCGTTTTGCATTGTTTGGGATCACGACTGCAATGGCATCTGCTACTGCATATTTCCTATATATCCTTAGAACAAAACTCTCAGGATCATCGTGCCTCTATTGTCTGGTGTCTGCGTTCTTATCATTTAGTCTCTTTTTCTTCTCTGTAAAGGTATCCCTTTGTTTCCTTTTCTTTTTACATTTTGAATTTATTGTATTTCCACTTGAGATAACAGACTTATAAACTTCGGATCTGTATATGTTCTCTATGCTTGTGGTAGGATGTGAAGTTGCAAGAGCTACGGCAAGTTATAGGATTGCAAATATGCTTAGCATTCGTAGTAGTTGCCTCCTTGACTGCTTCTTACAGTACCGCTCAACCAATCCCTTCCCGGTAATATAAATTTTTAGTTTTTGTTTGGGAGGCCATTGGCAAATTCATTCCTTTGTAACAAGTAAAATAGTTCCGCGAGAATGAATAAGTCAAAGCGGGTGGTCTCTTCTAACCCCAATATGTCTTTGGTTTGATTCAAAGCAGCTCAGGTGACATTGAACTGCCATATTATTTAACAGAAATCACTTCATCGTCGAGCCCTTATGCCATTGCTTTAGCCAACCATCTAAACTCCATTGGAGCAAAAATGTATGGAGCATTCTGGTGTTCTCACTGCTTAGAGCAAAAAGAGGTAGGTAGTTCATTCATCATTGGTTTGTCAAGAGTCAGTTTCTTAGCTTCTTTATTATGTTCATAGTAAGTTCCATCCATTTATAGATGTTTGGAAGAGAAGCGGCAAAACTACTGAGTTACGTGGAATGTTTCCCCCAAGGATATAAGAAAGGAGTTAAGATATTCAAGGCATGTGCAGATGCTGGGATCGAAGGATTCCCGACATGGATAATAAATGATCAGGTCTTAAGCGGAGAAGTAGAACTCGCTGAACTAGCAGAGATGTCTGGATTCAGCCTTGATCAGGCAAAAGAGGCCAATCAACTTCAGTAAATTATGTATTGTTGCATAAAATATTAGGTGAATCCTTGAATGTTCTTTGCTTGTTCGTGATAGTTATAGGGTGCACTGTGCAAATGCAAGTGCTGATTATTGCCGTAGAAGGTTATAAATCCATGTTATATCATATTATTGCTTTCACAAGAGAATCACTATATATAATACAAAGATTCCTAGGTACTGAACCTTATGAATATCAAATGCCTAGGACTAGGAATGAGGTTGATGTTACGTTTCTAGATGTATGTGCATCGATTTAAGGGATATGTATATTTAGACAATAATGTTTTTGAGTCTCGAAGATTTGGTGCCCTTGTAAATATTTTCCTTGCATGTGCCTCCTCGTATTTTATTTGGTTGGAGGGTATTTTATCGCATGGTATTGAGCCACAGATTTGGCCGTTCTTATCCGAATGATAAAGTTTATATTCATCTTTCTTAAGATTCTTATTGGAAAGATATGAAAATGGAGATCCGTATTAATAATATATATTCAAAGGTGTTAGAAAAACCAATGATTTGATTTAGTCCTTGCTCAAAAACCAATCTTATCCGATATTCAACGCACCGCGGGAAAAGAGTGAAAAAGCAATAGCCGTTAGATGTAGAGAACAAAATGGAAGGGCAAGATTAGTTGTAATGATAAAAAAAGAGAGGCAGCATATTATTGATTGTAGGACCCACTAAGAGGTGAGAAAGATCATGTTAAAAGGAAGATGCTAAAGAATATTCGACTTTCCAATTAATTATTATTTTATTTTTTTCCTTCACCTTTTTAAAATCATAGTCAGTTGGTCATCTTCACTCTTCACATTTGTTATTTCTGTTAACCTTTACTGATTTCATCAACGAAGCTAAAGAGAAAAGCTATGAGCACTCAGATTTCTGAGATCGAGCAAGAGCAGCTGATTGAGAAGCTTGAGATCTTCAAGATCCATGGCAGAGACAAACGCGGCCGTAAGATCCTTCGAATCATCGGAAAATTCTTTCCAGGTGCTTACTGATACACAATCGGATCTGTTTTCTTTTAGGTTGATATTTGGAATCTAATATGAGTTTTCTCAAATCAGCTCGGTTTTTGTCACTGGATGTGTTAAAGAAGTATCTAGAGGAGAAGATGTTTCCTCGATTAGGAAGAAAACCATTCGCCGTGCTTTACGTCCACACCGGCGTACAAAGGACCGAGAATTTCCCGGGAATCTCAGCTTTACGAGCGATCTACGATGCTATTCCAGTTAACGTTAGAGATAATCTCCAGGAGGTTTACTTCCTCCATCCAGGTCTTCAGTCCCGTCTCTTCCTCGCCACTTGCGGCCGGTTTCTGTTCTCTGGCGGGTGAGTCACCGGCGAGTTTTTTTTTTTTTTTTTTTTTAGGGTCTTAAAGAGTTTTCTTGACACTGAAATTTTGAAAAAACTTGGTTTAATTGATTGGTTTTGGTGTGGTGATCTGCTACGGTAGGTTGTATGGGAAGCTGAGGTACATAAGCAGAGTGGATTATTTATGGGAACATGTTAGGAGGAACGAGATTGAGATGCCTGAGTTTGTATACGATCACGATGAAGATCTTGAGTACCGTCCGATGATGGATTACGGTCAAGAGAGCGATCACGCCAGAATATTCGCCGGAGCCGCCGTTGATTCATCAGTCTCCACTTTCTCCATGAGATGTATCTCATAGCCTAAAACCCCACCAGATCTCCAAACCGTATCTTAGAAACCATATAATATACGAATAAATATTACAATATAGGTGTGCTTTCTTTTATATACTAGTACCGTTTTTTACGGTAAAGAAATGAAGACAGAAACTTTAGATTTTTCTTTAAATCCTTTTTTTTTAATTAGCTGTTTCTTAATCTTTTAATTTTAGAAATTAGTACATCTTTTCATTAGTGTGTGGTAGTTGTGAGTTGATGTGGAAAATGTACATTGGTATGTGATATGTGAGTGTAATAAGTCCCTTCTTTGATTATTTAAAGAAAAAAAACAAGAAGAAAGATGCCAGCTTTAATTTGTACATATCCAATGGTTTCCGGATTCTCGGATTATACGATGTGCATAAAATATTTACCATAATAAAACCAAATCTAGTATTAGTGTTGATTCTTGATACGATTTGATTTCAATCCAGATATGAGTATTTAATCACACTTCAAGATCTTAGCCATTTTCAAACAAAATAATAGTCAAGCTTGGATACAGCTTCAACAAAAGGGAAAATGTTGTAATCTAGTCAACAACATATCCGATTGGATTTTAGCTACATGTTATTGTAACTTCATTATCTTTGCCAGTTTCTTGTCATCTAAACCTTCACAAGATTTATCTATTGATCTGTTATGCTTCATTTTTCTTCGGTTAACAAACTCTGAGAATGATGGAACTTGTGGAAGCCTTATAGGCGAACTCACCACTAGCTCGTGTTGTGTCGGTTCATCAACCCCTGACTCACCCGTGTTAATCTTGTCAACTTTCTCCTCCACGTTCTTAGCTAGTTCAGTCACCAGCAAAGGCTCTCCTAATGGCTCTTCTTCTCTAGCTAAGCTGACCACAGAGCTAAGTCGGGTACTTAACTCGTCTCTGTTTGCAGTTCCTAACCACCTTGCGGTACTCACTATCTGCGAGTAGTAAAACGATTTGCCTGCTTTGCTATATTTTCTATAGCACTCATTTTCAAGAAACTCGGATGCTTTTTGGGAATCAATCCTGCAAAATATTGATTTCGGTTTCCATTTAATGAGATACGCGAGAGGCGGCCCATAAGCTTCTTAAACTAAGAAATAGAGGATGTTAGAGATTTTTACCCCTCTACACCGGTGAACAGCTGAAGTACTCGTGTCAGCTCATTCAAGAGTCTTTGCTTGCTCGATTCCCTTAATGCTTCAGATATTGCATTCTTTTTAGACTTTTTGACCTGCAAACAGTTCGAACAGCTATGCTATGCTAAGCTAAACTAGAAGAAAGATGTTAAAATTTTGTTTCTAAAGAAGATCAAGTGAATCTGTAACCAAACCTGTTTATTCCTTTCGTAGTACCTTTCCTCAGCTCGCTCCAGTAAAACCATTTTCTCGTCTAGTCCCAACTTGTTTGAAAGTTTAGCTCCGGTTAGATTCTTGGCAGCCTCAGTGCCATCTGGGTGTAGATGAATCAAACACACAAGTTTAAGATTTTTAGGCAATAAGAAGTTCTGTTCGCAGAACGCATGCACTAAATCTCAAGAGAGTTACCATCTGAATCTGATATTTCCTCATCAGAATTGCTTCCATCTTCATTACGATTCCAAAACTCGGAGTATTGTCCCTCATTGGTCTTGTCATTCGAGCTTGCAAAAAAATGTGCACACAGGTCAGTTAGACTTTGTATACCTTGTTTCACATTTAAATGAGTGGTTAAAGACAAAACCTGGTGATGAAAATTCGAGAAGAATTGTGTCTTTGGGAGGCATTGGTCCTGAGCTCCTCCAAGCAACGAGCAACTTGATTAGGATACTTACATGCATCACAAGTTTTTTTGCATTGCTGCGCAGGAAACTGTTTGCAACAAGAAAATCATCAGCTTAATTTAGTGGCACGTTAACGGATTTGATTCATGAATCAGTAAAATACAAGTCACACCTCTTCACCGAAACAGTCAAGAATCTTATTTCTTCGGCATCCAGAACCTTCACAGTATGTCACAATCTAAACGCATGCAGCATGAATAAGTACACGTTTCAACTGAAATACAGAGCCTGAAAGAAACACGAAAGCATTTACCTGTTCGAAGTCAGATATAGGCTTCTTTGAGGACGGGGAATTTTTATTCTGTGAATTCCGAAGTAGAAATTCCTAGCAAAGAGTTGGTAAAGTAAGTTAAGTTAGAGAATAGAAAGATAGATGTGAAGCCAAAAACTGCCATAACCAGATTAACGTTACCATTTTCTTTCTGTCATCTACACCATAGTATAACACACTTCTTGAGGGTAATTGATCCCGACCTGCTCTACCAGACTCTTGATAGAAAGATTCCATTGATTTTGGAACGTTTAAATGGCATACCATCCTGACATCCTTCTTATCTATACCCTACAATGTACGTAGTCTCATCACGCTCCAGTACGTAAGAAGTAACAAATTAAAAAGATGCAACATGAGAAAGAATCTTTGTTTACCATTCTGTAGAAAAACATTTGAGCGTTAACCATGTGCCCCAAGAGCTCCCAAACATAATAGACATAAAGAAGATGATCATAATAAATCCAGGACGCAGATGCAAGGTAATTCACAGAGTTATTCATACCCGAAAGCCACTGTGGCAACAATTACTTGCGTCTTCGAGGACAGCCAATCATCTAAAACAGTACTCCTCAGTTTGCTATTGAGTCCGGCATGATAGGCTGTAAACATAAAGAACAAATGTCACTTATGGCTCAATATCGAAGCAGATGAGGTAGAAGGGATGTTTTTTACCAGCAGAAGAGATCCCAGTACTGGAAAGATGAACAGACAAGTCATCACAGGTTGTACGCTCAAGACAATAGATAATTGCACAAATATTTCCACAAGACTTGAGCAAGTTGCTCAAATCAGTATAAACATTATCTAAAAGATCTTTGTACCGAACTGCATAAACCAAAAAAAAAAAAAAAAAAAATTGGGAATACCTCATAACAGTTTTCAGAGAGAAAATATCATACACAAATTAATAGCTGATGGGAAACCTTCATAGAAGATATTTGGGCGATTGAAAGAAGACTTGAGGACCAAAGGATCCCGCAAACTCAAGGAGTCAATAACATCTTTTTGCACCCTACAAAAAAATTTCTGCTGAGAAAAGATCTACCATTAACACAATATTGCAGCGAAACAGAAAATTACTTGGGAGCAGCAGTAGCAGTTAGAGCCAACACTGGAACATCTGGAAAAGAATCTCTCAAGTTTGATAGTTGACGATAACTAGGTCTATAATATAAAAAAAAACAAGTTAGACTATAGTAAGAGGACATGGACAAGAATGTTTACACAACCACCAATAAAAAGAACCTGAAATCGTGGCCCCATGATGAGATGCAATGTGCCTGAAATATATATAAACAAACGAGAAATTCAAATCAACATTCAGGTTCAACACTTTAAGTTTTCCTGGATACTCTTGTACAAGGCTTTTACCTCGTCTATAGCTATAAGATTTAGCAAACCCCTGGAATGGATTTTTCTGAGCTTCAACATAAATCCTTTTGTTGCAATCAATTCTGGAGTAACATAGAGCAATCTTATTGATGGTTTTCCAGAATCAAGGTCTTCATGGATCTAAAAACAAAAGTAAAGAATCGCATTCAAGGAGATTAAACAACATAATAAATACAAGAAGTGAAAATTGGGGTGAAACAATCATCCAAGTGAGTTTATCAATGTTATAGCAAAACACATGGCATGAATTTTGAATAATAACAAAGGTTACTGGTGAAAGAGGTTAGATAATAGAGAGAGATAAGAAGTAGGTAGCATATATAGAGCGAACCAAACCACCTTGTTCCTAACATGTGTAGCTTGAGTGGACGAGAGATACTCAGCAGCAATACCTTTCTCCTTGAGCGCCATAACTTGATTTTCCTTTAGCAAAGAGAAACAAAGAATGTTCCTTCAAAACCCATTAACAAGAAAGCTTATAAGAGAAGGAAAAAAAAGAAGAACAATTCACTTACCATCAAAGCTGAGAAGGTTTCACAAAAGATGGAGAGAAGGAAGCAAAACAAATAGTTAGAGAAACCAATAAAAACATAGATTCTTCATTGATGAATCAGGAAAAGAAAAAAAAAATATACCAATCAAAGGAGAAACAACAAGCACGATTCCAGGTTTAGCAAGTGCAGGTATCTGATAACAAATTGATTTGCCTCCACCCGTCGGCATCAAGCAAAAGCAATCCCTTCCTAATCTCATCAAATCACATATATACAAGCGATGATGATTTTTTTTTTTAAATCATTTTCTCAGGATTCAAGAGAAAAATCAAATAAGTTTTTATATATTTACCAGTTACAACAGCTTGAATAGCTTCCAGTTGTTTCCCTCTGAAATCTGCATGACTGAAATGCCATCTTAAAAGCTTCACCAATTCTTCTTTCCCGGCAACATTCTTATCGGAGCGGTGGATATTATGCACCGGCAACGGCGATTTCTTCATACCTCTGCTCTGATCACCTCCTCAAAGCCTAAACTTAAATTTATCTCGACGAGACTTCGATTGTTTCTTAGTAAGTGAAGAAGGTGATTGGGAAAATGCAAACGACGTCATTCTCAGAGTGTTTTGGAATCTGAATGACGATTACCAAACCAAATAGATACAACCTAACCAGATCTACAATTAAATAAAACCATCCCGAAGAAACTACACTGTTATTCCCGGTTCAGTATGTAATTTCTGGTTTACTAATTGCCAATTGATATAGACTATCCGGCCATGGCGCCTGGCACATGCGGCGTCGTTTTAAACCGTGATCAAATCATTTTAGGACCAAACTTGCAGGTGCTCCCAAATAAATAAATAACATTAAAAAAAAGGTTGAATCAAGTATGCAAATGTCGATATATACTTGTGCACTTTTCTTTCAAGTTCTCTATTTCCTAAGAAATTAATTAAGCAAAACAAATAGTACACCACTACTGTATAATAATTCAAAAACACAAAAGTTGCCCAAAAAAAACACATTTTTTTAAAAAACTAGGACTCATTAACGAAAGGAGGAGAAAACATCTGAAAAAAAGTCTGAGAAGGAGAGTCCACCATGTTTATAATACTAGCATCACCAAGGTTAAACACCGTTAGATTTTTTTGAACTGGATTATCTGTAAAATAGATGGAATTCTCCAAACATCCATAATACTCTCTAGCCAAGACGGAGAAACAAACATCCGTTGCCATAATAAAAGCCTTATCTCCCAGAGACTTAACCTCAACCCATTCAACCAATTCCTCGTCCATCTTATAAACCTTGAAACCAACGGTCTCCTCAACAACTTTTCCATTTTTGCAAAATTTCTTACGGAAATGATGAACAACGCATACATCCTCACAGTACTCCACAAGCCTCTTGTCTTTGCAATCATCAATATCACAGTAATCCAATGGAGTTGAAGGTCCGTATTGATAAATGTTGAGATCAGATAAACTAATCCACCAAATTGCACCGGTCAAATCTAAAGCATATATCTGACCTTTGTGGACTATAATATCTGAGAAATACTCGGCTTCTTCATCTAAGATTCTTGTCCAGACATTATTACTTATTTCTCCAGTATTGCACCACCATATTCTCCTCAAGCAATCCACCTTGAAAACCAGATGGTTCACGAGAACAATTCTAAGCGATATATTGTACCAAGAATTTTTCAAGTAGACGCCGTAAGATTGATGAATCTCTGAGACCGTGAAGTCCAAGAGATCTAGGGTTTTGTCGGAAGAGTTTATGAAGCGACGAGAAAGAGGGGAAATGAGTTGTTTACTGAATTCAGAAAACTCGTTTTCTTTTGTAAGTTGGTTGAATACAGATACATCTTGGGTTTTGATAAGCCATCCTTTGTCCGGATTTAAAGACAGAATCACACGAAAGAAAGCTGCCGGAGAGAGTGAACACTGTTTTCCATTATAAGGAGACAGGACGCGTCTACAATGCCTTTTGCGATGGTTGGGGTAACTTTTATGGCTGGAAACCGCACAACGCCACGCTTTGCAGATGCTACGGACTCGGAAAAGCTCGACGCTGGAGAAGAGACGGTTGGCTACTTCATCAACCAGCTCTTCAGGTAAATCAGACCAGTCCACGATTTCAGTACTCATAGCTATGCCTCTCTCTTAGGGTTTTTTTCTTAATCGTTAGGTATTGTTGTTTGATTGAAATAATCTGATATTATGTGTGAATATATATACTCTAAATAATTAAATATGACATGGAAAGAGATTCTATTGTAGTTAAGATATTTCCTTTTCTTGGGTCAACATAAATATCCTAATTAGTTTCTTACCTACAATGATATGGAATTTTTTTTGGTAACTTCATTGAATCTTGACCGAATTACTTTATAAAAATTGAAAATTATTTCTTGTACATAATTACACTGCAAAATTTATTTCTTGGGTTAACTAAAATTTAATGTAATTGTTTATCTTTTGCTAATATATTTTAGATAATTATTCATATTTTCTATTTCGGTTAAACTTTTAAGTAATCAAATCGTCTAGTTCTAATCATATTTTCTATTTTAGAGTATCTAATTAGTATAATATTATTATTATTAACAAAAAGTTAAAAAGAAGAAGAAATATAAACAATATAAAAAGATGTGTATATGTGTAGAGATGGTATCTACTATTTTTTATTACTTTTTAATTTTTTTTTAAATTTAGCAGCGAGTCTCATTTATATACATCAATGGAGCGGACATGCTCTAACAAAAAAAATTGAAATTAATGAAAACAAATTTTTTTAATACTCCCTGATTCGCTTTATTTGTAGTTTTATAAACTTTAATTTATTATTAGTGTTGTTTGGGTTTTCTATGCAATTTTTTGGTAAATTTCTTTTAACAATTTTTCTGGTAAATTTTTATCAATAATCTTTTGATTTTAATGTACTGACCAATAAAAAATATATAATATATTAATAAATGATAAAAAGGAAAAATATTATTTTTAAATTAATGTACATAATCCGTAAAATACATATAAAGTGAATAAGAGTAAATAAACTTAAAATACAAAAAAAGTAGGAAAGGAGTTAATATAAGAAGCAGCATAAAAATTTGCTGCCAAAAAAAATACTGAAACAAAATTCAATTTTGTAATGGTGGGGAAAACAAATATTAACTACTAAGCATTTCCTTAGGTAATAACAAAAAAAATGATGCTCAGAGAACATTATAATCTTTGTTACAATAAAAGTAAAAGTGATGCAGATTATTAAGAACCGAATTCTAAAACAATAGTTAGGGTCTGTATTCTGTATTTACAATCAATACATTGTCTACGAAAAAATTAACTTACATATTAAACAACTTAAAACAAATGGTACTCTCGACATAAGCTCTTAGATAAACGATGAACAACGCATAGATCTCCACAATATTCCACGAATCTCTTTTCCTTACAACTATCGATTTCGTAGTATTCCAATGGAGTTGAAGTTGCTTATTTAAAGCTGCTGAGATGTGATAAACTAATCCACCAAATTGTCCTCTCTTGCAGCACCAGATTTCTTGTTTTGGTTGACTGCGAAAAACAAATTGTCTACGAAAACAATTCTATTCTAGAAGAAGTATTTGATTTTATTATACATAATGTACAATATATGTCCAAACACAATAATAGACAGACAGTTCTTACTTTTAGTGAAACAATATTTTAAGAACAGTCCTAAGATGAAATTTGAAAACATGCATTGGAACCAGGTACTTATGTATTAATTAAAATATTCTGGAACTATACGGAAGAGGTTTCTTTGTTGATGGACAAGATCACAACAAAACCGAACCGTTATTTTAGTAAAAAAAATGCTTCTTTCTTTTTCTTCATATAGCAGAGTTAGACAGAAATATTGCATTATACCATACGTGATTTCTTTCTATATATATAGCAATCATACGGCTTCAGATCAACGGCCCTTTACTGCTTCTGATTGCTTCAAAACGTGCAGCCAACGTATCATAGTCAGGAAGTTTTGGATGAACATGGTCACCGCTTGAGTCCCGTCTGGACTGAGGAGCCTGAGGCGGTGCTCGGTTTGGCGGGAGGGAAGTGACATGACCCTGCGATGGTCCTTCTGGCTCTGTCTCTTCCTCGTAGTAGTCTGACTCATCAAACTTGATCTCAGAAGTTGCAGGAGGAGGATGAGGAAGTGATGGAGAGTTGTAGCTGTGTCTCCTCCTCATTGTTTCCTTTGCTTCTGCTTCGTTCTTGGTATAGTCTTCCTCGTAGTCAGATTCATTAATCCCAGGATTGTTGTAGCTGTGTCTCCTACCGACTCCTCTGTTTTCTGCAGATGGTGGTTTTGCGTAGTAGGAGCTTGTTTCGGAGTCTCGAGATTGTCTTCTTGAACCTGGATGATGATGATGATCCATGCAGTGTGAATCCTTCTGGTTTGGTGAATGATCAGAATATACAGAGAACTCCTTGGTGGTGTCTCTCCTGGTAGCTAATAAGGAGGCTGCTTGTGCTGCAGCAACAGCCTGTTTGGCTAATTCAGTGGCTGCTTCTGCTGCTGACTCAGTGTCATGATAATATGTGTTGATGCTCGTGCTGCTACTCGATCTGATTAGCAAAACAACAAAAATAAATCATTTCTATGAGCCCTTATTTGAACCATGTTGAAGCAAAAGATTGAAATACATAAAATTACCTCGGCACCGCTTTGGTAGGATCAATGTGATTAACTGGTAAGCTTGAGGCGCTAACAAACAATCGTGGCCCGTCCTGTTCATACAAGAAGAACGCAGCTTTTAAGATTCTGATTTTGAAAAACAAAAAAAAAACAAAAGAAGTTGAGATGGAAGATTAAGAAACATACAATGCTTTCTTCTTGATGTTTGAGAAGTTCGTGTTCTGTCTCTGTAGTGTCCCAATCAACCTGAAACTCCTTTGCAATTTCTTTCATGATTTTCAGTTTGAATTCTCCACCGGGATTTCTAACGGAAAGCTTATCAATTAACTACAAACGTACAAGAAAGAAGAAAACATCAAAACAAGTTCAAGATTTCAGGATGCATCTGAATATGAATCACTGCTTGAGTTAAAGTAATCAGAAGCATGAATAATGTAGTTACCATGCGGTTCACGCCGCAGCTAGGACGCAATTCAGTAGCAGCAGATACAAAATCTTTCCCATACTTCTTCTCAAAGATGTCTCTAAGATCTCCAAGCTCCGGAATTTCAGAACACCTAGGCGCAGCGAAAATCATACTAGCGATACCTTCCTTAAGATCCACAGGACATTCCCTAAAGGAAAGAGCCAAAAATGAATATAAGAGCACAAAATTGAATATTAAAGCAAAGAGACAATTGAAAACTGATAGATATGAACATACTTTTGCTTGGTAATGATATTGAGACGAGAAACGATAAGTTCACAAAAAAGCTCGATGATTTCGTTTGCTACTTGAATGTTTTGTTCCCTTATAACATGCTCAACCTGAAATGATCAGAAAGCAAATATTCATGAATTGTTAATTGCAGGAAAAAAAACTCTAAAAAGTGAAGTAGAAAAGTGAAATACTCTGATTCGAGCGGTGGCATCTTGACCAGACTGGAGAAGAACGGCGATGTCACGCCTCATTTGCTTCACCACAACTTGTCTCTTGTTCCTGAGAAGCTTAATCCGAGCCACAGCCATCTTCGCCGCCGTTTTGCTTTTCTCCGATCAAATACCCAAAAAAGACAGGGACATATTAAGAAAGTTCATCAGATGCTTAATCCTAGAAAACCCCAGCTCGGAAATTTCTCAAACGCACACCAAAATTCTTGTTTTTTTCTTTCTAAATAAGAAACTGAGAATGCCCAGATCGATTCTCCAGAAATACACTAAAAGGATCCTAACTTTTTCATTTTTTTTCTGGGCAGTGAAACAGATTGAGAGAAAATAGGAATCTAACAAGCATTAAAGCACTAAAAAAATGCCTACCATTTGGAGGAGCTAAAGCCACGACGGAAAAGAGAGAGACTGAACTTCACAAGCTTCTTGGTCTGCGCAGAGGCAACTCCGGCCGCCGTCATTTTCTACTCACCACCGCGTCTCTTACACAAAAGCAGGAGAAGCGCACTTGTGTGAATGTGTATGAAACTAACGGTCTGATGAAAGTAGGAAAGTAACGCCTTTTGGGTCCCACGAGAACCCACCGATTTATGATAGGCTTATTAGTTGGACTTGCACACATCTTGACCATGTCAAAATATAGCCGTTGTATCTTAGACACGTTGCCGACCCAACCAGCATCCAAAGCAAAGGCATCTCAATTCTCAAGCACCGTGGCTTCTACATCTCTGATTCATTGATTACACAGAGGGCTTGGGCTGTAAGGACTAGATTCTCTGTTTTGGGCTTATTTTGAGTCAAACATACAAATCTTAAAATTGGATTGTCAAACATTTGTTACTTTTTCTTTAATTTTATCTCAATAGTCAATATTTTGAAGATCGTATCGTCTTATAGTCAATAAAAAGTCTTATTCTTTGGTCATAAGTGTAAAGATATTTAATTATATGATATTCTTACACGTTTAGGAGATCTTCTCTTGATTCATCCAAAATAACTTTAGTTACCATGTACATATATAAATAAGATATTATTTTCCCTACAATAGCAAAATCAAGATTATCATCATAAACCAAAAAGAAGAAAGAACCCCTGCTTTCTATGATAATGGGAAAATTTTCTATGAAATCTGCTTTCATCGTCGTTTTAGCTTTTACCCGTAAGTTGTGTTTTATATTTTATATATAAGCTGGAAAACTCAAAATATCTGTCTGAGATAAACTTTTTTGTTTTTTCTGAGATAACCCTTATACAATTGCTTTTCAATATAGCTCCAATCAAAATTATATATATATATATATATCAATGAAGAAAGATTGCATTACTTATTATTATATTTGCTGTTTTTAAAAAATATATATATTATTATATTTGGTGTTGTAGTGATGCTATCCGTAACAGTTCTTGAGGCGAAACGTCTTTTACATGAAGAAACTTCTCAACACGTATTGCTTCATGAAGATCCACCGCTAGTTGAGCCACACTTGTTGCATCAGGAAGGTCCGCCGGTAGCTAAGCCACTAGGATTCGGTTTCTGTAATCCACCATGCAAAGAATTATGTTTTGCTACCAGTTGCTATTGCGTGTGTCCCCCAGGTCTAAATGTATAAATTATATAATTCAAACGGAATAAAATGATAGTGTTTGATGTGGTTGCCTACTTAATTTCATGTGAGATTCAAACTAAGATTACATATTCCTGGAAATACCGCCATCATATGTGGGGCTCCACTCCCATTCATATTAAGTTGGGTCATCTAACATAAAAAATTATATTTTAAAGACAAAATATTGCATCAGTATCAATTCTAAGAATACATGTCAAAGTATACCAAAACAATTCATCGATGGATAGTTTTTTGTTTTTCGTAATTTGTGGATGACAGTTTAATAATAACTCATTTCAGTCTGGTAGATAATTTACAAGAGTTGGTCACACCTGAACAAGTTACAAACTTACAACAAACACACATCCTCTAAAACATGAACGCGTGTTTAAACTCTATCTCAATTACAGACAAGGAAAACAAATTATACCAATCGACCTGGTCCAGAGCAACTAATATATTTCCAAATCCAGACCAAGAAAATCGAATCTTGTCCATTTTGAATTTAAGTGGAGAGGATGTTTAGAAGAGAAACTCTAGCTTGTATCATTACCTTGAACAATCTTTCAAGTCCCTCTTCAAGCTCTTCCATGGCTGCCTCTACACCTTCGGATCCAACCAATGCACTTTGAATCCTCTCACATACTTCTTCACTAGTCTCTTTCTCCTCTTCTTGATCTTCCCTCGTCGTCATCACAACAAGCTTCCCAAGCTCAGATTCCATAGCTTCAAGCTCGAGACAAGAAAAGCCCTTCTCATGATCTCTTTTCTCCTGATAATGATGGTCTATTCCTTTCTTCACAAACTTCATAACAATGCCCCAACCTTTATTATGATGATGATGATACTTAGTCTTTAATCTTTTAGGCGACGACAAGAACGAGAAGACCGAGCGTAACACAAAACAAGTCATTACACTCGTCTCTTGCATCACTCTAACCAAAGCACTCATCTCATCTTGACCATCACCATCACACCAAAAATTCTCCAAAGACGCGTCTGTCTCTTTAGACATTACCATATACTTCTTGTTCTCCTTCTTCGTATGTTTCCTCGACGCCATGTAAGCATCAACGTCACTCTCGAGGCTAAACTCACCTCCTTTCTTGCTCCTTCTCAAAGCAGACTGAATCTCAACAACACTCTTCTTGATCCTCGAAGCCGCGTCCTTAGCTCCCCCACAAACCTCTAAGTACTTTAGTGACACTTCAAGAAGCTCATCCATCAAACCGTCACCATTAAGAAGAGTTTGTTGAGTTTCAGAAGAAGATTTGAAGAGATCTTCACCTAAACATCTATAAATCTCGGTGAGACTAGAAAGACGGTCGCGGACCACCGTCCTCGACTCTAACGAAGACGACTCCAAAGCTCTAACCTTGGAGAAAATTTCTTGAATCCTCTTGAAACTTGGATGAGACCGGACCGGTAAACTAAAACATCTAGCTCTGTATGCTTTATGAAATCTCGGAGACAGAGAAGACATATACATCTGAAGTAATGTTGATCAGAGTGGGTTATTCGAGTTATGCTTTGTTCGGTCCTTTTAATTTTATGGTTTATATAAATATACATAATGACATATATGTAGGACCTAGCTTAGCTAAGACGTGAAGAAGACCATGTGAAGTGAGTGTGGGTACTTCACTGATGAAGAACACAACACGTAAGGCTCATTAAATGACATGTCGTTTGATTTTTGAGTTAAATGAATCATTGTCGAAGTTCGATGTTTCGGTTTCGGTTTCGGTTACTAAAACCAAAACTTTTTTACACCTCGTTTCATGCACCAAAGCCACCGTCCATTTACGTTTCTTTTTGTTATTATTATTTTTTTTTTTTTGTCTCATTGGATTTTGTTTCTTTTGAAAGTGACAAATACAATGCTCTGTTGTTTTTCTATGTGGGTACCTCGGTTGAATTTAATTGAAAGATCTTTATAGGATTTTGTTACATTTTTCAAATATGGAAGATGGGTCCAACGGAAGGGAGGATGCCTCCCTTAAATAACACCGCCACACGTCAGCAATTTGTTACCATGAATTTAGGAATGCTTGCCAGGTTTCCCATTGATCGTTTTTGGTTTGAGTTTGGACTTTGGAACCTTTTCGCTTTAAGGATTTATATATATGTATCGTGGTGCATGTATGTTTGATGTTGGGTCATATAAATAGACTAATGTCTATTGCAAATTAGGTTAAAAAACAGATGGAGATGCATTTTCGTAATATGTAAGACATAGACTTATAAACTTTAAATTCTTCAATACATCATTTCACACACAGTTATAATTTCTGTTCACTCCTACATCGTTCTATAGAAGATTAGCTATTAATATCAGGTGTGGCAGTATGTTAGACATTCATGCTTAGCTAACATTGCTCAACAATATTAGTAAATTTTTCTTTTACGTCTAAGCATTTCCCCATTAAACTCAACATCTTGAGAATCTTGACAATGATAAATATTATTGATAAAGCGAAACTACATTACCACATAAAATAATGTGTGTTTTTTTTCAGAAAGTAATAGAGGCTAAGATGTAATCAAAAGAACTAAAACGATGGTAAAGTACATAATAAATATAGCTGAACAAGAAGGTTGCCAAAATCTAGTCTTCAAATGAAAAACAAAAAAAAAACATGATAGACAAGAAGCTATGGAACTTAAACATTTTAAACATACATAACTCTGTACATTATGAAGAGAAATCCTACACAAATGATTAAAGTTCCAACACAATATCTCATTGCTATTCTCAAACGGTTAATATAATTTACAGGAAATCATGAAAATGTAAAACAGAGCCATTTCTTGGCCGTTGGTTTACCGCCATCTTGTTTCCTCTGTGAAGTTGCCTTGCTAGTGCTCCGACCTGTTTTTTTATCCTCGCCTGCTTTACTAAATATAACGGTGAATCCTTCAGCCGTCGCTGGATCATTCACATCCCAGTCTCCGAATTTCGGCAGAGGCCTTGCTTCACTATTCGATGTCATTTCAATCTTTAGGATCAAGAAAACAGAGCAAAAATTCCTCAGGAACAAATTCTGTGCCTTCTCTTATTGTTGATATTTTTTCCTCCAAAAACTTTTTTCTGAGACTTTTTGTTATTGTTCAAAAGATGATGGACCAAAGACGTGTTTTATAGTTGGGAGATTTCAATAAAGCGGAAACAGAGGACAAAAAAAACAGAGAAGTAAAAGGTTGTGTTTTGATATGTTCCTACGGATTGTACTCGTATGAGACACGGTGACGATGATATTCCTTTTTAAGGTACAAAATCGTTGTTATTTCCGCGTCGTACCCTGTGAAAACCCTAATTATAGCAAAATGCTTATTTTTATGGCTGCTCTGCTCTGTTTTGTTATCTGGTGTCTATTGCCATCTTTAATTCTTTACAAGCTTCTTCATCAATGAGAGACAATTAATTATATTCTTACTGAGTATCCGTTATTATCAGATTTTAGAACAGCCAAGATTACTTCAAGTAACTTCTTTCTTCTTCAACAAGTTATATGCCTAATGTTTTTACCCATTTTGATGCAAAAAGAGTGCAACATCTTGCTTGATAAACAAAAAATGCTTCTGGCTTTATTGATTTTTATCATGTAACCATAGAGCTAATGCTCAAACGTGAGGTATGATAATACTCAAAAGACAAAAACGAACAAACAAAATCAATTAAGAAAATAATTAGCAATGGAAAACAAAGAAACCCAACAAAAGAGACAGAAGCAGAGGCTCACATGGCTTATTCACTCAAGAGCTGCTATGACCGCATCAACAACTTCTTGCGTGGTACAATCTCCTCCAAGATCCTTCGTTCGACATTTTCCTTCTTGTATCACTTGTTTCACTGCGGTTTCAAGCCGGTCAGCAAAAGTTGGAAACCGGAGATGTCTAAGCATCATAGCCGATGAAAGAAGTAGAGCCACCGGATTCGCTTTCTTCTGCTCCACTATCTTATCATTCCCCACATTCCCAGCTGATGCACCTTGTTCAAATATAGCATGTTCTGCACCAACATTTCCTGTTTCCAAAAAAATGACATTTTCTGAGGTAAAACTATGAAATATTTATAACTTTTTAACTAATATATTTTTATGTACAAACCTCCTGGCATCACTCCAGTGCCACCGGCTATTCCAGCAGCTGTGTTTGCTACAAGGTTACCATACAAATTAGGTGTCACCTGAACACACACAAGATTAGAAAATGTATAAAGGTTTTTTTTTTAAAAATTTCTTGGTCAGAGTTATAGTTACTTTGTAATAAGGAAAAGAACATATATAAGCAGAGCATTACCATGACATCAAATTGCTCAGGCTTAGCGACAAGCTGCATACAACAATTGTCTACGATGATTTCATTGTATGTAATCCCTGGATAATGTTTAGCAACCTCTCTACAAGATTCAAGGAATAGCCCATCCGCAAGCTTCATAATGTTAGCTTTATGAACAGCAGTCACTTTCTTCCTATTGTTCAGATACGCATACTCGAATGCATATCTGGCAATTCTCTCAGAACAAAACTTAGTTATCACCTACGTTAACAAAACAATTGATCAGCAATGAGAGTGAGGTTTGATGTTAAACAAGAAGAAGGTCATTATTATTAATATATTCATAGTTACCTTAAGGCTCTCAACAACACCAGGAACAACCTCATGCTCAAGTCCTGAATACTCTCCTTCACTGTTCTCTCTAATCACAACGATGTCCACATTGTCGTGACGTGTAGCTAATCCAGGGACATTGATGCAATTAACAAGAGAAGCGAAGATATCAAGTTCTTTCCTCAATTGCATATTCAAAGAACTGACACCACCCCCAACAGGAGTTGCTAGACCTCCTTTGAGACAAACCTTGTTTCTCTTCACAGATTCGATTACTTCCTCAGGGACTTTCCTCATGTGGCCAAGAACCTCGTATCGTTCGAAATGCACCGGCGCGTGCATTGCTTCCATGACCTGTTCGACCGCACCGGTCACTAAAGGTCCGATTCCGTCACCGGGAATTAGGGTTACGGTTCGTGGAGCGCCGTCTCCGGGTCTAGGCATGTAGGTGATGGATCGGGACAGTGCGGTGAATGGAGGAGGAGGATTCGCCAGAAGGCGAGTGAGGATCGAAGCGGATCTTCTCGCCATGGATGGATTATTGAGAGCGATGATTTGACGGAATTGACCGTTTTGGTTTCTGACGATTGCATGCGACGTTTAGATTTTCATTTCTTTTTGTTTTATGCCTTTGTCACCTTAATTTGGTTTATTTGTCACATATTATATTTGATGGACAGGACGAGCTAGTTAAAGATCAAACATATAGATGGTTTTTATTTTTATAAATCTTTAAATAAATTGAATGAGTTTAAATAATTTGGGTCTCATAATATTCACGTCCACTTCGTTTGGTACGATACGAGTCAGGTTTCTGATAACTCGATAATATAATAAGAAACTTGCAGATTTTGGATTCTCTTGCAAAGGTACTAATTATGAACTTGGACTGAATCACGGTCACACGCATTACAAACCGAGAGAGAGAGAGAGCACATCTGAATTTTCAAGAAACATTCCAAAACAGTGTGGACACAAACACAACACTTCAGTTTTACCTTTCCTTTTGTCTTCTGATTGTCGCTACTTCCATTCCAACTCAGTAAACACAGAGAATCAACAATCACTGTGTGATTAAAAGGTCATTTTCACTTTTTTTTTTATTATCCTCTCTACTCTTCAATTGCTTTTATCTTTTCAGCAATGACTTGTCTAAACGGCGAGAATTTTTACTTTACTTCATCGTCATCTTCTTATTCTGTTCCCGAGATTGTCTCCCGGAAATTTTCTGCCGGGGACGAGTTTCCTTTCGAGAGTGTTTTCCCGGTTTATCCTGGAGTAACTCTTAATCCCGTGGCCGACCCGGTTTTGCTGGATATTACCAATCCTGATCCTGGTTATGACCCTATTTGGGATTCTATAAGAGAAGAAGCTACGCTTGAGGTTTTCTCCTTCTGCTCTATAATCGTTAAATCGTTTCTTTTATGGTTTTTCACATGCACAATTCCAAAAGACAGAAACTTTGTTATCGTTCATAAACTTGGATTCTACATAAGATTATGATAAAGACATTCTTGTGTAACTTTTATATCAGTTAATCCGACAAAACCGTGGGGCCAAGTGGTCACTAGTTAAATCTGATTACCATCTCTTTAACCACTTAGTGAAACCTTTTAGATGTTCTTGATGTTACATATTTCTCTCAGCCGTCTAATATATAATCATTCTAGGCGTTAATGGTGTATAATAAATTAATCAATTTTTCAATTACAAAAGGACAAGTACTTGAGGAACAGTGTTCGTGATTTGTGTTCCTTCAGTGTTGAATGATGTTGTGTTTACAGGCTGAAAAGGAACCTGTTTTGAGTAGCTTCTTGTATGCTAGTATCTTGTCGCATGACTGTTTAGAGCAAGCATTGAGTTTTGTTTTGGCTAACCGCCTCCAAAACCCTAACTTGTTAGCAACTCAACTCATGGATATTGTTTTCAATGTTATGATACATGACAGAGGTATTCAGAGCTCGATTCGTCTTGATGTTCAGGTAAAAACATTTATCTTGTATCTATGAACCTTTGTTTTGTTTCAGACTGTATTAGCTGTTGACTGCAATGTAGTTTTTTCTTTGTTTTGTTGTAGGCATTTATAGACAAAGATCCTGCTTGTCTATCGTATAGTTCGGCTATTTTACATTTGAAGGTAATTTCTTCACAGACAGATCATTTAAAGACAATGACATCTCTTACGCAGGTATAAAACGATTGCTAAGGGAGTTTTCATATGCATTTTACCAGAATAATTTGTTCCACAGGGCTATCTAGCACTGCAGGCATATAGAGTCGCACATAAGTTGTGGAAGCAAGGACGAAAACTGTTAGCATTGGCATTGCAAAGCAGAGTAAGCGAGGTAGTGTACATTCCACAACTTCTTTGGTTAGAGTTATTATAGTCTTGGTGTACAATCTCTGATCCATGTCAATGGTTTCTCTCAGGTTTTTGGAATCGATATTCATCCGGGTAAGTTTTTTAGATTCATATCTTGCTTCTAGCATCTGGCTAACTTTTTGTTTTTTGCTCAGCTGCAAGAATTGGGAAGGGAATATTGCTGGATCATGGAACTGTTGTGGTCATAGGTGAGGCAGCTGTGATAGGTGACCGTGTCTCAATTTTGCATGTACAGATCTCTTCTCTGATATCATTTCTCCTAAAACATCGAGAAGTATATATGTTAGTAATGCCTGTTGGGTTTTTTCATGTCACAGGGTGTGACATTAGGAGGAACTGGGAAGGAAACTGGTGACCGCCATCCAAATATAGGCGATGATGCTCTTCTTGGAGCATCTGTGACTATACTTGGTAATATTAGGATAGGCGCTGGAGCAGTGGTAGCTGCTGGTTCGCTTGTGTTGAAGGATGTTCCTCCGCATAGGTATGAAACTGAAATGCATCCGAAACTCTATCTCCCTGAGCTTTTGTGTTTGAACATCTCTCAAATGGACATTTTATTTTGGGATTTCTGAAGCATGGTGGCTGGAAATCCTGCGAAACTGCTCCGTTTTGTCGATGAGCAAGATCCATCTTTGAAAGTGGAACATGGTGAGTCTTGATTCTGACAAAAGTAATCTGGTTTTGTTCTCCATTGCTCAGGTTTTAGTAGTGAGCTGAATATGCTAGCTGATTGAATATGCAGATGCCACCAGAGAGTTCTTTCGAAATGTAGCTGATGATTACAAGAGAGACAATACCACATGGTAACTTACTTCTTTTAGTGAACTCTGTTTTTTAATAACAGAGTTTAGTTTGGGATCTGAATTGAGTTTTCAAAAATAGGATCTTCAGTTCCAAAAGCCGAAGAGACAGGTGAGAGAATATGAGAGATCACCTGCGGATTCTTTTAATGAAGCTCTTTGTTTGTAAACATACCTACTTTCCAATTAACGGAGAAAGATTTTGATACATTGCTAAACATTATTACTGGAAAAAATCTGGAAATACAGAGGAAACAAATCATAAGCATCAAAGCTTATCACCCAAAACACATTACCAAAGTGCAAGAAAGAAAGAAACAAGCTTCAACCTAAGCATGCTTTGCTTGGAAATCTTTCATGAAAGCAACAAGCTTTTCAACACCAGCCAAAGGCATTGCATTGTAAATAGAAGCTCTCATACCTCCCACTGATCTATGCCCTTTAAGCTGAACCATCTTCTCTTTCGCAGCTTCCTTGATAAACTCAGCTTCCAATTCAGATTTCTCCAATGTGAAAGGCACATTCATCAACGACCTCACTGATTTCTCAACAGGACACCTGTAAAAGCCTTTGCTTTCTTCAATAGCATTGTACAGCAAATCAGCTTTCCTCTGGTTCTTCTTCTCCACTTCTTTCAATCCACCTTGCTCCAACAAATCTTCAAACACAAGACCACACATATAAATCCCAAAGCAAGGAGGTGTGTTGTACAACGAACTGTTCTCGTCATGGATCTTGTAATCAAGCATCACAGGAGTGATATCTTGAGCATTTCCAATCAAATCTTTTCGAATTATCACAATAGTGACACCAGATGGACCAACGTTCTTCTGTGCACCACCGTAAATCACACCGAACTTAGATACATCAACAGGTTTCGAGCAGAAGTTGGAAGACATATCAGCAACCAAGAACCCATTAGGGTTCTTAACAACAGGGTAATCTTTAAACTCAACTCCATGGATAGTCTCATTGGCGCATATATGCAAATACTTGGCGTCCGGAGTTTGCTCCAACTCATCAAATGATGGAACCTTTGTGTATTTCTCAGATTTACCAGACCAAATCACATTGGTATTGCAATACTTCTTAGCTTCCTTCGCAGCTTTATCTCCCCACGAACCAGTAACAACGAAATCAACTGTATCATCCGATTTGCAGAGGTTGAGTGGCAAAGCAGCGAATTGAGTAGTCGCACCACCTTGTAAGAACAAAACGGAATATTCCTGAGGAATCTCCAAGAGCTGACGAAGATCTGATTCAGCTTTTTGTATAATGGAGAGAAACTCTTTCCCTCTATGACTCATCTCCATCACACTCATCCCAGATCCACGCCAATTGTATAGATCCGCCTGAGCTTTGAGGAGAACGTTCTCAGGCAAAGTGGCTGGACCCGCCGCGAAGTTAAAGACACGTTCTTGGGATCCGACGGAGCCGGATCTAACTCCATCTTGAACTTGAGTCGACGAAGCAACGCATCTAACAGCGAACTGCTTCGCTCTGCCGGAGAGGTTCACGGTGTTTGGTTTGCTGAGGTGAAGAAGAGATTGAGATGTGGATTTGGGTTTGAAAGTAGGGATCTGAGTATTGTTTCCGACAAGGAAAGAGTTCGTCGACGCCGCCATTATTGTGAGATTCTCAGAGTTTTTTTTTTTTTTTTTTGCCTTTTTGCATATACTTGCAAAGATACGAAAAAGGAGTTCGGTGAGAGATATACAAATAGACTGAAAACGACAGCGTTTTGTGTTAGGTGGTACTAGTTTTGTCTGCTGTGTTTTAATTAAGACTCATTTCCAATGTGTGTGTTTTCAACATTTAACTTTGTAGAAGAAGAAGAGTTCAAACTAAAACTCTCATTCTCTATATCAATATTGTAATCAGAATATTATAGAATGTTTATTGCTGAGATTTCAATAAAGGAATACTATAAAAATTACAAATCAAATTCAGATGAAATTTTGAATTTTATTTGCTTAAGTTTTCTTCTGTAATTAAAACTTAAGCGGGAAAATGTTACTAAAACTAATACTATTTCCACTCTTTAGTGAGAATGTGACACAAGAAAGTGTGCAGCTTCATACTTTGTTGCTATGTGTCCGAATTTAGAGGAGCTGTATTTTCTAAGTACTCCTGTTAGTTTATCAGTCGCTGCCTTTTGATGCAGACTCACCATTCTTCTACAACATTGTCTGCAAAAACAAACCCCATGGAAAAGATTAGTCTTTTTGTGTTTATGGATGCAAGATCAGTCCTTTCATTAGACTACTGTTTAAAGAATACTTACAGGAGTTGATTTTCAGAGTAGTGACTGTGGAATTCACAAGTGCTGTTCCATTCACTGAAGCCATGGATTGTACATTGAGCTGTGTACACTGCAGTGGCGGCTAGTAACGATGGTGGATACCGAAGCATTTCATAGTCCACAAGAGCAAGCTCGATCAAGAACGACGCCAAGATCTCAAGCTGTTTCAGTAAGCAAGATTAACTATTACTGTTTGATGCTTGTTTGTTGTGATTCACAAGCCATTAATAGATTGATTAATTTTACCTTTTTGTCTGATTGAGCTGCCTTGAGGAACCTCTTCAAGAAAGGGTATTGCGTTGGTAACGACATATTGAATTGCAAAGTACTAAGCATAATTTTCTCCTGCACACAGCGGTTTTTTGAAATCAGATATAATTTTCCAAGTTTCGGAGAGAAAACAAGATAAAATCTTATCGTATGGTTATACCATTTCTAAAACATCGTTCCTCGTATAAGCTTTGTCTGAAATGACTACTAAGTCTTCAACAATAGGTACTGAAACCTCTTCGTACTTGCAAGCTAGGAGCAATGCAACTAAACCAACAAGCTGAAGCTTCTTTCTTACAACAGCTTGCTTGGACAAGAATCTATCTATCAGATTCACTGTTAGAAACAATGTCTCGTTCATTAGCTCAAATTTGTCATGTACCTGCAACATTCAGTGCTTCTTAATCAGAATGTGAATAAAAATATCCCATCAGCATTGAGTTTCAAAGATCTTTGAATTTGAATGTACCTCAATGAGCCAATCGATTAGTATTGCTCTCATTTTGTCAGTTATATCAGATTGTTGCGCCATGTAATCTAGAGGAACACAACCACATACCTGCAGATTACCAAAATTCATAAGAAATGTTTCACAGACAAAATTCAGATCTTTATGGTTTTGCTTCAGAAACTTTTGAAAAAAATCAAGTACCTCGTTTTTACGGTAGAACTCGTATAGATCTTCGACATATTCAACAACAGCAAGAGAGTTGTTTGCATCGTTTGCATCAATATCCAAAATTGGTTCTTCTTCTTCTTCTTCTTCCACTATTATATCCTGCATCTCAACCTCTTCCTCCTATCCAAATTTAAAGTTTATTTAGAAAAAAAAACTACATCAAAAAGCTAAATATCTTTTCAAAATTGAATATTAATTTACCATTGGATCAGATTCAATGAATGGTTCCTCCAATGACATAGGCATAGGTTGGTTCAATGTAGCTTCATTCTTCTTGTCCTCTTCTTCATCAATAAATATACAATCACCAAACTCGTTTCCGCTTGGAATCGATGGTTTCAGCTTCTTCGTCTCTTCTTTAGATCTGCAGATATTCAATAAACAATGGCAAATCTCACTATCTCAGCAAACAAAAAATCAGAGAAATGTGTTTTGAAAGGTTGAAGCTTTATTGACCTTGAAATTGACGGATGTAATGAATCAAGCTTCTTCTTCTCACAGCATTGTTCTTGTTTTCTCCTGAAATCAATTAAAAAGCTCAAAATTAAGAATCTTTAAACAGAGATGATGAAGCTTGGGGATCTAGAAAGAGTAAAGTAAGTTACTCAGATAAGCCTCTTCTTTTATTAACAACGCAAGGATAGGCTCTTGCACCAACCAGATTGTGATTAATCACACCCAATGCTCTTCTGTTCTGTCTCTTCGTCTCTATCCCGAATTTTCTACTTCTCGTATCATCTGACAAAACCCAGAAAAAAAAAACACAATATCAGATTCTCTGTTCTTTGAAGACTTAAAAATTCTCAGATTCTCAAAAGCGTTTTACTACAACCTTGAAGAATCTCTGTGATGGGTTTAACAAAGAGATTACGATTGTTTTCATCTGGATTAACCATTTTTATTACTCGAGAGGAATCTCTAGAAGAAAAAAGAAGAAGAAGAGCACTAAACGAAGAGGGATCTCTCTCTAGTTCTCTTCTCTCGTTCTCTCTGTGACTATATGATTGAATCTGGAGGAGTCAGAGAAGGGGATCAAATAAGCGAGAGACAGAAGAAGAAGAAGAATTAAAAAGGAAAGAAAATTATAAATAAAAAAAAAGTTTCTGTCTTATTTTAAAAAAATATAATTTTGTTTGTATTAAAGAAAATAGCAACGGCTAGGTTATTAAGATGACCGTTGGATCATGAAGGAAACGATTTGCTTCTAAGTCTGTCTAAGCCAACGGTAACTTTTTGGTTGAAAGAAGGCATGTCTGCCTTTCTTCTTTTTTCAAATTTATTATTCCTTTCTCTCCTTTATTTATTTTTTTTTTTTAATACCTTTTTCAGACAAAGAAGGCTCGTTGCCACTAGCCAGAGCCTCCTTAGGCGCGGTTTTGATATCTTAAAGTCAACATATTAATTATTTAATCATAATCTTAGCTTATTAATTACATAGCTTAGAAATAGAATTGCTTTCTTTCCAAAGAATTATTGTTACCGAGGATTATGCTGACTTTGTACTAAGTGTTCTTGCCATTTGTTGTTATGCTCTTTTTTGGTTAATTTTCATCTTATCATATCAAAATTTTAGCCTAGATGAGTTCTGGTCATAATTATTAGAATTGAAGTTTCTTCTCCATTGTAAAAATTATTGGTGACATGAAAAAATGTTGCTGACCAAAAAAAAAAATGCTAGCAGGACAGTTTGAATTGAGATCTTTAATTTAAGTATATTCAATCTTTTCTGATTTGCTTGATTTTTTTCCCCGGATTATCAGATATCTTAGTTTTGAATTCCAAGTATGAAAAGAAGGACCACCTTGCCCTAACTTAACATATACTGTCAATATTACAATTTGACTTGGCATGATTTGTACTGTAACATAAGTGAAAATGAAGAGCCTCTTCATTTGTAAAAAAAAAAAAAAAAAAAAAAAAAACCCCCCAACTCTTCGACTAACTTCCACTTGTTTTACTTGATGGTTGTCTTCGAAACGAACTTTCTCCTCTCAGGTTAAGGTAGCACAAATCCAACAGGTAATTGACATTAAAATCTACTGACGTAACCTACAAAATACGAGCAAAATTTGGGCTAGAAATGGGCTTTATACGACATTAAGCCCAAATTAACTTAAAGCCCCTGCGTATCTTTTTAAGTTTTAATAGAATCCGGCTGACGCAAATCTTCAAACGAAAAGGCGGGAAATAGATATAAAAGAACGAAGACAACCATTCGAAATTAACCGCCACGGCTCCGAGAAAACTCTTTCAAAGACTACTTCAATGGCGTTTCAAAACATCTTTAGTATTTCTTCGTGTCAACAAATCATGAGTAACCCTGAGAAGAAGATTGTTGATGATATTGAGTCTGAGAAAGAGGATAATAAAGAGCAATTGATGGATGAGGAAGAATTGCCTACTAGGGAAATCGTCCTAGGTCTCCCTGCATTGAGTTTAAGCCAAAACTATGGTGTCAGTAGCGCCACTGAAGAAGAAGAAGAAGGTCGTCTAAATGAGCAAGCACTTGTTGCGGCGGAGTTGGTAATCGCTGCAGCCGATGAAGCTGTTTCGAAAGGGGAGAAAGACAGCGGCGGAAGTGAAAAAGAAAAAGAAGCGCGTCTAAATGAGCAAGCAGTTGTTGCGGCGGAGTTACTAATCGCTGCGGCCGGGGAAGCTGTTACGAAAGGGAAGAATGATGGCGGTGGAAGTGACGGAAAGAAGAAGAAGCAGTAAGCGAAGGATATGAGGAAACTTACAAATATTAACGATGAAGCGGGTGGTTCCGATGAAGGAGGAACAAAGAAACCACGTAAGAGAGCTTCTGAATTGACCAATCCACCGCCAGGACCACCGGTTTGTAACATCTGTGGAAAAGCTTTCGGTTCGTGGAAGGCCGTTTTCGGACACTTGAGGACTCATAAAGACAGGACCTATCAGGGATTTAATCCACCCCCAACATTCTCTGCGGCTGTTGAAAAGTTTACGATTCCGGGACCAAACTCTGCTTTTGTTCTTGTTACTGCCAAAGGAGGAAGCTCCGGTGGTGCTAGTTCTTCTGGAGGTGAAGAGGGAAGACGTTTACAAATAGATGTAAACGTTGAACCTCTAGAAGAAATGGAAGAGGAGATGGTTGAAGCAGAAGCTGTTGCTAAGTTTGATCTTAATAAGTCTCCACCAAAAGACGAAAATGAATAAGAGAAAGGCATAGGAAGATAACTTTGTTTAACTTTAATACAACCTTTCGTTCGTTTACTTCTTTTTTCAACTGTAACGTAGTAAATTGGCTATCCTGTGAGCATACTTGTTTTGAAACAGTTAACGTTGAAATGTAAAAAAATGTCAAAAATATCGTTTTCATATATTGCAAATTTCTTTTGAACATACTTTCGTAATCTGACAGTACATAAAATGAAAAGGAGAAAAAAAATTGAGAATAATAATAATAATAATAATAATAATGAAATATATATATTAGAATGAAGAAGAAAAAATGAAATTATTAGTGTTGTCCCAACATATCCAATTACATAACTGTTTGGCCACAATATTTTCTTTGTAAATTTTTAAAATGCCATCCTAATCCGTGTTTGTGTACAATTTTCTCATAAGGAAAATACTATTTAATTTAATGTTAGTCGCTATGCTCTTGCACAATTTATTTAAAAACATTTATTAATGTTTGTTGTTAAAAACATTAAGAATTTTCCTTATGAGAAAAACAAGTGCATAGCACCAAATCGGTTAAACATGAAAGTAGTTAAAAAAAATTACTCTAATTTATCTAGAATTGTTCGTATAACAACAAAATAAAAAATTATACACAAAACACTTAAAAGTTAATTCAAACAGAATTGAAACAAAAATGCTCAAAACCATATAATATCTCCGACAAAAAAAATTAAGCTATTCCCTTTTATTCTCCAAATCTTCCAGGCGTTGTTCTCCTGCGTTCAGCTCCTAATGCCCCAGCTCGATATCCATACTGATAGTGATGTGGTGAAGCACGAGAATTGCTAGAAACAGCCTGTCTGGTGGAAGAACGGGTTGGTACAACGTTAAGCCGTTGGATGCGTTTCCTTCATGTGGGGTCGGTTCTTCGGGTCTGCCTCAATACAAGAGAGGGTGATACTTGCCATTTCTGTTGCGGCTTTGGTTGTGTATTGACCTTTGATTCCTTTATCCATATTTGTTTCACTCTGTGTTTGCTTGAGAGTTCTGGTCTTAACCAGTCGACTAGACTCTCTTGTCCCCTAGGCCGATTTTTGTTGTGCGCTTTTTGTCCGGTCATCACTTCTAGTAAAACCACACCGAATGCATATGAGTCACTCTTAACGTATAAATGGCCTGAGGATGAGGAAAAAAAACAAATGGTTAATTATTTTATCTGGACTCTCTTGTTCAACTAGTGAACTATCTAGTTACTAAAACAGAATCTTGAAGATGACAATTTCGAAACTAAGCAATCAAGAAGAGACTAACTCAACATGTTTTAGTCCCCAATTCGATGAGATTATAGACGTAAGTTACATAAATTTTTGTTTATATATATATAAACGAAAACTGTAACTTTTTCTATATGTTGCCCTTTATCGGTTTTTTTCTTCTATATGTACATGATGCCATATATTCAGGAGCAGCGTAACCATATGTACCCATGATCCTAGTCGTAACGTGTGACTTCTCGTCTGATGGTCCTAGCTTTGCCAATCCGAAATCTGAAATCTTTGCGTCATAGTTCTACACCCATACGTTTGAAACAAATCTCATAAGTAAAAGTCTAAAAGAAAGACAATTAAAGATTCTTCTATAATTAATTAGACTAACTGAGTCGAGAAGTATATTAGCAGCTTTGAAGTCTCTATAGATGACTTCTCTTTGTGAGCTGTGTAGAAACGCAAGGCCACGAGCTGCACCGGTCACAATCTTGATCCGTAGGTCCCAAGGAAAAGGGTCATTTACTGTAAAAGATCATTCCAAGTATATTAAAGTTTTTTTCCTGATAAATATTTTGTGATTAAATATCCATTCGACGCTATTTAGTGGGTGTATGAGATCTTAATTACGTCGAAAAAGATGACTCTCAAGACTTCCTTTGGGCATAAACTCGTATACAAGTAGAAGCTCTTTGTCTTCACGACAATATCCTAGTAACATCACCACATTTGGGTGTGAAAGCATTCCCAAGAAGTTGACTTCTGACTGTCCAAAAACAAACAAAGCCACAAAGCTCACATTTAGATCTCGGAGTCATAGTAAACCTTTCTAAATAAACTTGTGCTAAAGAATCTAGATTTTCCATCCAACACGAGCTAAAACAGAAACAATGTTGACTTTCTAATAACTTCAACTAATGTTAATTATAATATTACATAATGAGTGATACTTTGACGACAGTGTTGTAGCTAATAACATATAACGACGTGTCCCCAGCTCCCAACAATGAAAAGTTCCTAACTACTTACACCGAGTTTGTTGCCAGACAATCTTCAAATGGAAACAAAACGAGGTAATCGATTTCAACCAACTGTGTATGATTGGTAAAAATAGTAATGGGCAATTTATATAAAACTATAGATTTATCATAGTACAAAACATCATTTATTTATTATTAAACTATCGTAAAATTTATCTTATTAGACTGCTGACAGAAAGTCAAGGTCGTTTCTTGATTAGAATAGTCAACTCTTTTTTCAACTCGATCAAAATAACGTAATAATTGTGCTATTTTTTTTCAAAAAATAGTTTTGAGATTAGAGATATAGATCTTACTCGCCACTCTGCAAATCCTTGAACACTCTCTGAATTCAATCTCTTAATAGCAACGGTCATACCGGAACCGGCTTTGGAAGGAGGAAGAGTCTTAGCATCGACCCAACCTCTGTAAACATTCCCAAAACCTCCTTGACCCAACATCAAATCCGGTTTAAAATTTTTTGTCGCTGTTTTTAGATCAAGAAAGCTGTAAACTATGAGGTTTGGCGATTCCAGAATTTGACCGGAATGACTCGTAACCCCACCGGAACTTTCGCTCGCCGCTTCGGAGATTTGGCTCCCTCGTCCGACGCTACTGCTTGTTGTCGCGCCGGTGGTGCTCGAGAAATCTGTTCCATTACTGTGGGTGTTCGTCGAGGCTGCTTATCAACAAAGCCAAAGAGAGAGAGAGAGAGAGATCAGAAAGTGAAGATCTTTTTAGGTTTTATGTGGGAGAATTGTGAAATCTGAATAACTTTTTTGAGGTATCTGGTAAGAAAACAAGAACTTGCAAAGTCAAAAAAAGAAAAACGATGGGAAATTAAAGATTACCATGACTATGGAGACCGGTTTTGGAAGCAGAGGATGAGGAATGGAGTGAAAAACAAAGACCCATTTCATGCGCCTTTTTCTTCTTCTTCTTCTTCTTCTTCTTCTTCTACCAATTCAGACAAGAGCTAGTGGATGATCAAGAAGTTATTGTTGCCTTTATTGCTTGAGTTTAGTAGATAATAGAATAATTGAAAGCGGCTAAGAGAGTAAGAGGGGTTGCAATATAATTTTGTTTTTTTTTTTTAATATAAAAACACTATAAAGAAATATGAGTTTACTTAGGGGAGCAAGAACAAGAAGAAGGGTTAATTGATTATGGGTTAATCGAAGTCAAAAAGAAAAAGATACTGGGACTTGAATCAATTAAGAAACCCAAGAATTGGTTTTGAAATTAAATGTTACTTCCCACTAGAAAGTCTTACCAAAACATACTCGAAATGGCTTAGGATCTGTTAGACTTGTAAGAAACCCTAACTAAACTAACTAATATGTTCGATGTTCAGTTGTAGACCTAAAATCTATTAGCGGAAGAGGAAGTGAGAAGAGATTCTTGATTCCTCTTGCATCTGGAAGCTCTATGTCTTCTTTTGAAGTTATCTTGTCTGAATCTTTTGGTATCTATCTGTATCTCCATGAATGGTCTCTTCACTATATTGCTCTTCTCTGTCTCCAGTTTCTTCCGTCTCTTAGCAACTGCAATTGCTGCTGCTTCGTTCTTTTCTTCTGCTTCTCTGCTTCTTCCTAAGCAATACAAAACGTAGAAGTGTTTATTTTAAACCACTATTTTTCAGTGATTTCAAGTATTAGACGGATGAAGAGAGAAGACCTGAAGATCATGGATCAGACAGTCTAGAGATTTGATCTTCCTATGGGGCCACCGGGGAATCCCAAACTCTCTGCATTTCTTTTTCAGAACCGTGAGACCAATATTAAGATTCCTAGAAGCTTCCACGATTGTATGACCAAAGTATTTGGAAAGATCTTCTAAGGAAAGCTCGGCAACAAGTTTAGATGTTGCCCTCTTCTTCTTCTTCATCATCTCCATCTTAGCATCTGTACTTTTACAATAAAAGTACATTTAAAAAAAAAAATTAACGCTAGCCTAGAGTTATAACTTATCAGGAAGTTAAGTTTATTGGCAGTTAAAAGAAATACAAATTCAGTAGGAACAGAAGAGAAACCTGTTTCCGAATATTCAATTTGCTCACCTTCAGGTTCCTCGGATTCAGTTTCTGAATCAGGAAGACAGTTAAGATCTTGTTTAAGGACAAACTTTCGCGTGTAGACTGATCAACCTCATAATCTTGGACTCTATCCACTTTGAAGATGAGCTTTGGCAATTTAGACTCATAAAAGTTACAATGTCGAACTCTACTGCATTGTTCCTGGTCAGAAATCTTTGATGGGTTCTTTGGTGTTAACTCGGAGATAAAATTGAGTTCATTGGCTAAATTAGGAATGTCCTCCAGCTTAGGGTTTCTGTCAATAAAAAGAGCAAAAGCATGTTTGATCTCTAAGAGATGCACACTAGTTATAACACTTTTTGAATTACCGTCACAAGCCTATTTATTTACACTTGGAAATCTTGGCAAGTAAATCGGGATATGAAACTGACAAGTGTTTGTCTGATCAGTAACTATGAACACCGGAAACTCACAAGAAAATACATTTTTTTCTTCTCCTTAACCCACAATGTAATTCTTTTGATTATCACATCTCTATTTCAATAATTCCTTCACGTTTCTATATTCATGTTTTGTCATTTTATCCTACTGGTTAAGAAATGTTTTCTCTATTTGACAAACTTGGTATCCATAATAAGACAGAAACATTATAAATCAATGAAATAATCTACGATTCAACTCGATTCCAAAAGATATCAATCTATCAAGTGATTAATGTAACCGCAACCATAAAACAAAAAGAAGGGGGAAAACGGCAAAATGAGTCAAAACTGCATAACCTCGAAAGGCAGAGAAGAGTAGGAAACAGAGTGATATGATCCCACGTACCAAGGTCTACAAGCCCATGTCCCGCGGTACAAGTGGTACCATACAAAGCATTACCGCGTTCAATGCCTTATCACCAATGCAGTCAAGGCCATGTGTTAGAGCTTTCAACGCCAGCAATACTTCAGCAAATATCAAGAGGAGCTATACAGGATCATTTAGGAGGCAGGATCCAAGTACCAAGACAATGCCCAAATAGAAGACATCTACCAAACAAACAAGCACCAAGAAGTTCTCCGAGAGCTTAGATTATCTTCTCCACTATCTATTGAAGTCTTGGATCCAGGATAGCTTTGGGAAGCTTTGATTGAGTGTCTCCACCAATACCCAAGTGTGGAGACTCCCCTAAGTCTCCAAGAAAGGTTGCACTCTTTTTCCCTACTCGGGTTTATCCTTAAAAGGTTTACCGAGAGGTTTTTAATGAGGCAATTGATCTAGGTGCATCTCCACTTTGTCCCACTTGATGATTTGACTTGGAAATATTCAATTGACAAGCTTGAATGTCAAGGAAGTGGAGATCCTATCTCAAATGGGCTTAACTCCACAAATAAGCCCATTTCCCTTCTTTATCTTCTTTCCCTTCCTTTAGGTGTATTGTTTGTTTTATTGGCTCAATGTTTAATGGCCTTGTTTCGCCCACCTGTTTAGGGTTTTGCTTCCATTCTATAAATACTCCAAGCCACTCAATGTAATACTCAGATTTGAATGAATGCAATTAGCTTAAAGCTTGCTCTCGAATCTCAAGTAGTTTAAACATCGTTGTCCTGGAAGCTCAGCTCGGACTCCGATCAGTCGTATCACGGCATTGTCCAAATACCGTGTGGCCGGCTTTCGATCCATTGTTACCGACCCATCTATCCATTCTCACTTCGCTCCATCCTTTCCACTCTCCAAACGCTTATCTCCATCCTCTTCCATCTCTACTTTCATCCAACCTTCCTGCCGTCCAAACCCCGCCTTGACACCACCATTTTACCATCCCTTTTCCCCATCCGTACCGCCGAGGACCCGTACCGCGGCCCTTCCACCAACCGAGGTATCGTACTGGTACACGTACGACCGCCTCCTTCCCGGTCTCGACCCGATTCAGCCTGATTCCGAAGCCAACGTTCCTGAAGCGTATCACAGAGGAAGCGAGTGATTAAACCGGAACACGAAGATACATCGCCACGTGCTAAAAACCGACCCTTCCGAGATCTCCGGTCGCGGAAAACCTTCCGAACGAAACAGAGGCTTAGCTTTCTTCTCCACATAAGGGCCTTTCTTATCGAAAAAGAAGTCTCTCTCAATCTCCTTGGATCCATACACATGCAAACTCCTCATCATCTCTACATTAATCCACCCCCCACCCCCCCCCCCAGAAAAAACATTTTACAACCCGATTCAACCCTAATGAGGATTCTATTTAGTGTTGACTTTACCTTTACGGATGACGCTCTGGAAGACAGCAAGTAAGGTTAAGGGATGTGTCATGTCCGAAGAAGACGAAGAGTCGCAATGACGAAGATTTCAACAAAAAGACTTTAACCTATTTTTGATACTCCGTATATGTTTTTTCTTTTTCTTTAGTGTAAAATGTGCAAAAGAATCCAAGGCTTAATATTTTAAGCGTTTTGTCATCAAGTGGAAAAAGGATTAAAGCGAATTGGTGATAACGCCCTTGGTTCAGCCATGAAATTACCACACTAGGACGAGTCATATTATTAATTATTATTCTGTTGACCTCGATTACATAAAAATAAATTCGCGAGCGCACGTGTAAGCGTGCGGAATGTACAACCATATTTACGTAAAATAGTAGCGGGAAGCGGGTCAAACCGAACCCATTTAGCCAAACAAGTACTTACACGAGCGACGCATGTCTGAAAGTGGAATTTTTTAATTTTTTCTGATTAACACTTTTATTTTTTTTTAAATATTAATTAAGTCAAGTCCTCTACTAAAATTTTCAGGAACTAAACTGAATAGCATGGCTAGTAACTTTCACTGTAAGTGATTTTTCTATATAAACAAAATTACAGTAGTTTTGATCTGACCTGAAAACACGTGCGAGAGCTTTCTAATTAAACTCAAATTGAAAGAAAACACTTTAATAATATGTTCTTTAAATATACCACCCTAAATATGTTGTGCTTGCAATTGGAATACAGGTTTTTGTTTCTTACATAGTATTTCCCCTGATCTTAATCTTAGATTTTGGAAAATTAGATTATATATTGATATAACTACCCTAACTTATTTTTGTTGGGTCAACGAGCAACCATAATTTTAATCTTAATATTTTGGAAAGCGTGATTGGATATTGATATTATGAAGACGAAGACCCCTATTTTTTAATCTTGATTTTTGGAAACGAATTTTACTTTATTAATAGTTGGTCCATCTTGGCCAAATATTTTAAGTAGAAGAGTCAAAAGTATGCATGAATTGTCAACTATATACTCATAACTAAGAAAAAAGGGCAAAGCTTGGCCAGCAAGATAAAAACGTCATTTCCTAGAAAGTAGGAATGTGTCAAAGATTTTTCAAAGATGATTTTTTTTTGTCTTATAAATACATAACCTTGTTATACTTACCTGAAATCAAATCTAAACAGTAAACACCATCCATCATATATAGACTCCAATAATCCACACGTTTTCTAAAACTCCGATCATGTCGTCTCCCCTTGAGTGCATCTTTGGTTGCTTTGTTCCAAAATCCGACTCACGGATTAGCTCAACCGACGAGAGTAACTTGAAAGTCTTGTCCTTGAAGAAACCTAAAAGCAAATCCGAATCTCCGAGGGCTCCACTCATAGTGTCTTATTTTCCCGTAGGTTCGAACCTTTCGCGTCTGTAAGTGCCAAATAGAAGAGGAGATATTGGAACGTCTCAGATTTTGTAAGATCACCTCCATTGGAATCTATCTAGTATCTCAATATTGAATATAAACCTATTTTGGTTGAGAAATTTTAGGAAGAGTATCAGAAATTCTGACTCCATTCACCTTATTTTTATTGTTTAATTTTTGTTTTTATATTAAAATATTATTATTTTAATTTAATAGATCCATATGAGAATTTTATGGATGACCAAATTTTTTTTTGTGGGTATTTGTTTGTTTGATTATGTATAGAAATGTTAAGAGATTAACAAATACTTAAAAAAAAAAAAACTGATTGTTACCTGCCATTACTTGTCATCAATCTCAGGAGAGAGCGAGTGTCAATGCAGATATATGTTTCATAGATGTAACATGTAAGTGCTGCTCATTGAAATATTATTTAAATCCGAATATTGGAAGTAAATAAATAAGCTACTAGAGTGAGTACTGACTACTGAATACATGAATCTAATCAATATTTTAATAGTAAAAAAACTAAATCCTAATGAACACAGAATAAAAAATGAAATGCAACAAATAAATAAATGGCGCCAATGAAGCAAATTGTACGGCAGTGATGAATATAGGGACGGTCAAGATTCGAAGTAGCAAATATTAATTAACCCACCTGGACAAATCCCGCCACAGCATCTTATTAGTATATTCTAGTAATTATAGAGCTGACTAAATATTGATTACTTTTTAGATAAATAACTGGAAATCTGAAATTGAATTAAATTCACAGCGCATTAAAATCGCACAACAACAAAAATCTTAATCGTCTCTCCTCCTCAAACAAAAACCCTAGATAAAAAAAGCTCGCCCTCGCCGACGCCGACGCCGACTTCAATTTTCCCCACCGATTCTGACTTTTCTTATTTTTTCCCTGTGACAGCTCTCGAGATGAAAGATAAATTTGACGAAAGGAAGAGTGATGATAGGTATCTTCTTCTTATCCACATGGAATCTTAGTTTTCAGTTTGTATCTAATCGTTGAACGTTTGGTTTGGATTTGTTTCAGGTTGAAAGTGAAAGGTAAGAAAGCTGGAAAGAAATCGAAAGGAAATTACGATCCAAACAAACCTAAGAGAGCTCCAAGTCCTTTCTTCGTCTTCCTGTAAATTCACTACTAATCTCTCTCTCTCTCTCTTTTGTTCTCTCTCGGATTAGTAATAAAGTGTTTATGTTGAATTGAAGAGACGACTTCCGACGTGAGTTCAATGCAGCTAATCCTGACAACAAATCCGTTGGTGCTGTAAGTAGACGACGACGACGACTTATCTCATAATATTTACAAATTAATCCCTAGAATTACGGATATTTTCAGATATGATCATTAAAAGAGTTGGTTGTTTTGTAATATAGGTTGGTAAAGCAGCTGGAAAGAAATGGAAATCCATGACTGACGAAGTCTGTGTGTTTTTGGCTTTTTGTATATTTTTTTTTATTTATCGTTTTTTTTTTCTTCTTTATAATCATTTTGTGTACTCAATGAAACAGGATAAAGAGCCTTTTGTAGCAAAAGCTAAGAGCAAAAAGATTGAATATCACATCAATATTCAACAGTATAACATGAAACTGGTAACCATATAATAAATAATCATCTCTTTTCTTTTTGGTATTTTTTTCATTTTTTTTTGACAAATATTGTGTATTGTTTTCTTTTTGTCAGGCTAATGAATCAAAGTCAACTGGAGATGATGAATCTGACAAGCCCAAGTCTGACGTCCACGATGAGAAACTAACTGGAAGTGAAGAGGTTTGTTTGCCTTTATATTTTTGGAAAATCTCCATTTTGTTCTTGTTGTTGTTAGTGTGATACTAATTTGAGCTGTTTTTGGTTTTACAGGAGAAGGAAGGTGATGATGATAAGGAAGTTGGACCAGGGATTTGTGTATGAAGTATCTCTGTTTTGTTATGTGTTTGCTAGTTTTACAGAGAAGATGAATAGTTACATTTCTTCATATATTTTCCCCTTTATGTCAACTGTGGGATCATTCATATGTAAAACTTTAACTTCTTCTCACGATAAAAACTTTGGATTTAGCTTGGAGCTTTATTACGACACTTTATCAGAGTTTTTTCATGTGTTTGCGAATGCCTATTTAACTTGTTTGTGGTTGTCTTTTGTCATTTTGTTAGATCTGGTTCCTACCGGAAGCATTCCTCCAATGTTGAAATCATCTGTGATGGAATCGTTTAGTTATCACAGGTGTAGTAAAACTTTGAAGAAGATATTTACAGTATTGTTCAGCCAAATGTTCAAACAAAATTAATGATACTTTTCACATTCAGATATACTTCTAATAAAGGAAGAGAAAAAAAAAAGTGCAGCTAAGATTTTGAGCTCTGTCTATTATTGAATTCAACAGCAGTAAGCAGTTCCTTAGCCGTGGAGGAGAAAGACTTTGCAGTATCTTCCATTTCAGTCGTTTTCAAGCTAATTCCCTGCAGAGATACAAACACATTGTTAAGTCAAGAAATTAATCAATGAAAAGATTATAGTTGAATCTGAAAAGCCATGAAAATTACCTGTAACTTTCTCAGGTTGTCTTGAAGTTTGCTCTGAGCCATTTTGGCAGCTCCCATTTCCTGCAAAAACACAGGAAGCTGAAATCGAGAAGTGAAATTACAAATCTTGTCTAAGCCTTTATAGAAGCTTACCTCGGACGAGGCAAACCCATATTTCTTCTTGATCTGATCGACTGTTGTGCCGCCACTCTCCTCATGTTTCTCTTCATCGGTTACAACACTCTTCTCATTCTTAGCCGTCATATGCTTCAGCTTACCTTTGAAGATGCTAAACTTATTAGCCAGCTTCTGCTTATTAAGACCTGACAATATCCCTTGTTCTTTAGGCTGCTCTTGTTGTTGTTGTTGATGATGATGATGAGGATCGCCAATGTCAATGTCATCTTCAAAGATCAAAACGATTTGAATTAAAAAAAACATATGAAAAACTCAATTATGCAACATAAAAGAACATCAGGAGTCGACAGTACCAATGTCCAACTCTTCTTCATCGTCAACTCTAGTAACTGTATTGGTCTCTCTCTTACTCTCGACATTGTTGTTCCAAGGGAAATTAGCAGTGGAAAAGATTTTTGACAGCTCCTCTACAGTTTCCTTGGTGATTTCTGTTTCTGTATCAGTTGTGCGCTTGGACTTCATCTTGAAGACAGAACCAAACATACCCTGCAACAAATAAAGATAAGAGGAATCAGTGTACTCATACTTGTGTTTGCGTGTAACAGAAAGTGATAGAGCCAATAGTTTTAACCTTTTTTTCCTTTGGAGATGATGCAACACCTGATGTGATGGTGCCTTCATGACAAACGGCGTAATCTTTCTTGTAAACTCGGCTCAATGAGTCCACAAGTCTAGAACAGAAATAAGAATGTTTCAAACTTTTTCAGTTCATCTGTATACTATAGATCTAATCAGACGCGCACCAAGTCTTACCTAAATGTGTCCTTTTGAGGCAAAACTGAGCTGACAATAAGTTCATCATCTCTATTCACCTGCAAAGAAAAAAGATGATGCATGATCATAAAAAAATTCAGCTCTACTACTTGCAGAGTGTGTGTTGTGAAGTTTACCATAACTAGATCTCCATCCCAAGAAGCGGATATGGTAATCTCTGGTACCAAGTTTTGTTTTGGTGATGAATATGTTAAGCCTCTAATGGAAATTTGTTTTAACAAGGAAAGCTCTGGCAAAGACCTGAGGACAAGTCGAAACATTAAGCTAAAGAAATTGATAAATTAAAGTAAAGAAAGCGGGATTTTCACCTTATTTCAACCGTTCCATCTAAGTTAACAAGTGTAAGACCAACACCAGATGTTCCATAGAAAGTAGAAGCTGAGAAAATGGACGAAGAACTGAACTTTTTCTTGTGGAGGATCTTCTTTACTCCCTGGAGAACGTGAGCCAGGGAGTAGATATATATAGCTTTCTCTGAACAAACCAAAACCGAAGGCTGCCTTACCGAAATCTCCTCAATTGTGCTGTCTTTGTTCATATCAAATCCACTTCCTGAAGAATCATGTTTTCCATCTGCAAATGTAGATGAGAAGAATCATTGACGTCTTGATCTTGTTTATTATTAACTAAAAATGGGGAGGTGGACCTACCTATGATCTGCATAAATTGAGCCTTGAATGGTTTTTTAGGCTTAATCATGTTGGTTCCAATCATATTTCCTGTGTTGCTGTCCAGAGCAAAAACCGAAGAATCTCTCATAGCAACCACTAATACGTTCTTCTCGAAGCCTTGCACACTGCAACTCTCAAATTGCAAGGAGATAATCCCTGAGCAGATATCACTTGAAATGTGTTTTGTGTATAACACAGTTGCTTCCTCAATGTCAACCAGAGAAACCTGTAAGTTAAAAAAATAGTAACGTATCAAAAACTACTTGTGAATCTTATATTAAGGAAGCAGAAGACTAGAAGCTTAATTACATGTCCTTGATCTGATCCAATAGCGAGATGTTTAGAGTTTTGGCTTTTCTGAATACAGGTTATGGAACCAGTAAGCTTTATGTACTTAACACTTTGAACAATATGGTTATTCCCTTTCTTTGAGCTTCCTGCAAACAAAAAAGTATCAACTTAGAGGACTCAGTATGTCCAAGGAATAGTTAAGCCAACTTCTATCTGTTTACCTTGGAAAGGAATAAAACTGTTTTCTGTAAGGTATGGCTCAGGTTTGAACCTGTAAAGGCGAACCTGCGCAAGGTTAACATAGATCATAAGCCTTCATTTATGTTGGTGGAATCCACAGTGTATTTTGGGTATTTAATATTCTCTTTACCATTCCGTTCTGATCACCAGAAACAAGAAGCCTTGAGGTACTGTCATAATGTAAAGCTGTCAATGCCGCAGTTACACGTGAAGATATATCTTGATCAATCTGCTACGAAACACATAATAAAGGCAAAATACTTTTTCAAAAGATCTGTATTCATCAAAAGAAATGTCTAGGAACTTGTACCTGTTCTTTCAGGAACAAGACAGGAATTGGAAAGGGACAGGTCATGTCCCATACACTAATTGTTCCATCACTGTGTCCTGTGATGTAAACATTCTTAACCTTTGTGAAACCAGGAAAATGTGCAGAACGGGAACCTTCCTTTGGAACTGTCTGAAAAGGAAGAAACGGTGCAGCATCTTTCCCTTGCTGAGCATAATCCTGAAACATAAGAGAATCACAAGCTTATGAATGTTCACTTCATTCGAAACTTGATGGATCCATCTCACAATTTAGATTTACCTCGTCTGAGAGATTCAGTAAATGTGAAGGGTGTGTGAGAAATTTTCCTACTGTGATGCTACTAGAAACTGAAAGTGGCAGCTTAATCACAGTTTCCTTTGGGAGAGAAGGAGGTGATTTGGATTGAGATTGAATGAGATACTTCTCGATCATATAATCATCGTAAGCATACACACGTCCAGACTTTCCAAGAACCAGCAGAAAATCTTGTTTATGCTTATTTTGTTCGTTAACATTAGCTATGATCATCTCTATATCAGCACAGGGCTCAGATACATGTAACCCCAGCTTAATCATCCGAGTTTCGGTCTGATCATTCAGTAAAACCACCTGTAACAAGTTTGAGGATGATCCAATGACATAAACCCGGCTTGCTTTCCCTTCAGCATAAACCCATTTCAGAGAAACTATCGGTATCTTCTCGGATTTGTATCCCAGGTTAAGCTTGCAAATCATAGCAGAACTCTCTGGCGAGCATTCCCCTTTTGAAGGAATGCTCCATATTTGAATGTCTCCATTACTATATCCAACTGAAACTCTGCTTCCTGAAGGGCAAACCCAACATGCACAAGTAGCTTTTTTCACGTCCTGCTTTACCATTCCGTGTCCTCCTGTTTTCAGAATCGGTTTACTTTCTTTGATGTCCCATAGCGCGATAAACCCGCTACTAAATACCAGTAGAATCCTGCTATATTGAGACCAAGAATGTAAATGACTATGGCTTTTCACCACAAAGATTGTGTTTAATGTGTTACCTCTTGCTTTCAGCTGTTGGCTCTGGTAGGATGCTCACAACTGAAGTATCATCAGAAGCTTCAACAGGAGAGCCTACGAAACAACAAGATTTTCAAGAGACCATTAGATGTGATTCAAAAAAGGAGTCCTTTTAATTTGTTCTTTGGCTGATTAGTAATTACCATTTGATGCTAGATAAGGTATAGTGTACTCCATTTGTATAACTAGACCAGAATCTTGTTCGATCTTGAACACCGATACGTTACCAGAAGAATCTCCAACGTAACTGTCAACCCAAATTCACACAGAAACTCAAAAAAATGCAACATTAATACCAAAAAAAAAAAGATTTGAGAACTAAAGCATACAAGTAAGGTGTATGTTGCATAACCCGGAAAGAAGTGATTTCGCCGTTGAAAACATGAATATGAGACAGGAGCTTCTTGTCTAAGTCCCAAACCTGCGTGAATTTAACTTTCAGAACAAAGTAATTCATAAGTGAAATAAGAAATGTCTTACCTCAATCTGGTGCTTCGCATTCACATTGAGAAGGATACCTTGGTTCTTAACAAACTGGACATTTAAAAACAATAAAGGAAGAAATTGTTGTCACGGCTATGTAATTGTAACTAAGGAACAGGATAAAGATAGAATAAAGAGATAATGAAGTGAACACCTCAAGAAACCTGCTTGATGATGCTTCTTCTGACACAAGTAAAGCCTGAGTCTGATCTTTCCCAAATAATTTGATTCTACCATCCCTGAAGAATCAAGAAATCATATGAATATTCAACAGTTTTAAAACAGCTTGAATCTGCAAAAGAAATGCTCTTAATTACTTGGTTGAAATTGCGAGGATCTTCTGAACTGGATCATAAGCAAACAAATGAGACCCTGATGGGATTCCATAATGTAGAGCGACACGTGGCTCAACGTCATTAGCTCTCAGTCCTTCAGATGAACTTCCTCCAGGCTACAACAGTGGAGGAAAATGGTAAGACTTTACAGATTGACTTGTTCTTGCTACAAAATAAACCGGCCGGTTCGGTTGGACGACATAATTGGTGATTCGAAATATAATTAGACCAGAATTTTGGAAACGACTTAAATGCAACTTTTCAAATTTAGGACACGAAACATGCGTGGCAACAAGATCCGTCTTACGTCATAATATTACTTTTTAAAAAATTTAAATGAACGTAACAAGCTGGATTAAACATGTGGGCTAACCACGAACCGACACAGAGTTAAAGTCACATTCACAAGTACTAATAAGATCTATGTGTAATACTCCCACAAAAATTAATCATCAAATCACACCCTCGTATACAAATCTAAATATAAATTAGGAACCAAAGAAAATAGAGATATAAAACTAATAATAAGACCGAGGGAGAAAAAAAATATATATTATTCTAACGAATGGATCTAGCATTGATTTCAATAAACTTCAGTATTTCGAAACTTGATATTTTTTCATTGAATCTCAAAAGGATATGAACAGTTGCTAAAGTTTAACACGGAACAAAAAAAAAGGAGGAGGAGAAATAGTGTACTTAGACATATACCTTCTTTGCTGCTATCTCGACCAACTTCTTAACGAACATCTTTTTGAACGGCTAAGGAAATCGTTCTACAAACTGAAATCAAAATTTCGAAGTGATCAAATGAAAATAGACAAAGATCAAATTTGAAATGTTTCTGGGAGTTTGAGAGATAACCAAATCCCAGGTTTAATTGCTCGGACAATAAACAGAGAGAGAGAGAGAGAGAGAGAGAGAGAAAGATGAAAGAAAGGAGAAGTGAGAGTGTTGAGAAGTAACGGTTCCTTCGATTTGACGCTTTTTTATAAACGGCGAACCGCAGAAGCATTTATTTATAACAGTAGTATAATATAGAAACATATCATACTATTAACACTTACAAGTACAACTCATTAATTCCTAAATATCTGGGGGTTGTAATTATGTTACTCATTTAAATTAATTTTTAAGTATTTCAAACAAAATATGACTATATTATTATTCGATTTAATTTCAAGTGATACACTGATTTGATTATTATCCAACAATTATGTATTTAAATCTTCGATGGATATTCTTTACCGTAAGGAAAATTAATGGATTTATTAATCATTTGAAAAGAACAAAGTCATTATTCTCTCCTTCGTAATTTTGAATTTTATAAAAACATAGATATTCGTGACCTTAATCTATGCGATAGAGTACATGTGGTACAATGGTCCTTAATATGACTAACACAAGACTTGGAGCTTTTGTGCATCTCTTCTTAGAGTAGAGTGAAGAGAGTCAGACCATTAGGCCAAAAAATAAACTGTATCTTAATTATATTGTGGTTCATCTGGCCTTGGAGGGTCCTCTTCAGAGACAAGTCAAAGTAGTACACATGTCAAGAGCTAATTCTTGAATAGGTCCTTGTATCTGAAGTTGGTGATCTAACTATGTTACGTGGTGTCACAAGAGACGTCCGATTTTGTGTCGATGGACTGTAAGATATTACGCTGGCTTTTTCTTAAAGAGTGATGATAGCTCCGACCACCGACCACATCTGGTTAAATAAATTAAAAAAAAAAAACTAAAATAAAAGATTGATCTTTTGCAATTATCATTTTCTATTGCGATTCTCAACGTAGCAGGTGGGTTGTAAGTTGGACCCATCCTGAATACCTCTTTCATTAAATACGGTCTTTTAACTTTGTAAGTTTTTTTTTTTTTTTCTTATATTATCAGATTTTCTCAATTTTGTGGATACAGTTGGAGTTTATAATTACTAGGCTAACGGTTTCAATAATAACATTAAAAATTGATAGTGGCTACACCAAAAAAACGTGAAATTTTTAACAAGTTTTCGTTTATGTTATTTTATAAAAAGTGTCGGTTATTAGTGTGAAGTTCTTCAATAAATTTATCAGAATCAATAAAGTTGTAACGTATAGTGACTAAACAACAAATAAAAATTATAATATTGCTTAGTTTATACCAATGATTCCATCAGGAAATATTTAGTTTATAGTGTTAAGTTAATTGTAAAAGGCGAAGAATTTGCGAAAGATCGTCGATCTGCAAGTTACCAATAAACAAAACATATTGGTCGCTTATCTTTGCCGTTTCAACTTTCAAACATCCAACAACAGATGGTAACCGTTAAGTTGTGGGCTGGGTTGGGCTTGTTAGGAGACAATTGGTTGGGCCTGGATTAATCATTTTAAGTACGCGTTAAATGGGTGAGATGAGCAAGAACACCCAATAAACGTATGATAATACCGACTGCAATAGGTAGAAAGTAAGGTGTCCTCGTTGACAACTTGACAAAAAGGTCACTTTGAGTTCAAGGTTTTATCCAAGCAAATTCATAATCTATATTCCTAAAAAAGCTTTTTTTGTTTCACAATGCTACTACAACTGAGTACGTACTGATGTACAATTAAAAAGGAATACTGTAGAATAAATACAAAAAATGATAGAGAAGTAATCATAAAATATAGAAGACTAGAGAAAGTATAGGTACACCAAACTCTCCAATCTAAAGGAAGAATCCTAAGAAGCTTGCCCAAAGATAATCCAATGGATTGATTTCGGGCTCATCACTAGGTCAGTCATGTAATTTAAAATATATAGACATCTGCGTATATGGACAAATTTTATGAAACTATTTTTTTCTATATTAATTTATATGAATTTTTCTTTCATACCGTCGATTAATAATATTTGTGTAAAATGTATAGTGCTGTAATAATTAATGTGTGGTCTCTATATTCTCTGGATTTTTTTTATTTTATTTTTGGGTAATTGAGCTTCACCCTATTTCACAATGGCCGTGGTCGACTATTCTACTCGACTAGATCAGATGCACATAAACATTTTTACACGTTGTCCTTCAATCTCACATTTTTCAAACGATATATTAAAACTAAAAATTTTCATCAAAAATTTCATAAAAGTAAGCTATATGATCATTATAAAATAATAACAAGAAAATATTAGTAAATACTACAAATGTAAAATCTCAACTTAGTTAAAACTATATATATTTTGTGAATTAATGTATATTAAATAAATAATCAAATACTTTTCATTTTTACTGTACCTTTTAACAATCAAGTGTTAAAAAGGTCAAATTTTGTGAAGATCAGTTTTATTCGGTAGATTTTTGGCATTTATAAAACAGTTTGGTCTCGACACTTGATTTAGGATTGCGCATGCACACCTAATTGTTTTCTTCCATTCTGTTTACGTTTAAAGAAATACTTATTGAAAACATTGTAGCGGATAAAAGATAAGATAGTTAAAAATGATATATTTATTGTTTCTAGACTAGTTAAACTTAAAACAACAAAAATTTAATATGAACTGATATTCTAAATCAGCATTTTTTTCGATAAGGTAATACTCCCACCTTAAATGTTTATTATCTCTCAAGCATTAAAATGTTTTCAACTTAGCCTTTATTCAAAGCACTATAATAATTATACAGTTTTGTCCAGCAGTTTTAGTAGGACGAGCAAAGTTAAATATTCATATCACCATAAACTATCGGTATCGCAATCCAAAGCGAGATTATCAGTTTTTCAAATAAAATTGACACTAATAAAGTGATAATAGTCATATATATATATATACCACATAAATCATGATATCTGACGAAATAAATGCATTGTATTGTTCTAATGACCTTCAAATAGTGATTAAGATTTTGAAAAAGATTTCACAACAAATATACACTTTAAGATAATAACAGATCTGTGGAAGTATTTTGGATTTTTAATAGAAATGATTTTAGCCATGTATATAAATCATCGTGATAAAAAAAAAAGTAAACTTATGATCAAATAACTCTGAATCATCCCAAATATGGTCACATTTTTTAATGTTTTTGTCGACCATGGTCACATTTTATTTTGAACAAGAAAGATAACTACATATTTTCATATTTTGTTTTGGGCAATTAATGACTCAGATGATTAGATTAGATCTTATTAAAATCGAAGTGCCCGTGGAACAAGGGCGGCGGACACCGACCATAGACAAATTCGACTGTTTAAACGACACGTGGAGTCCCTAATTTTTGTTTTATAACTATTTTGGTCGCCGCTCCTTAACTTAAAAATCTTGACTGGCCCAGCAGTTTTAAGGAATTAATTTCATTTTCTTCTTCATTGAATTAGATGGGGATTGCAAAAGACTGTTAAGCTAAAACTCTGTGTAGAATAACTGAGAAAAAAATATAAACTGGAATGTGTCAGAAACGTTAGATCGTAAGCTCAATCTATCAATCAACGAAATGTCAGTTAATCGTTCAGAAAATCAAAGTGTTATTTATTTGATAACAAGTGATCTTTATCACATATTAAAAACTCTTATAATACCAATTTGACTGTTGGCCAAAGAAAAACAGTATTATTGAATAATTAGTCAGAGTAAGAAAATCAATTGGATAAAGTATGGATTATAGTACAACTTGACGAGTATTTTAAATGAGTGGAAACACAAAAAAAAAAAAAACTATATAACATTCATCGCTATATATAACTTGTAAGTTATACAAGAAATATAGAGTGTGGTTGAACCAAAAAAACCAAAAAAAAAAAAAATGTATGTAAAACTGTGTTTAGAACTAACTTCAAACTATTTTATTTTATAATTAGAAAGTTATCCGATTTCTTCACATCAGGCTAATCTTTTAGGATAAATGCAGACGTAAATTTTATGATGATACTAAAACATCGTTTTGCTTAGCTATGAGACTTTTACGATCCAAGAGAGCATCATTTTATTTTATTTTGCTAATGAAGAAAGCATCATTTTGCTTTAAACAAAATTACAGAACTTGAAAAACGGATAGAAATCAAACGTTCATTAATAGAGTAACTCACAAACCATTGAAAAATACCAACGAACCACGATAAAAAAACTAATCGACAATTTAATTAATAGCGAAATGATTATTTTGGAAATTAGCTGTTGTGTGAAATCGAATGAGATTTGGTACTTCCATAAATAAAATAGCAACGGCTATTTTAACGACAATTCAAATAACATAAAACTAAGGTAACGAAAATATTCGGGTAAGGAGATAGCCATAGCCGTTTAACTGTAAGTATCGTATAACATATGAAATCTCAAACGGTGATAAGTAACCGTTGGTTAAATAGTTTCCTTTAATCATACTATGATTGTCAAGAATCATTACCGTCTTCTTAGATATTCATTGATTTATTATTATTATCTTTGGACTATGTATTATATCACTTTAAAATATTCAACTTTTTTTGTCCTTTTATGCCTTTACCTTTCCTTCTACTCCCGAAAAAGCACAGACTTGCTCTGTTTCCTTCATTCACACAACAGAGAAGACAAAGAGAGAAATTCTGACAAAAGAGATGATGGAATGGGATAATCAGCAACAACCCAATATAAATCACTCTTCTAATCTTCAAGGGATCGACGTTAATGGTAGCTCCGGCGCCGGTGGAGGAATGTACGTGAAAGTGATGACCGATGAGCAGTATGAAACTCTGAGGAAACAGATTGCTATTTACGGTACCATTTGTGAGCGTCTCGTTGAGATGCACAAAACTCTCACTGCTCAACAAGATCTTGCAGGTCTTCTTCCTTTTTCAACCCATTCTTAGTTTCTTCTCTCTTCACACAAAGAAAGAGAAAAGGGTTCATTTGAAAAGAAAGGAAAAAAAAATCAGATTTTTTTTGTGTGGTTTAATTAATTTCAGTTATTTTTCTTTACTTTGGTGAATGTACAATTGAATCATTTCTTGGTGTAATTAGCAGTTCAAATCTGATGCAAAGACCAAACCTTTTCTTAAGTCAAGATGAGGGTAAATTAATGGTTTAGCCTAGATTCTTGAGGTTTTATGACATTGATTTAAGAATTCAGCTTCTGTTATGTCTTCTTTGAATCTTCTAATTGAGCTTGAGAATTTCCCTCCTTAAAAGGTGTTTCTGCTTATGTTTGTTCGTGAGATATATATATAAAGTTTCAGTTTTTATTTAAGTTCAGCTTCAACAACTCTGCTTCGTTTTCTTTGGTTGTTAAACAGGAGGGAGGTTGGGAGGTCTATATGCAGACCCAATGATGTCATCTTTAGGTCACAAGATGACAGCTAGACAGAGGTGGACTCCTACGCCGGTTCAGCTTCAGATTCTGGAGCGTATATTCGATCAAGGTACGGGAACACCAAGCAAGCAGAAGATCAAAGACATTACCGAAGAGCTGAGCCAACACGGCCAGATTGCTGAACAAAATGTCTACAACTGGTTCCAGAACAGACGTGCTCGTTCCAAAAGGAAGCAGCATGGTAGTGGTTCTGCTACCAACAACAATGGTGAGTCTGAGGTAGAGACTGAAGATGAGTCTTTGAATGAGAAGAGACTGAGACCAGAGACTCTTCTTGTTCATCCTGATGGAAACAACAACAGTAACGTCATAGGGACAACAACAACATCTCCTAGGCCTGAAGATCTTTGCTTTCAGAGCCCTGAGATGAGCTCTGATTTTCACTTGCTAGGAGTTCTATCAAACCCAAGTAAGTTAAAAAAAACAGACCGCCGCTGTTTTAGATTGACTACATTCATTCATTATGGGCAAACTGCGACAGACATTGGATTTAAAGAATTGTCAAGAAAGCCTGTGAGATCCTATAATTTCATGTGATTTGTATTTGCAGGGGATGATGACCATCTTGTGGGAAAGATGGGATTGTCTGAAAGCTACGGCCTTTACGATCATGTTGAAGACTACGGCATGTCAGGCTGATTAGCACAAGCTGAGGGAACTTCTAATTATCAGAGATCGAAGAAGTGGATTTAGTAGTCAGTCATAAGCAGTTTTAGACTTTTTTGTTTTTCTGTTTTTACTATAATGGTTTTTTCAGGGTTTAAACAAGTAGTTTATACATGGAATGTTGAATTTTCTTGTGAAGCTTGCTGTGATGTTTACTTCATTCAGAACGATTCTTATATCCTTAATTATAATATATGTATAAAAACTGATTCACTTCTTAAAATTCAGACCTCTCCAGCATTGAAAACATGCAAGTCAATCAAAGTTTTGTAATGACCCTTCTCGATTTCTTCCTTATTCACATTATGTAAGACCAGAGTTTGGATAACCAAGTCCTCTCAATCAATTTCAGATCCTATCTTCATCTTCTTCTTGCTATGTTCAAGCTCCAAAGCCAACGCACATTCTCTAACTAATTGAGAAAATTGGTATAGCATTAATCCGTAACTTAGCCGCCTTAATTTTGTCACTTCGTCTTTCCACTGCAACACAACCCTTTATGTAAGGAGGCAAAGCTTCAAGTCCTAAATCTTTCTCCAATACTTCCTTGAGCAAAAGCTTTTGACTCAATTTCGATTTCCCTTTCCACCAATCTGTACACTAAACCATATCAATAACCGATCTTCTTTGCAACATACTATTATTATTTTCCTGACTTCTATTCGTAAGAGTCCGACTGCGAACTTTATCCACAAGTTCTTTATATACATCGTAGACAAATGTTTGGCCGATATATTATCATCGTTGTTACATATACTAAGCTGACGGTTCCCCTCCAACATCAAAGTACCAAGACACAGTATCTTGCTCATGCTCGTCATCATAGCAATACATAGATCTTTGCTTAGACAAAACCTCACTATATCATATAAACAAAATCCATCTCTTCCAACTAATTCATCCCCTGTCCCTTGTTTTCTCTTTCTAATGGACTTGGCTTCCATTAAACCAATCAAAATACCTGAATGTTTCACAACATTCTCCACAGTAACATCTTTCGCCCAAGGCAAATTCACCTCATGAGCAACCATCACAAGCTTCTCTGATAACACTTTATACCGCGTTTTACAAGTAGGCAACGAAACCTGAGCATATTTCGTCGCGTTGAAAAAGGCTGCCATTGCATCTCTCGCAACGCAAGATTGGAGACCAAAAGCCTCACACTTTAAATTAGGGTTTTTCTAATCCCGGCGGCAACGAGCAGAAGGATTGAGCCTGAAGGTAAACGACAGCGGTGCGAAATTTCGATCGACGGCGAATTGAGAAGCAAAGGGACAGAGAAAATAAGATTAGCAAGATTTGATCTTTCCTTATATAAAAAGCTTAATTCATTTATTTATAGTGCGGTTTTGTGAAATAACGTCGACGCGTTAATGTCACTAAAAAGAAAACGGCAGGATGTTTAGGTTTCTGTATCGGATAATTTTGTCAAAACGGCTCACAGTCTGGTTTTCTTTCTGTCGTCTTCTCTCTTCACCGGTAAGAGAAGCCGGTTCAGATTTGATCCATTTGAAGAATTGCGACTATCGTTCGTCGGGAGGATCAATTCTTCTTCTTGTTGGACATATTGTTATTGTTTTGTCGAGGACATTGTGTGGGGATAGTTGGCGAGGCTTTTCAACGGTGGTCATTTTAATGCACGCATGTTGCTCGACGAAAAGCCGCAGGAAAATATTTGTTGCTTTCCGATTTGACTGATATTCCAAAATCTGAAATTGTTACTCGGGTATTGAGAAGCTAGTCTTAATCAGGCCCTTAAAAGGGTTAGAGTGAACTACGGTGATCAGATACTGTGTGTTTTCAACTAAATTAGCTTGTGAATGGTGAGCTTGTCTCTTTCGAGTAAGAAATACACTTACATACACAAAAGTGCAAGTGAGCAGTCACTTAGAGGGCCTATTGACATTCACCATGTGAATATCAACGGAAGCCGAGCTACTGGTTTTGCCAGACGTAGGGGTATTGCTTTCTTCCTTGTGCTTTTGGCGAGTTCGATGTATTTTTTGTCTTGGAAAGGTAATGATACTTTTAGTGCATATGAATTTGCTTGAAGTTTGAGTAGTTTTGACTGCCTAGAGTAAGTGGTGCTACAGCATATTATGAGAATGGCATTGGGGCTTGTTTCTTTCCTTAAGGGATCAATCACATGGCATTTAGTGATATGGCCCTAAAGTGAACGATTAATGAATTATAGTTGGATATATACATATATATATATATATTAAGCAAAATCTTAGTCGATGACAAGTTTTGTTTAAGGGCACGTTTCTTGATTTGTGTTACTTTACAAAAATGTTTTGTTGTTGTTCCATCTGTTTGTTCTTCACGCAAGTATCTGAAAGGGATAATTCACATGAAACAGGACAATCCAGTTAGAATTCTTTCTTGGTTCTGTATTTTAAGTGGTTTCATAGTTATGCTACAAAGTCGGAAGATTATCATGAAAGGTGAGATCCTAGTTCATCATTGTACACACTTTTCAGGCTCACGAAATGACATCAGCTTTCACGTCTTTGATGAAGTTTTCTTTTCTTTGAGTTTTTCAGAATCTGTTATAATCATGCCGACCTTCGGGATCCAACTTGAAACTCAATATCTTAGGTACGCTTTATCCATTTACTTAGTATGTTATTGTCTGCACTCCATGATAACTTAATCCTTTGAACAACAGCATATTAATTGGCCTCTAAGAAAAGCAGTAATGGTGAAATAGTTGTAATTTTGATGACCTATTATTATATACTCTTTTACCAGTCATACAAATACATGTTTCTCTGCTTTGCAGTGGAAAAATTGTCTCTAGGTTTATCCCTATTGGCAAGATTTTGAGGCCTGTGCTGGTTGAGTGTGTCACCCCCGTTACATGTTACTGGAGTCTCTCCTTATTTCTGCGTGGCGAGGATCAACTTACATTGGTGTTTAAGGTAATGCAAACCAGTTTGTTTCAATAGGCTCAATCTGGGAATGTTACCTTTTTGACCATCAATTCTGAATTAGCTTCCTCTTTGTACAGGAACTGCGTCCGCCATTGAAGATGTTGGTTCCCATTTGGAAGGCATTGTGTGCTGTTATCGGCACAGAGCAAAATGAAATTATAGTTGAAAAAGAACATGCTGTATCTGATTCCATCTACATCTGAAATATCGATTGCCAGTACTAGCAGAGAAAGATCCGCCACAAGAGAAGCACTGAAGTTGTGAGCTCACAGAACTTGTAGATTTGTTGCTTGCTGGCAGTTTTATTTGAAAGATGATCATACAATAGGTTATGTTATTTATCTGGAGAACCTGACTTAGAAAACTCGACTGGTGAACTTTTTTTTTGTCTCTCTCCATACTAGGTTTTTAAGACCAGTATTTTGGACCATTGAGAGTTTTTCAAAGAACTTTTCTTTTTGTATATTTAATCGAATTCAAAGAATAAAATGTGTATATCAGCTTGCAAGCTCACGGGTAGTATCAACCTAGACATCTGTACATCGTATGAAAAGTTTTACAGTATAGCTACTCAAACTGAGACTAGTTATCTACCTAGTATACAGGGAATTAAAGGCTTTGATACAGCTGCAACGTTTTTTTTAGCTTTTAGCTTCATCTAAGCGTGACTTCGCACGATCAAACGTAATTACTCTGCGATGGAACCCTTGCCACAGTTGTGTAGAACCAAGCTTTGCTATCTGTTTGTGCAATGTCTTCAAATTGACTAATGGAACTGTCGTTGGTCGTCCATGAGCACACTGTACACAGACTTAATGTGTTAATATGATTAAGGATAAATACTTATGGTAATATTTGATGTTTCTTACTTACCTGGAAACAAAGTGAGGTCTGCTTCAGGCCTTCGATGATTAAAGAGCATTCCGAGGGTAACAGAGAATCTCCAAACATAATTGCACCTTAGCAGTTATAAAAAAAACCAGAATTAACAGAGTAACTAAGCCCTGAATGGTAGTCACTAACTTAACTTTGAACATACAAAAGAATTTTGGAGAGATGAGGAATACACCTCTACAAGCTTTGGAATTAAGGACTCGAAGGACAGATGGAGGAATTGTTGATGATCCATCAGTATCAGCAAGCTGGTTTGGCGAAAAAGTTGATTACGAATCTTAAAGTAAGAAAAAGAAAAGATAAGCCATCTGTGTATGTACGATTCTAAGTATACCTGCTGAAGAAACTCCAATAGGTCAACATCTGATAAATTTACACCCAGAATGCATGGAACCTACAAGTAGTGTAATCAGAGTGATATTTTAAAGAATCCATAAAGAATCCCACAGAGAATAGTCTCTTTTAGCTGGCAAAAAGCAACAAGTGAAATGATAAAACTATAGACTAGGTGCTTAACCGCAGTAAGTGTGATCGGGGTTGGTCTCCGTTGGATGATGCCCATGTTCCTGTAGAAAGGGTAAAAAATCATCACTCAATCATAGAAATATGGTGCGAAATCTAAAACACAACTGCATATGCTTGCCTCATAGATGATCAAGTATTGCATATTGTTTAAAAAAAAAAAAACAAGTGTTGCATATTGATGAGATTACTTCTTAAAGGATGTTGACCCTTCTACATTGATGTTGCAGATCCAACCCCAGTCTCTAATCTGCTCTGAATAACTCTGGAGTAACTGATAACCCATCTCTGGCAGTACCTTTTACGTCATCATAAAAGATTAATGATGCATCATCAATAAACTGAGGCGGAGTAGAAAAGTGTGATCAAGTCCAGCAGATGATGTTATCTAATATCATGTTCAAACGTACCAACTCTTGCTCTGCACTTAAGTAGGTGGCTTTCCTTGCTTCCCCAGCCAGTACCTAGTAATTTCAATTTTTTTTTATCAGTTGATAGAATCACAATATTATCGAAACTACGAAACATTAGAAAAGTAGTTCCATGAACTTGTGGTTCCAAGATGCTCTTACCTTTTTACGCAGCTCTTCCAAACGAATTCTTTCATCAGCAGCATGCTGTAAGAAATGATACCCTCAGATCAACTGGTAAAGAAAATTATTAAGAGCAATAGTTTCTACAACTTATATTGTCCTTGTTTGAACGTAATCCTCGACTATATTAAGATAAAATGTCTAGACTTTGAGATAAATAAGACGAAAGAGATGTTATAGGATGAACCTGATCAACGATGGCAACTGTTCCACAAGCAACAATTGGGATATACTTTTTATCAACCTGTTGTAGAACCTTGGCGTCTTCAAGGGAGTGCCTAGTTATAGATTCAGGAACCAAGGACTCATCGGATCGTAGGTGCAAAAGTCCTGAACATATATCAAGTACACTATCTTGATCATGAAGCTCGTGTGATTCCTTGGAAACCTGCACAACAATGGCAAATATCATGGATACTCAGATGTCTTCCATGAAAACAGAAAGTCAGTCCGTTCGGAAAATCAAACCCTTTCAATTTGCCTAACCTGAGAGACCGAACGGTTCTGGCGCCATTTCATTGTGGATTTAATTGAATCCAGATTTTTCTCGGAGCTGAAGTCTGAGATAGATAGCATAGAAAAAGGAAACATCGTGAAGATTCCATATATCAAACTTGTCAGGGAATACGTTTTGATTGATAACTACACCAACTTGGGTGATATGAAAAAATATAATGTCTACCCCTTCGTAGCAGTGTCTTGGAGATGACTAATCTACTAAAGAGACATACAGCTAATTTAAGAATAAAAGTTACCTTTATCCTCGTCTTGGGTCTTAGAATGCACAGTCCTGCTACCAGCAGATGCTTTTAAGACAGATGCAGAACTCAGTCTTCTTCCAGTTTCTTGCATGTGGTCATACGACACATCATCAAGGATACTGCACTTAAGATGCATTTGGGATGCATTACAAGGTTGTGTCAAACACTCCAGGTCATCAGGTTCTGCAGAAAGTTATAAACCTCATTAATTTCTTTTGTACCACATTCCCAAAATTAAAACAACAATAGCAACAGAGTAACCACATCTGAAAAAGACCACTAGTATGAACCTGATGGATCAGAGTCTCTTGATTTTGTGTCCGATCTACAACTAAAGCTGATAGATCTCTTTTTCTCTTGAAAAAATGGAGGTGCAGATCGGCTTCTTCTTGACCTTCTTTTACCAACATCATTTGGTGTGCCATCCCTGTAACTGAATTTGTCCTTCCTGATACTATGTGCAATACTCATATCATCTGCAAGCCCCCACAATGACTTGCAATTCTTTTCATCTGGCTGACTGCAATTCTGAATGCCTGTGAAAGAATCTGTGCCGGTTTCCCGGCAATCCATTTGAGGTATGACCTCATGATCAAATTTGATGTTGTTATCTGCACTAGAAACAAATTCAGGGTCCGGCATCTTTCCTAGTCTCAAACTCTGTTCAAGAATTTGACAACCTTTCTGATAATCAGACTCCCACTTGGTCGCAGAAGGAGGTACAGAGAACATTGGAGACCACTCAGAACTCAAACAGAAACTACCAGCACCAGAGTTGCCCACCTTGCCGGAGGAAAGGTACTTTTTTCGGACAAATTTATCTTCATAAGAACAAAATTCCGCAGTATCTACGGGAATGATGTTAAAATCTTCTGCAATTCCAATACTTCCCCTACCTGAAGAACGTTGTGAAGTAAACCAATCAGTATCCTGCCATGAACTCCCTTGGGTACAGTTAGGAGTTCTGGTTATTCCATGAAATTCAAGAGTATCAGAAAAAACATCACAACTTTTTCTGGTCTCTAATACATGAATCATTGAATTACTTTGTTTGTCATCAAGTATCATAGGCATGACTGATTCAGACCCTTCACCATAAAATATTTTAGGCTCATGATGGGTAAGGCGTCCTCTTGAGGAGCAACCACACAAGAAATGGTTTCCAATGCAATTACTGACATCCAACTCATCTTTAAATTCTTCGAACTGAAAATATAATCCATCTGAATCTTTCACAAAATCATGGTTGATACTGATAGGTGTGCTAATCTGACATCTAGTTAGAAACTGTTTGCTGCACTTAGCGCCATCAACCAATCTTGTTTCCAGGAGGTTAGTAACTTGTGGAAAGTCTTCATTCTTTTGCATTTCTAAGTCACATGACTGTAGAACAGAATCAGTGTGACGATCAAACTCAGCTACAGTAACTTGCTCTATGGAATTCTGAACTTTCATTTCAAATTCATACTGTAAAGACCATTCATCATTTCCTTGAGACAAATAATCAGCATCTCTTTTAAAGTCAGCAGACGGGGACAAGAGAAAACTACGAGGTGTCCGATCATTACTTCTCTTGAGCTTCTTTTTTGTAGGTTCCATAGCTTCCGGCCAATCTGCATCAAGAAAATGAAGCATTGATAATGGCTACCTGGGAATATAAAAGGGATGAACAATAGATGCTGCTCAGTTCCAATAAAGAAAAATTAAAGTTATACAATGGTTACAGTGTGAATATTTGTGTACCTTTTTGACGGCCAATCATGTCATCAATCAAGTCTTGTCTATCACCTTTTTCCAGTAGCTCAGCTCCCCCATGAAAAAGTTCTAAGAAAAAACCATAAGAAAAACATTGAAAACCCCATAAATATTAGGGATGCTACAGAGCTTGAAGAAAGCATGGCATACCAAGACTTCTATCTTTCTTCCAGTTAGCTACAGTGATTCTTTCTATGAATGCAAGTACAGGTTCCCAATTCTGCCACAGATAAGAGATTTTCGTAATCATTAAAAGTTTTGTAAAGTCTAAATAAATTTAGATCCAAGAGAAACCTAATACCTTGAATTCAACGTGCGTCTTTGATGGTTCAAACGAGAATTCATAAAGATGGCGTGGACATGTTATGCACAAAATATAACCCGGATTGGATTGATGTCTATTACGTCTTCCCAATTGTTGCCCATCTGTATTCTTCCAGTCATCCACACACTCGAAACTAGCAGCCAAGTTGTTCAACAGCTTATGAATAGGACCTCTGCTTATGAATCTTGAATTGATATCTGTCGCTGTGAAGGCCATACAACTATATACAGAAACTACCTAGCCTAAACCGGAGAAGATGGTTGCTGTATATTCACACATAAAAAGATGCAGAAAATATGGATACATATATACTGCAAGGCCTGCAAGGAAAATACCACAATATTACAGAAATAGAAAGGTAAGGCTCAAAGTTAACAATCTAAAAAATAGGGTATTAATTTACCTTGAAACGATCTCCAGGACCAGATATATACCCAGCGACGTTTAGAATGCCATCTGTAACGTTTACTTTACAAAGAGAGTTTAAAGCCTCGGTCCCTGCATCTCTCATCAGTAGTGAGAATGCTGAAGAAGAAGGATTTGTTTGAAAAAGCTCCTCATCGCTGTAACACAGAGACTATCAGAAGGGCTGAAATCCTATTGATCTTTAACTGAAAGTAGGAACCCACCTTTCGATATCAAGAACAATGAAGGAAACATTGGAGTGTACAAGGGCAATCCGGAACACACACTTTTTGATAGATTCCAGCACTTTCTTGGGGCTTCAATTGCAAAAAGAAAAAGAAAGTCACTGAAATTAGACAAAGAGAAAAAAAAAAAAAAAAAAAAAAAAAAAAAAAAAAAGGCAAAGATAGATTAAAATGCAGATGTCCTACTCCAGAAAGTGTCAAAGAAATGAACCTGGATTGCATATATTTTTGTCTCACTGGCTGATTGTAGAACAGGTCTCGGACAATTACTGCATTAACCAGGTCAAGATCAGATTATAATCATGCCAGAAGACGCTTTTCTTCATTATAAAGGACAAAAAAATTTGAAGTATACTTAAGGCATCACTTTCACTATTTGATAAACATGATAGAAAAAGCAATGAAGACAGAAGATACATTACCAATCGTGCCAGAGTCTTTTCTATCATCATCAATTCCTAGATGGAGACACTTGGATCCCTGAGAAGCATCGTCAAAAGTTTAAAACCATAACCACCGCCACACAAAATATGTAGGAGTGTTGAGTTGGATCAAAGTCATCCAATACCTTCATAACCTTTCGATAACCATTAGGTCTCCCAATAGCTTTTGTCGTGACTTCCAGTAACGAGATATCTGATATTGAAGCTAAGGCCTCTCCCCGGAAGCCAAAACTTTCACTGGCTCGCTCCACATTGGTGAAATCGTGAAACTTTGAAGTAGCTGTTTCCGAACATTTCCCATGATAAGATTATTAATCAAAAGCTAACAGCTTTTACCAAATGCTTAAAAACATAACTAAAAGCTTGTGGTAAAACAATAACAGTTGAGACATAAAAGGAAAGAACAAAAACATAGCCAGAACTTACCATATCTTTCTCCCAACAAAACCAAATCATCTCTGGAAACACCTGATCCTGAAATCCAAATCAGTATAACATTTCCAAATTAGGATTCAATAATCTGGACAAAGGTAAAAGTAACAATTGTGAAGCTATACTCACCATCATCTACAACTTTCACAGAGCATGCAACAACACCCACGAAGATAGACACCTGAAAACAGAGAGATCGATCAGCAGAATTTCAAACATGTTCCAGAACAAGAAGAAATCGACTTAGGGGGGATTCGAATTTGTGGACCTTGGTCGCACCAGCATCGAGACTGTTGAAGACGAGTTCCTCTACAACCCTCGTCATGTCAAACATGATAATTCCGGAGCGCATGGAGTGACGAACACCTTCAGGCAAGGGCTTGATCGTCTTCATCGTCGAATTATCTGATTGAAACACCGAGTGACGAAGCCTTAAACCCTAAATTTGAAGAAGAAATTCCTTGGGGTTCAATTACTGGAGATTGCGAAGCTGTTTATCGCCATCGCCTTTGGCACCATCTCTCACTCGCTCTTAACGGGAAAGATTCAGCAACTGTGGAACTGGAGGGAAATAAGATATTGGGGGTTAGGGTTATATCAAACGCCGACGTTTTAAGCTTGTGTATGTATGATATTTTAATTTTTACAAGTTACAACTTGCCACCAATTTTATTTTATTTTTTGGCCCAAAACTTTAACATACAAACAAACAATCACATTCTAACCATTATAGAAAAGTCAAGAGAATCAGAAATCTATAGTCAGATCCAAAAATTTATACCAACCATTTTAGTTATTATGAGTAAGAAAAGTATTATATATTTTTGTTTTTTTTTCTTACAAGTTACAAGAAGAATTGAAATTCCAAAATAGTTATTAATCTATAGAAACGAATGATAATAGAAAATTCAATGGTGTTGATATATTTTCTCTACAGTAGATAATTGTTTTGGTCAGACAGTGATGATAATTACGATGATAAGTTTCTTTGTTTAAAATGATTTCATTTACTTTTTGGGGTCTATATATTGAGAATGAAATAGCATGACAAGTGGATGGTGAAGTTGACTATCTCCGCCAAACAAATTAATTGTCACTAGTAAAGATTAATGACCATTAATATAGTAGACATTAATCTATCAGTTTACTTTTCAAATCAATTTTTCTTTTTTTTCAAAATAAAATCTCGGATGGCTTCGTGTAGTCGTCGGCAACACTACATTTTCAAACTTAATTCCTACTAGCCAGAATATCTAAATAATGTTTGTTGATAATTGTGAGTTTGTAGCACGATATATACATTAGTTTTAAAATTCTTTACCAAACAAAAAAATAGTTTTAAAATGGTAAAATATTTTTGAGCTTTTTTAAAAAAGTGTATTATTTTCAGACAAAATTATAGATCAGATTATTCTTTCAAAAATTGAATATTTTGTGAGAAAATATTTCCTTAGTAAAAGATGTAGGAAAAATGAAATTAACGCCGACGTTGAACAAACAAAAACACCATGGAGAAAGAGGGGAAATATATGACGGCCGTTATTTTAGTTAGACGGAGGAATGTAATAATAACGGAAATCATGACCAGCTGGTGAATTTTCTGGGGTTGTTGTCGTCGAAGAGAGAGAACTCTAAAACAAAACAAAACAATTGTGAAGCCAAAATATAAAATTATGAAATAATAATTTAAAAAAAAAAAATAAGAGAGACGAAGGAGATTTGTAGGGTTTACATATAAAAGGAAAGTGGAACAAAATTCTCTCGTCTTCTTCATCCTCCTTCTTTCTCTCTGCAAACCCTAATTTTATTTCTCCTAACTCTCTCATCTTCCTTCCTCTCTTTTTTCCTTTCCAGAGAAACTGGTCTGGTATGATAAGGTAACTTCAAAACTAAGGCAATTCAAAACGCCGAGGTACAATCTAATTGCTTGTTCATTATCATTCGGCACTCTGTTTTTTCATTTTGTTTTATTTGATTTCTGATTCATGTTGCTTCAATGCTGCGTTTTTTCCTATTTCATCGATCACCTTATGATCGACTAATTCAGCTCTTCATTTTTATTTTTATTTTGCTTATTTTGTTGTTAATTTGTCAGAATTTGAATGATCTTTGAAATTGAGTTTGAACATGCATATTTAATTATGGGTTTTGAAGATCGATTTGTGTTCATGTTTGCATAAAGTATCGATCTTTAAGGAAACAGATTTGATTATTTTATTTTTTTGGTAATCTGGATCAGCCAATGATTCAGCTCGTGATTTGTTTCGTAGCTGATCTCATCCATAATTCAAATTCGGATCCTTTTAATCCGAAATTAAAACTTCTAATTTCGTATTCTTGTTTCTCCGATTTGGGTTTTAGCTGAATCAATAAAAATGGAGACGAATCAGTGTGACATGAATCAGCTTGATTGCGATTTACATCTCCCTCCTCGAAAGCGATTACTAGCTGGATTCAAGAAACTTAACTCCATCGGCAATGGATCTTCTCCTTCAGATTTCGCTTCTTCTTCCCCAACTTCATACTCAAACGGTTCCTCCTCTGCTTCAGTCGATGCCCAGACCCATCTAGACAACTTATTAGCTTCACGTTTCAACAATGGCCAGAATCAGTCACCTGAAGAGCTTGTGGAGGCAGCTAGATCCGCTGCTGCTTTAGCGGCTAAAGCTGCAAAGGCCGCGAGGGAAATTGCAAACAAGAAGGCCTTGATTTCTTCAAAGGCAATTGCTGCGGCCAAGAGGGCATTGGAATTGGTTGATTCTTTCCCTAAAGAAGTAATGGCTGATTGCAAGGAGAGGTCTCCTAAGAAGAATAAGCAGAAGAAACGTGTCCCTGTGGAGCTCTTGTATTCAAAGGGACAGTTGAGAGACGAGGGAGATGATTTAGCGCGAAGGTTGCATCGAGCTATAGACAATAAATACCCTAGAGTCTTGAGAACTTGCTCGGGTTTCGAGGAAAATGGTCAGAGAAACAAGAAGCAGAAGAAGAACAAGAACAAGAACATAGTTGAAGGTGGGAGTAGTAGTATAATGACAGGTTCTATGAATGACATAGCTGGAATCTTGGATTCAGATAGCTCTTATGAAGAAATAGAAAGAGCTAGATCAAACAAGAATGAAGTAGATTCGACATTGATGATGGAGAAAGCAGGGGAAGAGAGTAACTCATTGGTCAAAAGAAGAGGAAGAGTGAAGCTAAAGAAGCTTCCTTTGAGCATTTGTAATTCTAGAAATCAGGAAATCGGTACTTCGTCCGTGTCTCCATTACCGGTGGCTCGGCCGCTGAAGGATGGTGTGATCTCGGTCAAACCAGGATCGTCAACATGGAAATGCCAGGACCTAAAGGCTCCAGAATGTGTGAAGCAGAACAATGCCGTACGGTCATTGTGACTATTGTCTCCAGATAAAAAATTACTCCTTTTTCAAGATTTGGTCAGCATTGCCATTTTGAGTAGAAGAATCATATTGTTGTTTCTTTTTTTTGATGAGTTTGAAATTATGTTATATATTGGAAATAATATATATACATATACATGTATGGTTTTATTTTATTTGCAATTACAGTGTTGTAGAAGAAGCTATGGTTTGGTATTTTGGATTCATAGATGAGGAAGAAATGTAATAAAGTGGTCTACTATTCTGTTGAATGTGATGTTTCCTTTGATTAAATCCTTGTGCTAAGAAGTTAATAAGACCAAGTGGTTTAACATTTAAGAAAAGTAAATTACAAAGAAAAATGATTTGTGTGGTCTGAAAGCAAATTACAGGGTGTCACGTGTAGATCCACGTGTGACAAATATACGCAAATCTCTGAAGACCAAAAGCTCAGTCATGCACGTCACATGTGGTCTGAAAGTTAAAACCATCTGGCCATATCGCTTTTAAAGTTACTACCAAACAACTAGTAATTTTTGTTCTTCAGTTTATATGATATTAATATTTCAGTTTCGCCATCTAAGTATTTTTCTTTTTCTACAAAGTAATTGTTTTCCAAGTGAGAAAAAGCATGTGATGAAGGATGACTATAGTACGTAAATTTATTACTTCAGTTAATACATTGACAATGACATGTCTAAAATGGGAACTTTATGTTGTTTTGACCAAATTTACTAAAAACTCATTTGATAGTCAAAAATCAAAAGTAACTGCACAACATGACGCCGTCAGAGACAGTATACTTGCAAGAAAATAATTAATGGATTGACCGACAGAAAACAATGACTAAAATAGCTCTATCAAATATATATATATATACTTCAAAGATAAAATAACAAAACAACCAAATTTTCAATCAAGACATTAACAAGTGAAACAGATTAGCCAAAATGTTTTGCAAACCGCAGACCCAAAACCAAACCTGATCGAAACCCAAACCAGAGGACCCAAAACCAATAAATAATTCCAAAGAATTTCAGAGGCATTAACAAAATAAAAAAATTAAAAGAAGATGATGTGACGAGAAAAAAATAATAAAAGATGCAACATCTTTGTAAGTCAGTTCATTCAGTTACTACATCAAAATTCGTTTATAAGCAACAAATGAAATTGAAAGTTAATCAACAATCATAGTTCCCAAAGAAGAAGAAAACATAAAACAAATTAAACCCAAAAAGAAGATCAGTTTAAAAAGACGAAAGTTATTCAAAAAATAAAACGAACAACGGAGTGAAGGGAAAAAAAAGCAAAAGAAGAAGTTGGAGGTTCTTTCACTCTTTGATCTGCAGGTTGCTCATTTGGGCTTTTACATGATCTGCATTGTTCATTGTAGTTACATTTATCCATGGATGTTCCAAGCACTGTTGAGCAGTTGGTCGTTTCTCTGGCGCAAACTCCAGAATCGGAGTCAGAAACTCAGCAAACTCCTTTGCTTCTGCTTCCGGAAGCTTGTATTTATCCATCAGTAATCTATCAAGTGGCCAGTATTTTAACCGCCGGATTCTCTTTAAATCACCATGTCTGTCAAAATAATCCTTTGATTTCGCTCCTCCAATCGCAATCTGCTCAATCAAACATATCAAAAAAAGACTACAAACCGAGCTAAATAAAGCAAAATAAATACCTTTCGAGGCATCTTTCCTAGCAATTCCATCATAAGAGCAAGATGGTCCTATACCCAAAACCAGATAACAAAAACATATAAGAAAATCCAAAGTAGGAAGAAGAAGAAGAAGAAGAGGAAGCTCTCGAGGTTAAAATTAGATCTGACCTCGTCTTCTCCATAACCATTTCCCTCATTAGGAGCAAACATCATATCTCCTGTGACAAGCTCGAAAGCTGTACAACCAAAAGACCACATATCAACAGAGAAAGAGTATCCCGACTTTAGTATTACTTCAGGTGCTCTATACTGTCTCGTTTGTATCTCTTCTGCAAACTGCTTATCAGCCCAACAAGCATTCCCAAAGTCAACCACTTTGCATCTCATATCAATCCCATCAAGACTTCTTTCCGTCTTAGATGATGTTTCTTCACCGATAGTACCCACCATTGAACCTCTTCTTTTTGATATTTTAGCAACTGCTCTTTTTGCTCTCCTCTTTAGCTTCTTCTCAATCAGATTCATTGTGGATCCACCACTGTTTGCGTTTCCCTCTGGCTTTTCTAGTATCGGGGTTAGTCCGGATCTAACGGGATCTTTGGCAGGGTCAATGGTGGAACACAGAAGAATGTTTTCAGGTTTTAAATCAGAGTGAATCATACCAAGCTCGCGGTGTAAATAATCTAAACCAGACAGTATACATTTGCAGATCTCCCGAACATTACTCAGTTTCAGACCTTTGTAATGGTTGTATCTGATTAAACGGAGTAAGCTATCGCCAAGAAACTCAAGCACCATGCATAAATGCTGGCCGTTTGGACCGGTATGCTTGAAATGGTCAATAAGACGAACAACACATTTGGTATTGGCGAGATCTCCATCAGCAGCAGCTGAAAGGAATTCGATTTCGTGAAGTGCAGCTTGAGCAAATTGTTGTGCGCTCTTCTGAATCTTCAAAGCAACATAACTCTACAAACAGAAACATAAACACATACAAAGTAATCTATTATTAGGATGGACTTTTATATCACAATGATGATCTTCTTATGATTATAGCCATTTAATACGCATCCCTTTTGAGCAAACAAATCTGGTAAACCAGTGAGCTAAAGAGTGGAACAGTGCCAATTCTAGGGTTATGATTGACAATTTAAAAAAAAAAACAGAGTGGTCATCACATGAAGCAAGGATCTTTCACCAAAATCTATAGAACTTATAAGAGTTAGAGATGCGCATTGTATATAAAGGACAAGTATTTTGCTTTTCAACAATGTCTTTGCCAGCTGATTCGATCTCGATTTTTCACAGATGAACAAAGTCTCAGATGAGATACAAAAAAGCGATCGGAGCCCAGAAGGAAATGAAACCGATGAATACAGAGCTGATGTTCACAATTTGTAGAAATTAAAATGAAGCATTAGGATCAAAGCAGCAACAAAGGAAGAGAGATACGTACAGAGGTGGTAGTATCATAGGCAAGCCAGACGGTGGAGAATTGACCCCAACCAAGCTTTCTCTGGGCGATGTAACGACCACCGGAAAAAGGATCGCCGATCCTGACGGCGTGATAACCACCTTTCCGGTAAGCATCGTAACCTTCTTCCTCTCCTTCTGATCCGGATGAAGATGAACACGACATATCTCTCTCTATCTCTCAGACGTGTCTGAGTACCAAAGCGTCAATTTTGATCTTCAAAATTGGATCTTTGCAAGGAGCTAAGACAAAGAGCTTCCCTTTCTTAGAACAGAGAGAGAGACAAAGAGATGAATATGGCAATCAGATTGCGTGTGGCCCCTGAAACGTAAGACTCTCTCCACTTTTTGCTCTTTTCTGTGTGTTTTTAATCAATGAGGTTGCTTCAGATTTTCCCGATTTAAACTTTTGCCTAATTCTCTATTTTGCCCCTTCAGGAAGGATAGTTGTTAAGCCTATTGCTCCGGTCAGGTGTCGTCTTTTATAGACCAGTTCTTATGTCTTTCTTGACCACAACATTGGATGGTACCGAATTTTCAAAACTTCCATAGAAGGCAAACTTTGAAGATCAGGTCACGATGGCAACAGCGTCGAGCTGGGCATTTCATCGAGCAATTGGTAGTCGTAAAATCCGGCCACATACGCAACTACAACAGGTTCATCAATCTATCATAAGCGAAGTTCTTGTTTCTCTAAACATACAACAACTACAAAGCTATTATTACACTCTTTAACATATTTTGTAGCACAAGATTCAAGAAACGCAAGGTAAAAGAAAAAAAAAAAAAAAAGCTCCTCCATGAGAACAAAACCTGTTCTGTAACTTAAAGGAACGAACTTTAGATAACTTTGCTTATACTAAGGATCAGTACTCATTCTAAAGCCACAACTACAACACAACCTCCATACATTCCAATTTCTTCAAACGAACTGAATCTCAATTTACCCACAAATTCAGTCTCTAATTAGTTTCTCAAATTCCAACTGAAACAAACAAAGAACAATCTCTGAAATTCATGTTTACCAGAGTACATTGATTCAACTCTCACTGCTAATGCAAATTTCATCAGAAACCCACAAAATAAAATAAAAACCTAATCACTCCAAATCCTTAACGATCTTGATACCCATGGAATTAGCAGTACCAATGATAGATTTGCAAATCGATTCCAATGGCATATACTGACAAAACGGATCCGTCTGCTTCACCTTCGCGATCTCGTACACGTGTCCCACTGAAAGCGTCGTCACCGTCAAATGACCCGGACGTGTGCTTCCTTTATCAACTCCAGCTGCTTTCTTGATGTACCACGATACAGACGGAGATTTAACGGTGAACTCGAATGAATTGTCCTTGAACGCCGTTATCGTCACGGCCATCGGAGTATCTGGTTTGTACTTTTGAGTCCGAGCGTTAAAGTCCTTGCAGAAAGCCATCAGGTTAAGCCTATATTGACCTAGAGCCGGACCCACCGGCGGTGCTGGTCGTGCAGCTCCCGCCGGAACCGTCAGCCTTATTGTTGCCGCCACCGGTCGCCGTGTCAAGATCTCCTTCGCAGCAGCCATTGTTGTGATCGTTAAGAGCTTCCCAAGGGTTTTACAAGGGGTTGATGTTGGGCCTTCACTTTTTATTTGGGCCTTTATTTGAGACCAATAGATCCGAGTTTAATTAATCCAACCTAATCGTGGCATAAATCATGGGACGGTGGCCGAATAAGCAATAGTTACATGACAAAACACTATTAATTAACAATTATATTCCCCACTTGGTTGGTTTATATCATTACAATTGTTTAACAGCGTTAATAGAGAACTAACCGAATCAACTAAATCCGAAAACTAACAAACCATATTAACTTTTTCTTTAATCAAAAACAAACCAAATAAAACTAAAACCAACACACTAGACTAGACCTAGAAGGAAATGATTTATTTTCCACCCACAGTTCTATCCTATGACGGCGTAGCGGCTGAATGGATTGTTATATGGCGTCGTGTATAAATAAATATTTTGAAATTAAATGTTTCAAAACCCAAAAGTCAACACAAGTTTGCTGATAAGATGATATTGCTCTTGCGTTATAAACATGGACACAAATAATACACGTAATAGAGATGACTTTGACTCGCTAGATATATTGCTCTACAACATATTCAACTCAAGTCTCGAACTGTTTGTGCGTATGGGCTTTTAGATTTGGTCAACCTTCGTTACTTTCGACGAAGTCCAAAACTCCCATATCTCTATCACTTTTATTATATAGTGGGTTACTGATATATGGTGAATAAGTTATATCTGGATAGCTGGAATCGCATGGACTATAATCTTATTATATGTTAAAAATATAAACTTACTTTTATAGTTGGTGGATGTACGTACTTGGTCGTAGACCTTAAAGATAGAGAGGCTTTGAAACATAACATAACATGTGATAATCCATGAACTATAACAATTATTAGTTTTGCTGTTTTGGTATACATCCACTTTCAAAATGCACATGTGAAAATACACATATAGCATCTTCGTTTGTGTACGAAAAACTCATACGCCCTTTTACTTTATTACTATATAGGATATTTTTGAGGTTTTACTTTGTTTTATTTTTAAGGTTTTTATTTTTGTTCTCTGAGTCGGCTTTATCCAAAACTATGGATGACTGATCCAATCTCGAGTATAATTGCTGCTTCCAAGCTCCATTATTGTTGTTTTCCCTTTTTACATGTCATAATTAATGCTTCCGGTCTCCATTATTGTTGGTTTTCTTTTCTTTTTTTGTTCCGGTGTGCTATAACGTCTTATTGTTTTTAATTATTGGTTTATTTACTCGGTTTGCTTTTTTTTTTTTGGTGCACAATTAACTCGGTTTGCTTTTCACTTTTTTGATTCCATATACGTCGTTAAGACTCACATGAGTGATGCGTATTCACACAGCAAAAGTTTCCTTTCCGATTGTACTTTGAATTTAAAAGTCGTTTTATTCTTGCAAGATTTTTTTGGGTAACTAGTTTTTTCTTCTTTTTTTTGTAAAATGGGTTTTTATTTTGGGGGTAACTAGTTATTCTCTTACGTTCCAAATTCCAGCTATCCTTTTCCTTGGTTCTAGTTCTAGGAAGTATGATATTCTAATTTTTAAACGCTTTTTTAGTTTGAAGGTAGAAGTAGAAATGAAGTTTATTTGGATTGTTAGCTTGATAATTTAAAACATGTAGTTTAAATCGCTTTTTTAGTTTAAAACATAGTAGTTTGAAAAAGAGATTTCTAATTACTAATTAGTGAGGCGAGCCAGAGTCTAGAAACACCAAAACTTTAAGCACACGTGGACGGTGTTACCTGCCGTTAATAGTACTAGTTTAATGTAAATATTACCCACCTTTGACGACACGTAGATCCATTCCAAAGATTCTGAATATTGATACTTATCAAGATCCCACCTACATCTGGACAATATCCAAAATATATTACAAATCTAAACTAAAAATCTGACTAAAAACAAAATATTCTTTATTTCCAAAGAGTCTAGCAACTAAACCTATAGAACCAAATATAGGCTCATTTATTTAATTCGGGTTTAAACAGAAGTCCAGATAGAAAGCTGTAAATCGAATTTTGATGACAATACTCTAATTTTAACAGATAATTCTCAAGGATTGAAGATATATATCTTAAGAAAACTAGATAATGTTGCAAGAACTTCGAAATTCATTGAATCCAAACTTCAGCAACACCTGTCAACATAACCATTTTCTCTCAAACTTTTGCCCTTTTTCGTTTTGATGGAATCTTTCTCGATGCCAAAAAAAAAACCTACAAATGAAAATGAAGAGAATAGATAAATGAGAGAGTCTAATCGACGTAGGTTTAGGTAAGAAAGTAATTTACACTTGTACCTTTTGATAATGAGTTCGTCAAACAGAAGAGTGCTCGAACCTACCCATCTTTTTCTATGCTTGGTGTTTTAGTAATATACTACAATTGTTTCCTTATTGTAATTAACAATTATTATATTTGTCTACGATTACGATATTTTCAAATCTATTATCTAAATGGATAATATGGGATAACTATTTTTAAATTGCACCCCGTATTTATGTTGACGCATGTTTCCCAGATCTCCGATGCAGCCATAAATAACTAATCATAATTCATAACAAATTGTTTTAGATTTTAAGAAAACCCGGAATGAGTTTTAGATCAAATTAATCGGTGCGAAAGTCCGATTAGTTATCAAATTTGTGAAAATATATATTTTGTTATTTAAGACATCTACAGTGATCAAGGGAATTTTTTTATCTATGATTTTAACAGACAGCGAATTCTTTATTTAATCGAACCGTCACATGTTCTTGGTTTATTTTAGAGACTCAAGGTCGGACTGGTCATTCGTAAAATTAACGACATAGAATGTAATGTATTGTTTGCATGAAAATGACGTAATTATGCAAAATTGTAATGAAAGAATCATTGTTCAATTGAATCTGTTATTGAAACTAAATATTTTTATATAATTTACTAAATATGCTAATCAGAAATTTAAAGATGAAATACACCAAAACTTTGAAAATCAAAGACGTATTGTACTTTTAAAATTCTGACCATTCAAATAAACTTTAGTTTTTGAAACACCAAGATTTCAACTATATAGAAAAATCAAGTTTCAAAAAACATCAAACTTGAATTATAAATATATATATATATATTTTACTTTAAAATTAAAGAGTCAAATATGTTTGTCTTTATGGATACTTCAATCTCAAATTTATATTTTCGTAAAGTAGTAAAACTAAGTTTTCTTATTCACACAACTTTTTCTGCCTATATGAATGGATTTAATATTAATGATTTAATTTAACTTTATTAATCAGCAATTGGACATGTCTTATATAAGTATCGATGTATGTGTTGTGTCTCTATTAACAACTTGGATCAGATTCCTTCTTCCTCTCTAAACAACAACAGAGATTAATTTTTTTCTCCTTTCTTTCCTTATTCTTCACAGCTTTCACATTTCCTCTTTCTCTGCAAAAACAAAAATCAATATCTAACCAATATGACTCGCTCCTCTAGATTCCTTGGAACGGCGGCGCCACCACCGCCAGAAGAAATCCTCGCCGCTGAAACCGATATGGTTGTGATCCTCTCAGCTCTTCTCTGTGCTCTCATATGTGTAGCCGGTTTGGCAGCCGTAGCTCGCTGCGCTTGGCTCCGCCGTCTCACCGGCATTAATTCTTCCGCCACCGGAGAATCTCCACCGCCGAATAAAGGCCTCAAGAAAAAAGCACTTCAATCTCTCCCTAAATCAACCTACACCGCCTCCGCCTCTGTCGCCGCATATGATTCACCGAGCTCGTCTTCCGGAGACGGAGTCTCCTCTACCGAGTGTGCAATATGCTTAACGGAGTTTTCCGACGGCGAAGAAATTAGAATCTTACCGCTCTGTAACCACGCCTTCCACGTGGCGTGTATTGACAAATGGTTGACTTCTAGGTCTTCATGTCCTTCTTGTCGTCGGATTTTGGTGCCGATGAAGTGTGATCGGTGTGGCCACCATGCTTCCACGGCGGAGACACAGATTAAAGATCAGCCTCCTCATCAACATCCTTCACAGTTCACTTCTGCCATTGTTCCTGCTTTTCTTCCTTGAAAAGTTCACTTTTTTTTTTAACTTTATTTCTTTTTATAATTTGCATAAATTATCGGCATGATTAAAGAAAAGTAAAGTCTTAATTAATTGATTAGGATTTAGGGATATGTAGTTACTTGAATATTTCTCAATGTAAAACTGTAATCCACTCTTCTAAATTAATCAGATGAATTTCGGAGTTCGCCATCATAATTTCTTTCATCAATTCACATTAAAAGTATAACTTTTTGTTTATTTTATTTTCACAAAATCTAAGACCACTTCCATACCTTAGAAATGGTGGAGAGTTTCTTAAAATTAAAAATTTAATGATTTTAATTAAAGAGAAAAATCTAACCAATAAAAATCAAACATGTAAATCAGTTCCACAGGAAAACCCAAAAAAAAAAAATTAGTACACTGTAAGTACAAATAGAACAATACAAAAACGAAAGCACAGATAGGAAACTAATTATTCTTGGTTGATGATTAGCCAAATGGGTACACTGTAAGTCCAAATATTATAAAATTGGGGAAATTTGTGTGTAGTGTAGTGATTGTAAAATATCTAACTAGTTACAATTTACAAGGAGATTGTTTTGTTTTTTTAACGCAAAGTTGCAAGTTAAGTAAATAAATAGTTATAAATGTGTGAGTGTGTTTAACTAAAGTCTCCCTTATTTTCAGTCATAGTTAAGTCAAAGAAAGCATGTATGGTCTCAACTCCTTTACCCGCAATTAAGGATGACTCAGTCTCATTTCCATTCAACATTATCCCAATGATATATGCATGATTAATTAGGCGTTGCTGCATACTGTATATTTTTTCAACACCCTTTCAACTATCTTAGTTAAATAAATAATATCTGCGTAATCATGTATAAATAAGTCATATTTAAAAGTTAAAACTAGTTATAGTTTATAGCATATTGATAAAACATGGTTTATATTATTATATTCTTACTTTTTTATGAAAAATACATGTCAATTGTTTCATATACTCTACCGTGTTAAAACATCATATACCCACTTAATTAATCAACCATTAATAATAACAAGACGACAGTATAAGCATGTACTATACTGTAAAAAAGAATTTATATACCAAATATATAAATCAACGTTGTGAAATATAAGTCACGGATGTATTTTTATAGTTTCTTAGAGGGGAAATAAATTAATTTGTAAAATCCTACAGAAATTGTATGTAGTTCATTTTCTTTACAATATTCTATTTAACAAAATATGCACGGAAAACAAAAACATACATACATTAAAAGAATAAAACAAACAAAAAATAAATTTGATGAAAACGAACTTTGTTAGGTCTCTTTCATCATTATAGCAATTCAATTATTTGTTTCTCACATTTACATTTATGGAATCACGTATTTATAATTGGAAGATTTAAAGAAATATTAGGTTATTTGTAATGCAAGTTGATAAGGATAAACTTATGAAACAAACATAAACTTGATGAAAATGAATTTTGTTAGGTCCCTTTTCACCATTATAGTAAACCAATTATTTTGGTTTAAGTTTATACGTATAGATTAACATATTTATCTTCGGAATTTTGTTATAAACTGGTTATTTTTCCAAATCTAACTAAGAACGTATACATCGACAAATTAAAAATAAAATCATTCAATATTTTTTTTTTGTCTTGCTTAAAATTGTAACTTCTGGTTTACACCACCGAATGCTACTAGACTAATGCAACTTCTGTATTGTTTAGGAATAAAATTAAAGTGAATAAAGGGGAAAAGGTATAGAAAGAGGAATATTGAAGCGAAACGATAAACGTAGCACCCAACTTATAGACACTATAAACGCATGACAAGCCCGAGTATCATCCACCTTTCAGTTTCACTTAATGGAATCTTATGCCTTATCTCTTTCCTCTATATGTTCTTTTTATTAAATTCTAACACCCAAGCGGTAATAAAGCGTTTAATTTTCTGGCAAAACTTTTCATCTTTTCAACTTCGCTTTTTATTTATTTTTGTCTTCTAAAAATAGACCAGGATTATCCAATTTTGTTTTTATTTTCTTGTTTAGACCGAACGTATATAGATGAACATTCTCATATACCAATACCATAGACGAGTCTTTTAGAATACCTTTTTTTTTGGAATACATTTAGTGTCAACATGTTTATGCATACACTTAATTACCGTTGAATTTACAAGTTTTGAAATTAGTGCACGCGTCGATTCATGCAGTCTGTTTTACAAAATACATACACCAATTGCAAACTTAGCTTATCTAAACTAGTAGGTTATTATGAGCAAAAAAGAAAAAGAAATGATAACATAAAAAAGTTGATAAGACAAGCTTTCCTTAGAATTTATTAGCTTCAAACTCAAGTAGCCACTCGGCCTTTTTTACCCATTATTTAGCTTTTGGCGTATACTGTGCCAATTTATAAAGTGAAATTTTGCTTTCAAGCATATTTTCTTCTTAGATGATGATATTTTCAGCAGAATATATCATCTATTCAACTAATAATTTAAGAAGAATAAATTAAAGTTATAGAGAGAGGGTGTCCGAGGTTTACCGAGTATTTTTTGTTTTTTAATTATATATTTATATACATCATTTCATTATAAGTACTTTTCCTCCTAACTATCCTCTGCCCTTATACTTATATAGTCAATAAAGTGATATATTTCGACGACTCAAAATATATCACTATATAAAAATAAAATAAAAACTTTATCATCCCAAGCTCTTTTTCTACTTATTTTCAATGTTCACATTATGAATGTTCCTTTTAGATTACTGCCACTTGTTAACAGCCTCATCGTTGGACGGTTGCAATACTGTACCCAAAAAATATAACTTACAAAAAAAACATAACCTTTCACTCTTTTGGAAGTTAATTGATAAATATAAGGTTTTTAACACCCATCTATTTGGCATGAAAGATTTTCATAATGCAAGCCCAGATCCAGCCCAATAAAGGCTATGTATGGGCCAGATGTTTGTTTTTTCACATCCACAGACCGAAGAGAGATACGAAGGATTTCTAATGATTTACAAACATTTGGTTCATTCATTGGTTGACATGTGAAGTCACATGTATAAATGATATGATACCACACAAAAAAAAAAAGACCATGTCTCGAGACGATAACACATCGACATAACAAAACAAAAAAGAAGTTACGTCATTGCAAGAGAGTATTAATTAAACAATTTACTCTCTAGACAAAACCACGTTCATAGCCAACTCATTTCATGTCTCTCCTCTTAACATCACAAACCATCACATCACATCACATATCTATTCATATAAACAGATGCTTTTTAGGTGTCTGTCTTAAGCTTCAAACCGAAGAAACAAAACAAGAGACGATAAGGAACGTAAAAGTGGTAAGAACTTAAAATAAAACCTCAATCTACAAGGGGCATGGTTCGGTTCTGTTTTGGGATGGCTCTAAGGTTCGGAAAGCAAGAAAGGATATGCGGAGAGAGACATGAATGAAGAAATGTTGTGCACAATGATACATGTGTATAGTAAGGAAAGAAACAAACAAAGAATGAATAGTGAAACATCTACAGTTGGAGTTGCAATGCAAATCAATGTTCCTCTCCCTCTCTCTCTCTCTCTCTCTCTTTGCAGTGTCGTGTGAAGAAAGCTGGATTTGTCTGTAACGTGTGCTGTCAACAGCATTAACAGAATTACCTGAAAAGGGAGGGAAAAACAAAATAAGCATTTTTGTTATTTGAATAAAGCAAAGTGTGAATCTTGATTACTGAGTTTGGGAATCTAAGGAAAGTGTTACCTGATTAAGAGTCAGAGACCTTATTAAGCAGTTTTAGACAATCTCCATGCTGCTCTGTTTTCTTTTGTTGGACTTGGAAAAGAAGCACATCTGGACCCAGCTCTTCTTCGGCTTAACCATTAGAGATTGTGCGTTTCTCGCCTCCACAAGATCATTCATGTATTGAACAACGGCCTGTAAGTACGAATCATCCGTGAGTGAGTACCTTATTTGACCACAAATTTTGAATTTTGAGAGAAGTAGAGAGAGAGAGAGAGAGAGAGAGAGAGAGAGAGAGAGAGAGAGAGAGAGAGAGAGAGAGAGAGAGAGAGAGAGAGAACCTGAGGGCCCTTTTCGGCTATATCTCGAGGAGGAACTTGTAGTGGATTCTCCTGAGCGCGAAAAACACACAACTTTGTAAGCATTCTGAAGGACTCTGGAAGCACACGGATTTGGTTATTGCTTATATCAAGCTCTTCAAGATTCTCAAGGTTGCCTATTGATCTCGGGAGCGATATCAAATTAGCGAAATTGTTTCCAATATTCAGCTTCACAAGCGTAGTGGCAAAGCATAAACTCTCTGGTACTGACTCGAGCTCATTGAAACTCACATCCAGCTCTTTGAGGTTAGCTAAAGAAGACATCGTTGTAGGTAACTGCCTGATGTTATTGTAACGGACAGACAAGATCTCTAAAGTAGTAATCTTCCCAATAGCTTCTGGAAGAGCCTTGAGTTTGTTATAGTCTGCACGGATTTCCTTAAGCGAAGAACATCCACCGATTGAATATGGGATCTCTTCGATATCATTCGTCTCAACATCGAGCTTCTTTAGACTCACAAGAGAACCGATAGATTCAGGGAGGATTGGGAGATTGTTACAGCTCAAGTCAAGCTCCTCGAGTCTAATTAATCTGCTAAACGCTGAAGGCAAAGATGACAACTGGTTGCTACCAAGATTGAGGTAAACCAAGTTCAACAATTCTCCTATAGACTCAGGGAGCTGACCAATTCTGTTGGAATGCAAATCGAGCTTTGTCAAGGAAGAAAGTCCTCCTATGGTGTTTGGCAATACCACAATGTGATTCTCAGACAAATCAAGCGAAATTAGACTCGATAACTTGCCGATAGAATCTGGAAGCCACTCGGCTTGTTCTGTTAACTTGTTCTGTAGATTAAGCTCTTGAGTAGCTTTCTTAGCTGACACCTCAATCAAACTAGCAAGCTTTATCAAACTCAGCTTCTCTCCATCAGTGCCTACACATAACAACAAATGATTTACACTAGAGAGACTAACATAATCTATAGCAAATCAAACAAGATACGTGTTGCTGAATCTCTAGGTCTATCTAAAGGTTCAAACTTTAGTCCAATTCCTAGTTCGAGAACCAACTGAGTAAGCTAAGAGTCGAATTAAGAGCAGAGAAGGGTTAACTCACCTGAGAATTTTCCGGCGGTCAGTGTTGAATCGAGAATCTGGGGTGGCTTTCGAGGAGATTCAAAACCATCAACGTAGAGAGAAGGCTTAGCTTTTGTCACGAAGCTGTCGTCTCGTGAAACAGTCTCCTTGGGACGAACAAGAGCTTTCTTGGAAAGATAAAAACTTGACGGAGTCGGAATTGGAGGAGGACGAGATGAAACAGAGCCGTTAGAGGAAGGAGAAGCAATGCAATTAGAAGCTCTCTGAATGAAATCATCGAACAAAGAGTGAACAGTTTCCAGATCGAGAAGCTTCAAAGCTTCACGTTTCTGTTCTTTGCTACGAAACTGAACAAGACCTTTCTTCATTTCTTGTAACACCATGAAAAGCTCACCAGGAACTTCAGAGCTTTTTCTCTGTTTAGCAATGGCTTCTAAACAAGCTTGATCTTCTTTGTCAACGTTCTCAATCAAACCCTTGGCAGCTTCAACGTCTTCAATCCCTGGTCTCTCTGGTAAAGATCTGTGAATTCTCATGATTTCTTCAACCACTTGCTCCGTTGAATCCAAACGCTTATCCATTTGCATCAAATCCATTTGGAAGAAACGAAAAGATAGAAAAAAGAAACTTTTTTTTTTTGGTTTGGGCTTAAAACTCAAAAGTATGAGATTTGAGAAGGAGAAAGAAAGAGAGAGTTTATGTAGAAACTCAGAGATTCTTGTTTAGCCTCATAAATACAGCTGTTTCCATCACTCTCTGTCTCTGTATTATCTCTGTCAATATTTTTTCTCTTCTTCTTCTTCCTCTTCTGCTACCTCAGTTCTTATGTTTCTTCATCCAAAAAATAGTTCATTACTTTACTTTTTCCTAATTGTCACTAATGACACTACAAAATACAAATATGATAATTAGTGTCTTTTATTTCCTTGTTTTAGGGAGTATTTTATTAGTTAATTAACATTATCATTAGACTAGAGGATATTTATATTTCTGTTTTAAGGCCGACGGAAATAACGTGAACCGTGGGATGGTGACCTATTGCTTATCTGTGGATTTGTATATCACGTTATTCCCATTTTCTCCCTGAACTAATACACTCTCCTTATCGTATTTTCTACGTATTTTTGTCGTATTTCTGGAAATGATAAGCTCATTTCGAAAAGTTGAGAAAAAGGTGAAACATATAATATGCAGCTATTGTAATAGATTCTGCGGAGATCAATGCCTATTTCCATTTTATGCCCCCAAAATAAATTAAAGAGTAAGTACTAATCCCTTGGTTAGTATTTTGTTGCTATTAAAATAACCATTATTACTTGGAAAGTTGAAATATTAAAGGGATCATCAAGGATAACTAATTTATACCCATTAATTATGTCCGTAAGAAGGTGTCGTAATTAATAACTCGATATGTAGTTTCTCAAATTTTGACAACATAAAACACAGAAATCAGAAATGCCAAATTTCAATTAATATATATATATATATATATTAATCAAATTGTTTGTAAATATTGTAGCGAAAAAATAATGTTGGTAAAAACAAAAAAAGTTAGGTAACGCCGTTACGGAGACACGATTTTTAAAGAACGCCATGTGTGAGATGGGACACGTGTCGGGGATATGGTCGATGATGTGTTGTCCGTTAACCTGTATCCAGCTGTCACGTTCACTGCCCCCACTTGCATATACGCTTATGCACTTGCATATCTGGGAGATATATAAGTTTCGGTAATTAATCTTTTTGTTTTTCTTGGAATGTGAGATATGTCTCCATAAATAATTGACAAATATATTAATCAATTTCTGATCTTAAGTCATTTAGTAGATAGATTGAATTATATATATTGTATTCTTTTATATAAATACTAAACATGGTAAGTACTTTGTTATACTTAACATTTTCCGAGTTAAGTAACCCTGATCCATACATAAAATTTTAAGTAGTTTGACTCAGCAACGTCGGATCTATGCTGGTCTAATAGTTATAATTTTTTTTTATATATCATATAGTTTTAATTTTGTTTTCGTCTACGAGAATTACATTTAAGTAAAGACAAAACAAAACATATTTTTTCGCAGAGCCAAAAAGAAAGAATTTCGATTCGTACGAATTATATAAAACAAGAGTTCTGCATATTATAGAAAATTTTACTTATAAATGTATGAACTTGTTCTGCAATATACTGCTAGTTGATGTGTGTTTAATCTAACAGGTAATATCAGATGTAAGGTGAATCGTTGCCGTGGAATTATGTTACATGAGACAAACATGTACTATCTTTGTCGGAATTATAACAACTCTACCTTATAAAAAAATTATAAAAACTCTAAAGAACTCAAACAAAACATTTTCTCAAAACTAAACAAATTGAACAGAAACGCTCCTCGGAAAGAAACAAAACAGAGAAAAAGAAAGCCAACGACCATACGGAAACGGCCAAACTTTCAGTCCATAAAAAAAATATAATTGTTAAATAACCACTGGTGACTGAAATATATAATATGGTTACAGACTTACAATAAAGTAGTGTTATCTTTTAATTTACTTAAATAATGCTTGAATTTTGATTTCACAAGGACTTAATAAAATATATATTATAAGGTAGAAACTCGCCAAATATGTATGGTTGATAGAAAAAGTTACTTGTGTCAAAAAAAAAAACAAAGATAAATTGCCGACACAAAGATAAAATATCAAAACATATTGTATCACTAGAAAACCATAATCCGAAAAGCCCAATTTTGTAGGGCTTAATATCTAGGCCGAACCTTGATTTTTTCCTTGATCGGATCGGGTTTCGGGTTTTAGTCTTAGTTGGCATGTTAAGGCCATTTGCTACTAGCCAAAGAAAAAAAAAACAGTTGTCATTTACATGGAAAAAACACAACCACGCTATTAGTTCATATCATAAATGAACATTGACTAATTTAGTTTCAAAATCTACCGGAAAAGATGTAGTTAAAGATATTACTCCTTTAATAAGATGTGAATCATGAGCATAATTGGATGCATGTATTAGAGTATTCATTATATATGTAAAGGAAGATTTGATAGATCTATATCATCATTTAAGTCATATTTATCATAGATTCATAAAGGGGAAGATTTGGAAGAGGTTATATTAGTCTATCAAATCTTCCTTTATTAACTAATGAAATTTACTTTCCAAATTAACAAACAAAATTTAATAACAAACATTACCCTTTGGTAAGATGCAAATCATGAGCGAAGCTGGATGTATCTATTGAGAATATAGTATATATCAACCTAAAGGGGAAAACGAACACATTGATCAAGAGAAGGATGAACCGCCTTTTATTTGTCACTGAATTATTATACTTTGGGCCGAGTAATGCGGTTTTAGGGAAAGACTTCCTACATATCAAAAACTCTCTTAATCCGAACAACATTCTTAGAGTTGAATGTGAATCGGACCGAGACTATCTAGGCGTCCATTTCCTGAACCTTGGAGAATCAGTTGACTTTAGATTCTATGAAAGTATTTTGAAGACCAAGATCACTTGTGACTTATGGCAGGGAGAAAACTTTAGGTTTCATACATACATTTTGGCATATAAAGGTGGCGGTATTATTCGTCAGTTCGGCAAACAAACTTTTTGGGATGCTAGAGAAGATGGGATTTACTTCACGCATGGTAAAGAGCCTCTCAAGTTGGAGTACAGATGGGAATTAATAGAACGTCTTTAATGTTAGTTTTAACTTGGATTTTCTATCTTGTGCTTTGGAATGATTATCTATATACATAATATTGCTTGACAAGTGAGTTTTTGTTTTTGTTTCAAATCTTGACATATGAGCTTGAGATTATAGATGATATTAGATAGTTTTTTCGAAAGATTTTATAATATATATGATATTAGTTATTGAATAAATCATGTTCACTGAATATTTGAATGTAATGGAGACAGTACACATATCTAGACAAGTTTTGCCGTAGCTAGTTACAACTTTGAAATACATCCGTACTCAACTCAAAAGGCAACATTAAGAAATAAACAAATCCAAGTCTTTTAACTTGTTCTATGCTAAATATCAAATCTCTTTCTGGTCCATGTCTAAACAAATCAGGGATCAACAATTCCCTCTCTGAGCATTTATCAATCACTCTTACCTTGCTGAGATCCAATCTCCTGTAAATAATGCTCTGCATCCAAAGCTGCCATGCATCCTACACAATCCATAAAAAATGATTCTTCGAAGTTTTACACAAGTCCTTAACCAAATAATAATAAAAAGTTTTACATAAGTCAAACTAATTAATGTATTTCTAATATGGGGGATAAGGAATTTCAGACTAACACGCATCGAATAAGCAATGCTTGTACAGACAGTTATTAGAAAGCTAGGAAAAAGTGAAATTGCTCATATTTTGTTTTCAAAATTTAATCGAAATAATTATAACAAATTAGGATGTAATTTTATATTTTACTATATTAATCAAATCCTTATTTTAACTACAAAAGCCTTCTTATGTATTTTGTACTTGATTTCTAGAATGTTTTATCTGAAAACATACAGTAAAGAGAATATATCAAAGATGAAGAAGTAACTTCAGCATTATAGACCATTACAAACCACAAATTTAAACATCGCTTGCTCTTTTTTATTGACTTCTAATGAATAAAAAACAACATACGACAAATGTAAAGGGAGAGAAACTAAAAAGTATAATACACCACAAATAAATTAGGAAAAGTATACAAAACCCTGTGAAACTAGTTCAGGACACACGAAAGACAAATCCCTCAAAGACAATATGAGCTTAGAGCTCAAAGGAATGCATCCTTCTCAAGCAGCTTCACCACCTCGAGCTGGTTGTTGAGCTTGGCCACATCAATTGGTGTCTTCTCGTCTAGGTTTTGCAGAGTCCTGCAGCCACATACACACACATAAAGCGTATATATAACTAAATTCGTGGCAAAGTGTTTAATGGAGTTGTTTCTCTATAAGTATTGTGCTGTAAGACTTACACTGCAGCACCATTATCTAGGAGAAGGCTTACGCACTCTTTCCTTCCATAACCAGCGGCGTAGTGCAGAGGTGTGTTCTTGTTTTTGTCAACCGCGTTAACACTGGCTCCAGCATCGATAAGAACTTGAGCACATTTCAACTGTAGATAAGGCTCATTAGGGTCAAACTCAGTCCAATCTATAGTTATAAACATAATCTTAAAGTATGCAAGTAAATTTCAATATCATCTCATTGTTCTTTTACTAAATATTAAATCATGATACTAGTAACTGTGTCAGGAAACTCGTAGGTGTAGTAGACCCGTGACTTCTCTACCAAGTGAATGATGATGATTCTTAACTTCAACAACTAGGGAAGAAAAGAGAACCACCTAAATCCAAATATTTAGTTGCCTTGTATTAATAAGAGACTTCCATACCTCGCCGTATCCACAAGCAAAATGCAATGCTGTCCTTCCCTCAGAATCTTCTTCGTCTTTGTTACCACCAGATGCCAAGGCATTTTTCAAACCCTAATTGAATCAACAAATCAAATTCAATAAAACAAATTTCAAATAGGGTGTAGAGTGCAAATTATCTGTTTGTTACACCTAATTCCTCAAGCAAAACAATAAAATGATAAATTCCAAATGGTCAAGTATATGAACATTAAACAAAAGTAAGAAGCAGTGTACCTCAACATCACCAAGACTAGCAGTTTGATGAACAATAGACTCTTCTTCTTCACCTTCTTCTGCTGGCTCAGGTTCAGCTGAAACAGCCTGCTCTGGTAAGCCAGCTACAGGCATTCCCATTGCTTCACCCAGCTTTTTCAGCACATCTGGATCATTCCAGTACCTATTACGAAATAAAAAAATCCTTCCTCCATAAGCAGAAACAAGTTTTACAATATCTATAAAAAGCATTAAAAAGAAGTTTGTATCACCCACTTCATCATGGCAGAAGGACCACCAGCATCAATCTCATCCAGTATAGGTTTCAACTCGGGATCTTCTTTCAACCGCGACATACGTTCAGTAAAGTGCTCAGCAGTTTCAGGATTCGAGAAAGCTTCCAAAAAAGGAGACATTTGTGGATCCTGTAGGCAAAACAAAAAGGCAGACAGAGAGATTCGCTCAAAGCCATAACGAGACTTCCCGGAAAAAATCTAGAGGAAAAAGTCTTGTACTTGTAACCTGCACTAAGGCGTTACCAAGTCGCTCGGCCATAGTCTTAAATTCAGGGTTATGCATAACCTGTTGCATTGTGTTCATATACTGTTGTGGATCAAAGTTAGGGAAACCACCTTCCTGAGCAGCGTTTGGAATAGATCTCTGAAGCTGCTCAGCCAATTGGTTAAAAGCAGGATCTTTAGCAATTTGCTCAGCCAAATCTCTGATACTTGGATCCTACACAAATCCAACAAAAACACATCAGTAAATTACTCCAAGAAGATACTCCTTTTTCAATAGCGGTATAAGAAAGGGTGCTTACATTGAGGATACCAGTAATATTTGAGAAATCGAAAGCATTGAAATTCAAGGCAGGTGCAGCTGATGAAGGTGAACTCCCAGAGGCTGATTCCGGTTTAGGACTCTTATTCTCTTCCGTCGATTCAGTTTTCTCACCTACAGTAAACAAATATTAACATTGTTATCAACTCCAAGATAAAAAACAATGAACCAATAACCGAATCTGACTAGAAACGATACAATATTACCCAGATCAGATTGTATACAAGAAAAATACTGGGTCAAATCAAACATTACCTGAAGGAGGAGGATTTTTCTCTGAACTGGAAGCCATTAAATATGACTAAACCCCTAAAAAAACACAATTTTTTGAATCAGCAAAAGTATGGGAATGGAGTAAACAAGATTCAACGAAATTAACCGAAGAAGAAGATAAACGAGATGGAGGCGAGACCTATCAAAGAGAGATATGAGTAAAACGAAGAAGAAGCAGAAAATTTTACCCGAGAAGACAATGTTGTGGTGGCAAACGCACACAAAACTCAAAATACAGATAATCGTTTAGGAAAAAATAAATAAATAACAAGACGACACGAAAGAGATTTTTTTTTTTTTTTTTTGATGAATTATTATCTACTGGATTGGATTGGATTTGGAAGAAGACGAGGCACAACAGCCACTGCTTCATTGTGAACCTAAAAAAGCTAAAAGATGGGTTTTTTTTTTCCTTATTCAATTAAAAGAAATACTAAAGGCCCAATTTCGTAGGCTATTTGGCCCAGCCTTTTCCATAACCACGCGATAACAGTAATTTTTTATTAGGGTTGTAAAATTCTGTTAAACCGATTCAAACTATCCTTTTCTCAGTAATCAGAAACCAAACTGAGAGAGTCAGGTTAACCGTTAGGTCCAAGCCCACGGGTTCAAATTTTAACCGGAATTAATAAGCAAAGCCACGTCAGATTTATGATATTCCTGTAATGTTAAGGATCGTAATATCCGTTAATGGATAAACACGTGTCACTTCTCGGGAGCAGCCGTTCATGGCAGCCACGCCTGTACTCTCTGCTGCTCTCCGATCTCCAATTTCTTCCCGGAGATTCTCTCCGATTGGAAAAACCAATGCTCCTTTTCAGCTTAATGTCTTTCTATCACCGTTTCCCTCCCCGTGGCTGCTCCGCGGCAGGCTTTTCCCTCGCTCTCCGACGGCGAAGCAGCAGGTTGATCAGGATGAGTATGGATTCGATCAACCTCCGTCTCAGGAGCTTGCGATAGCGTCGGCGTGTTTGGTTGGTATTCTCACTGGGATTAGTGTGGTTCTATTCAACAACGGTGTTCACTTGCTTCGAGACTTCTCTTGGGATGGGATTCCTGATCGTGGAGCTTCATGGCTTAGAGAAGAACCGATCGGTTCTAATTGGTTACGCGTTATCCTTGTTCCCACTATCGGTGGTTTGGTGGTGAGCGTACTCAATCAGCTTCGAGAAGCTGCTGGAGATTCCGCCGTAGATTCTGTTACCGCTGATTCCAGTCTCGATCGCCTTAAGGCAGTGTTGCGTCCTTTCCTTAAAGCTGTTGCTGCATGTGTGACGCTTGGGACTGGAAATTCACTGGGGCCGGAAGGTCCTAGTGTTGAAATTGGAGCGTCAATTGCAAAAGGAGTCAATTCTCTCTTTAATAAAACTCCTCAGACTGGATTCTCACTTCTTGCCGCTGGCTCAGCTGCTGGAATTTCCTCTGGTTTGTTCATATTCTATCCGATACCATATGCTATATTTGGTCTCTTGCTTTAGTTTGAAGTGCATGTTTTCAGATATAGTACGATTGCACATATTTCTGTTGTTTAATGCAAGTAAGTCGATTTTGCTTTAGTACAGGGTTCAATGCAGCTGTTGCTGGATGCTTCTTTGCAGTTGAATCCGTTTTGTGGCCTTCGTCAAGTGATTCATCAACATCACTTCCAAACACAACTTCAATGGTTATTCTTAGTGCTGTTACTGCTTCTGTGGTGTCAGAAATTGGCCTGGGTTCTGAACCTGCGTTTAAGGTTCCTGACTATGACTTCCGTTCTCCTGGAGGTAATATACATTGCCATTCTTATGCTTTCATCTTTCTCCTTGTGCTTTCTTGTTGGATTTTTTTTGCATGAGCTGAAGACCGAACTTATGAATGCTGTTCACTAATTTGCAGAACTTCCACTCTATCTTTTACTGGGCGCGCTGTGTGGCCTGATCTCGTTAGCATTGTCTCGATGTACATCATCTATGACATCTGCTGTTGAAAGTCTCAACAAGGATGCTGGGATACCAAAGGCTGTATTTCCTGTAATGGGTGGCTTAACTGTTGGTATCATTGCTTTGGTATACCCTGAAGTCTTATATTGGGGTTTTGAGAACGTGGATATATTGTTGGAAAAACGTCCATTTGTGAAGGGCCTTTCAGCTGATCTTTTGCTTCAACTGGTGGCTGTCAAGATAGGTGCAACCGCATTGTGTCGGGCTTCTGGACTGGTCGGTGGATACTATGCTCCTTCTCTCTTTATTGGCGGGGCAGCAGGAATGGCATATGGAAAGTTTATTGGACTTGCTTTGGCTCAGAATCCTGAAATACATCTCTCCATCCTGGAAGTGGCATCGCCACAAGCTTATGGTCTGGTACTGTTCTTATGTGGTTAATGTTTTAAACTAGAAATATTGTCGTAATCTCAGTCTCTAGGCTGTTTACCTGCTAAAACTTTCATTTTAGACTAAAGAAAATAGGGATTTGCAGTTTAATTGAGAAACAATGCATCCTACAGTTTGGCAGCTTCATCGCTAATATTTCGTCTCATTGTTGTACACAGGTTGGAATGGCTGCTACACTTGCAGGGGTTTGTCAAGTTCCTCTTACATCTGTATTACTGCTATTTGAACTCACTCAAGACTATCGTATAGTCATACCCCTACTGGGAGCTGTAGGCATGTCTTCGTGGATTACATCTGGACAATCAAAGAGACAAGAAACTAGGAAAAGAAAGGGTCAGGATGTAGTACAGCCTTTGACCTCATCTGATGATGAATCATCAACGAATAACCTTTGTGAAGTTGAAAGTTCTCTTTGCATTGATGATACACTCAACCAAGCTGAGGACCTTCCGAAGAGTATCTTTGTTTCAGAGGCCATGCGGACAAGATATGCCACTGTTATGATGACCACTTCCCTGGAAGAGGCAATAGCTCGCATGCTGATAGAGAAACAATCTTGTGCATTGATTGTTGATCCTGACAATATATTTCTCGGTCTACTTACACTTTCTGACATTCAGGAATTCAGCAAAGCAAGAAAAGAAGAAAACAAAAGACCCAAGGTACGAAATTGGAATAGTCTAGTCTTGCCTCAATCCTCTGAAATAATTAATCTGTGGTTACCTGATCAAATAATTGAAGTATTTATTTTGCGTAGGATATTTTTGTTAACGATATATGTTCAATGAGTGGAGGCCGATGGAAAGTGCCGTGGACTGTTACACCTGATATGGATCTTCTTGCTGCTCAAATAATCATGAACAGGCATAAAATTTCTCATGTTGCAGTCGTTTCAGGCAGAAATGATGCTGGCAGAATACACCCTGTTGGGGTCCTAGATAATGAATGTATCACTCTAATGCGCAGGTATGTCTGCATTAAATTTTACTTGCACCTTTTTGTTTGCTCATTAAAGGAAAGTATCGAGTAGCAAAGTCTGTCTGTTTTGCTAGATTCTTTATACTTAGAACAGTCAACTACTAAAGTTAATACTTTAGCTATTGAGCCAGAGAACAAGTTCCCCAACACATTGAAACTTTTTTGTGCATTTCTGCTTTTGGCCTGTGTAGATGCTGCTCTGGAGATGATAATGGTTTTTCTTAATTTTTTCTCTTGCTTGACCTGACAGGGTTCTAGCAACCAGAATGTTCCTCGTCAATTCGCTGAATCCTTAAACAGGCTTGCTTCGTAACTCTTCTTGAGCTGACCAGGGTGAATTTCAAGTTCCTTCTGTGAAGCTGAGGCCTGTTTTTGTTCTTTGTATTTAGAAATTTGGGAAGAAATAGTTGGCTGGTGAAGCGTTTGATGTTTGTCCTCTCCATCTGTTGGTTATAATAGTGGAAGCTCCCTTATCCCACTTAAGGTGTTTTTGAGCAATCCAAGGGGAATCTGGGAAATCGAAACATGGAAGATAACTGTGGTCAGGTGATTCGTTATTATTTCCATCTTATTTTGTACAGATTGTTATTGTACCATACTCAATATTTGTCTATTCTGTTAATTGCTTTTTGGCTTATATAATATGGAGAAAATTTTGAATACTTGAAGACTGACAGTGTCAGCAATTGTAAGGTTTTCTTTTTCGTATTTAAAAGTAAACTGGGTTTATTGAATCCGCAAGGGTATGTTGTCATCTAATTATACGGATATTTTTCTCCAAGCAAAATTCCTTGAGTCAGGACATTGTGGTTGTTAAACAACCGTCCAAAAACCACATGGGTTGCATGAGCTACCTAATCTTTACTTACCCCCAGCATGGTATAGCTAGTACCTTTTTAACATGTATGGATACACATGCTATATAATTATTCGGATGTGATTCTATCGGTACCGGAAAATGGATCAAGCAAAGGGAAAAGTTTGTGTTACCGGAGCTTCAGGCTTCTTAGCTTCTTGGCTTGTGAAGAGGCTTCTCCTTGAGGGATATGAAGTTATTGGAACAGTCAGAGATCCAGGTTTTTTGTTATCCATCTTGTTTCCTTGTCTTGCTCCGTTTTTGGTGCCTGTCATTGCTTTGAATCGTAGCAAGCTAGCCAAATGAGACTCAGTTAGTTACTGGTTTTGACAGGAAATGAGAAGAAACTCGCACACCTTTGGAAATTGGAAGGGGCAAAGGAGAGACTACGGTTGGTCAAGGCTGACTTAGTGGATGAAGGAAGTTTTGATGACGCCATAATGGGATGCCAAGGAGTTTTCCATACTGCTTCTCCTGTGCTCAAACCTACCTCTAATCCAGAGGCATGCCACTACAACTTTTATCCCTGGTCACGATATGCTTTGTGTATCTTGCACTAGATTATCTATCCTTTAATACTTTTTCATTTCATGTGATCTGATAGGAGGAGATTTTGAGACCAGCTATAGAGGGCACACTTAATGTGCTGAGATCATGTGGGAAAAATCAGTCTCTGAAGCGTGTGGTTCTCACCTCATCCTCTTCAACAGTCAGAATCAGAGATGATTTTGATCCCAAAATCCCTCTTGACGAATCAGTTTGGACCTCTGTGGAACTCTGCAAGCGTTTCCAGGTATAATCATTTGAAATAGCCTCTACTTATGTCTTCTAGCTGACCCTAAAGTGGAAGGCAGCTATTTTGCTCAACACAAAAATCATATTAGCTAACAGTTTCTGTAAATTCGTTTCACAATTTGATACAAAAATGGACAAAAAACAAGGTCTGGTATGCCTTATCAAAGACATTAGCCGAGCAAGCTGCATGGAAATTCTGTGAAGAAAATGATATTGACCTCGTCACTGTTCTTCCATCCTTCCTCGTGGGACCCATTCTGCCTCCTGATCTGTGTTCTACAGCATCTGATGTCCTCGGATTACTGAAAGGTACTCTCTAGGAAACATCACCAGAAAAACTTTGGGTCTAAATGTAAAATTAAAATGGTTTCCTCTGTTGCAAATGCTTATAACTTGTCCCTCAACGCAACAGGAGAAACAGAGAAGTTTCAATGGCATGGACAGATGGGATACGTTCATATCGACGATGTGGCACGAACCCACATACTTGTTTTCGAACATGAAGCAGCTCAAGGCAGATACATATGCAGCTCTAACGTTGTCAGTCTGGAGGAACTAGTTTCATTCCTATCTGCTCGTTACCCGTCACTCCCTATCCCCAAGAGGTCTGACGTGACTGTTAAATCATACCCTTCCTTAACGTTCTCACATTTGAAAATCCTAGACGATGGCATTCTCTTTGAAAATTTTCAGGTTTGAGAAACTAAATAGGCTGCATTACGACTTTGACACCTCAAAGATAAAGAGTCTCGGTATCAAGTTCAAGTCCCTTGAAGAGATGTTCGATGACTGCATTGCCTCATTCGTCGAGCAAGGCTATTTATCTACTGTTGTTCTGTGACTCTTAAGAGTAGAGAATATGTGCCGAAGGAAATCGATCTGAGATAATAGTAATGTCGCTCAATAAAAGAATGGAAATGGAAAACATGTAGACAAAGATTACAAATGACCTAACCTTACATGTTTATGACCACATCAAAACATACTTTTTCCTTTGCTCAAACTGTCAAACAGATCGAGTGCCCAAGGGTATAATAGTCTTTTACCTATTCAAAAACGGGTTGCGTTCCGGGTCCATCCAATGCGATCCGACTCTGTGACCTACAATTTTCCCAATCATTTCCTTTCATTATTGCGTCTTAAAATTCTATTATCTTTTCCGATTTCCGATTCTGGCTCGTTAAACTCTACCATCATTATATATGTATCTTAATCTAATCGAATTATCAATCAGCGGAACACACATTAAACCTAGCAATTAGAGTTGGAATGAAAAAAATATATTTAATCTTATAGAATTGCTAATATTTTTTTAATAAAATTGCAGTTTTATTAGTGCATACTACAAATGTAAAGAGAAATAAAGTTTCTTGTTCTTTGGGTACGAATATCCAAAATTTATTCCTAAGACCCAATTGAATGGATAGTTGTCTATGTATAATAATAAACTTTAGCTTCAATTGTTTATTTTGAGAAAAATAATTATAGGCAAAATTCCTAACTAAAAATAATTATAAATAGAACTTCAAATGGAAAGGTAAGTCCGTAGTCAAAATAGACATAACCAACAGTTTTAAAAGGAGACAAATAGTATAACTTCAAGAACTCAAGAATTAACATATCAGCGTCTTATTGGAATTTGTATACAACTGTGAAGTTATGAACACTACTACTCACATAAGCTTATATTTATTTAGCTGAATTGTGTCATTCCTTTGAGAGAAGGCATATTCATCTTCTCTGCGTGCAGGCTTTATTTTTCCCTTTTTCTCAAATTTCAATGTGTATTTTGAAGTTGTCATCATAGAAATTAGGGTTTTAGTTGTTCTCCCAAAATATTCTTTCCCCTTCTTTGACAGACAGCTGAAGTTCAGTTTTATGACCAATAAATATATAGTTATATACGTATTGCTCAACATATGCCTTGGTTGTAAATTTTTAATTAGAACATGTCATGACAACAGTCGGAAGATTTAGTTAAAGCCTTAATATGGAGCATCAATTAACGAATATAAAGTCCATTTTGCTCCGCGTTCTAACAACAATTCAAGCTAGTGTGTCACAAAATAATATCGGAAATTTCAAAGTTTTCATTTTCTTTGGCACACTCCAATTTTTTTTTTTTGTTTCTAAACAAAAGAAACCCTAGTATTCGCATTTCACAACCGCTACAGCTAGTTTGATGTCAAACTCAAACGCAACAAAAAGTGTCACCAAAACGCTAAAAAGCGGGTCTAGTAACACCTCCACCTCCACCACCTCCTCCGCCTCCTCCGCCGCCGCTCATACTGAAAATATCCCCACCAGAGAATTGAAAATTGTTCATATTCATTCCAAGGTTATAGAAAGCCACCCCTCCTCCACCATTTATACCTCCGAGGTTTGATTCACACACTTGTGCCCTACCCCCTGTAACCTCCGACGACTGAGACGCCGCAGACTGCGGTTGCTGCACCCCGTTGTTTCTCGCCGGTGGAGTTTCTTCCTCTTCAATCGGTAACCTATCATAAACTGCGTTTGCAAAAGACGCAGCCATCAACACTACTGGACCCGAAGCAATCAACGAACCAGCCACATTCCCTCCTACAACTTGTCCTTGGCCTCCGGCTAGATACACGGTCAAACCTCCTGCTCCCGGTGGCGCAGGCGGTGGAAGAGCAGTCCCGGTTAAAGACAGAATCTCAAACCGACCATGCAGAGTAATCACACCTCCACCGGCCGGAGCCGCTGGTTGGCGTATTGTGACGTTAGTGACCGCACCGGTGCCGCTTATAACGCAAACTCCGCAGCCGCGACGAGTCGCGTAGGTGGAGACAGCCTCGGATATGTCCGAGCCGGAGGTGATTTCAAGAACGTGGGATCTAAGGACGTTAGGACTATCTCTGGTTATAATCGTCGGAGGTTTGGGTTTGTTTTTAGAACCAGCAGGACGGCCACGTGGACGACGTCCGGAGGAAGAGCCAGAGGCGGTGGCTGAACTGGTTGCTCCGCCCGTGGGAGTGGTCTCGGCCTTTGCTTCGTCTGCTTCAGATCTGTTAAGTTCCATGTTATTTTTATCAGGTGTGGTTCTGGGATCTTCAGGTCTCTGTAGATGCAGTTCTTGCCCTAGAAGCGGGTGCATATAACCAGACATCGATAACAAAACAAGAAACTGTAGGTTGGGTTTTTGGATTTTTTTTGCTAGCAGAGAGAGACAAAGACAAGAGTCGACAGAAAATTTATTGATAAAGTGGTTTGTCACTGAAAGTGTTTCAGAGACTGAGTTTGATTATACTTACAATATTAATGCTAAGGACAAAACAAGAAGGCGACAATAGAGAACAAAACCCTACTGAATGAATAATGAGAGAGAGATATGAACGAGGGTCGGCAAAATTTGTCTGGACCCAGATCTAGATCTTCATGTGAACTGTGAAGTAATGGAATGAAAACAAAGAAGAGGAGTAAAGCAAGAGCAACAAATCACTATTTCAACACTGCAGCTTCTTATAAATTATAAGATATACATAGAAATTAAAAATTATATGTATTTATAGAATAATTTCGTGATGAATTCCCTATATAATATATGGAAGTATATATGTGCATATGTGCATATAAGAGGGTTGGTGTAGTGACTTTTCCTCGAGTAAAGCAAAATAACTAGATTAAGATGTTGACGACTGAACAAGGGATTGATTGATTCTACGGGAGACAAAAGAAGGAATATGGGGACTAATATTTCGGAGATAGAAGAGATAAACAGATAGAAACTGTGGGTTCTCTATGATAAAGCTGAAGGCATACAAGAAAACAAAAATAAATACAAAAGAAAAATTAAAGGATAGACCTTTTGTGACGGTGAAGGCATGGTTTGATGATATGATGATTGTAGATAATTTTTTAAGAGACACAAATAAAGAGAAGAGAAGCGAATGGTAAATTGTTGTTCCAAAGTCAAGTTATGCTGTTTAATGTCAAGGACAATAACCGACCTAACTTTCTGTTAGTGATTTTGTCGGTAACAACGTAAAGATTGCCCTATTTTCTTTCAACAATTTAGTATTTACAAAATCTGGATCCGAGCTTTTAAGTACTTTCGCTTCTGACCATTAGTCTCTGAGATATAAAATCATAAATATTTTTGGTAATCAAAGGTTATAGTCTATGATTCTCAATTTCATCATATTAAAGACCAAAACACATGTAGATTATTGTTCTAATAGATTATTATCCCCCACCTAAATCTCTATTTTGAGACAGTGATTTAACATATCTCCAAATAGAATAATTTTCAACCAAAAAAGCTTAAAATGTGCTAGCTAATTCATATTTTAATTCTTAGTTCGAAAGCTATATATCTTATATGACAAATGATTTTATGATTGTTCATTTATACATTCTTAAATAAAACAGATAAATAATTGAAGGTAATGGAAAGCGGATCTCTGAATGTTTCAAGTAATATTTTTTTCTCATTTGAATCGATAATAAAAATATGGGTTATTATAGTGGCTGGGTAAAGTACTAGATAAGTTACACGTTTTTGGTGTATATATATATATTATAGGTGTTGAAAATTTAGTCATTTTTCTACTTCTTTGAAAATCACGTGCTCGATCGTCGCCTTTTATATAATCTTCTGTTTATACAAAAAGCTTATCATCTTACGAATTATGATGTACTATTTACAATTCACTGGAAAAAAATTACAGATTTAACCATCTCGAATAAAATTATGTCATAAAACTGCTGTATTTTGTTACAAAAAGTTCAAGAATATTGCATCCCATCCCAGTGTAATAGTATTATAAGAATTGTAAAATAATTTGGTCTTGCCTAATTAATCATGCTGATGTATAACTCACATGGATAATTTTCGAATATTTTATTTTTAGTGATGAAGGATCGGACGAGTAAAGCTACAAAAATTGTGTCGTGTAATGAGTAGAGGAAGAAAATGGGCTTCACCATTGGCTGTTATTGTGAAAAGAGTGGTGGGTTTCACATGATGAGCATTTTGCTTTCTTCATTTTCTCCAGTTTAATTAAACCTTTTAAATGCCTCGAGCCACTCAAGTGCATGGCTTCACTTTTTACAATATTATATGATATAAAAAGATATACAAATGAAATTATGCATAAATATTAAAATTGCTAAAACTTTACAGAGGGGATCTGTTTTCTGGCACAAAATATCCTGAAAAACTTGATACTGAGAATGAAACGCTTAGAAATAACTTGTAATTAACAACAAAAACTCTAAAAAATTGTAATCACTATTAAGGAAACCGGTGAGACTAAGATGGCAAAAATCTAAAAGTTCAGACCGAGTCAAAAGGGATGCATTAATTTTAATTTTAAATACTGTATGTAAGGAACATTTGGTTTTGCTGATGTCCAATTTCAGTCTCTTGACAAAATAGAAAAAAAACAACTAAAAATAAATTTAACTTTATTAAGAAAAAGACAGAACATTGAAAATCAATAACTCAATCAAAGTAAAAGTTGGACATCTGTGGATATCATATATTTCCATATATAGTCGTGAAACAGTAGAATGCTGAATGTCAAAACAAATCATTTCATCTCACTACAAGTTAAATGCCCCCAGTCTCATCATACATAAGACGTTTCGAACAATGCCGCAAAATAAATTTAAATAAAAAAACATATAATGGTTACATATATGTGATCATAATCTTGGAATAATTACAGATCAAACTGACTTGACCACGAGAGTGTTTTGGTCAAGATAGGCAGATACGAAATTATCGTGAGATTGAGTACAATAATAGTGGCAAAGCTTCGTGCAAAATATCTTATCATGAAGCTTAGGCATGCATTTATTGATGATACATTGTTTGATGCACCAGTCTGTATCCAGTACGCTGCTGTGAATCGAGTTATTTGAAGAGATCTCCTCACCGTTCAAGCACCACGTCGCAGTCATTAACATAGCAACCACTATCATCAATATTGCCACTATTTCATGCATTCCTTTTGCACTCATTTTCCAACTTGAACAATTGATATCTTACTAAAATTGTTTCTTGGTTTTAATATTATGGAAGTATGAACCTATTGTTGTTTGCATTGCGTATTGAAGATATTTTGAAAGAATATATATGCGTTTGTTTTTAACTACTTTTATGCTATTTTTTGCGTGTCAGAAAATATGACTAAGTATAGCTCTATTTTTATTGTTTCTTTTTCTATAATTGTATAGTATGGCTGTCTATGACTTACTGACTTATTGACTTATTGTTGATTTACAGATTATGTTGATTTGTTGCTTTACGCTTCAGTTTTTCATGTATGTTTTGTTGGATCCTAAATTAAACTGTGTACTTTCTGTATGTGTTGACTGTTGAGTCACAATGATTGTAATTAATAGCGTTAAACAGAATGTAACTGTTGTTTGACCAAAAAAAAAAAAGAATGTATCATCAAATTTTTTTATATCTAAAGTAGAATCTAGATTTCGTTTTATTATATTTTGAAAGTACTAACTGTACTTATTAATTATTATTGCGATATATTACGCTAAAGACCATACTATATGAAGGAGAGAGAAGCTTAAACGGTGAGACAAGAGTAAACCCCTATTAAATTAACTAATAATCATGTATAACCGGTTCTTACTAGCTTTGATTCAACCCGGCTTAGTATGGTTCTTTAATATTTCATGGTTTATTTGCAAACCCTCATTTAACTGACGATAAATTCATAAGAAAACATTTATTTAACTTACTTTTCTTATTTCAACGTAAATTTCCATTTCAAGAAAACAACATAAACATCTATGGCCAAAATTTATTCGGGTAGACAGCCAAAAAATGTGGACGAAACAGAGACCAGAGCGGATACGTATAGCTTAAGCCGCAAGCGATTAAGCCAAAATAGGACCAATGCACGATTTCAAAACATTGCTTAGGATGTACGGCACTTGTGGAGAGCAATGCTCAGTCCTCACTAGATCCACCAACAAAGGGAAGAAGCTGGACACGTGTCTTTTCAGAGACTCTGCTTCTAATGAGCAGAAGGCTTCAAGCGACAAAACAAGCAGCGAAGTTCTGGCCGTCGCTTCTTCTACACGATCTGATACCATCGGAAGATTCCAATGGACCGGTTGTTTTATTAGTTGTTGTTGACCTGTGCATTTAAGGTAGACCTTCACGACTTTTGCACATTCATTGACTAGACGAGACTCGAGATCGAGTACTTTGGAGACGTTTGGGTTGCAAGTGACCATGTCTTGAAGGAACATCATGTAGGATTTGTTAGACTCATTCTCGAAGTTGAGCAATGCAGGCTCTGTTAGGTTTTGGACAGCGCATGCTCTCTTGAACTTCCTGCGAAGGACTGTGTCTGTGTTTAGTTGCTGCGAATGGGACGCGATGCACGAGAAGATGTCTGCAAGAATATCCACGTGTGAAGCGGACAACGAGAATTGTTTTTTTCTGTACAATCCACTCACAACCTGCAAAAGAAACAGAGAAGTCAACGGCAGAGTAATTGGCTTAGAAAGAAAGAAACAGAGAGTGGAGAAAGAGAAAAGGGACCTCGACTATTTGAGACAGGACATCAATGTGTTTCTTTGTTCTGGAGACAACATACGACATGATATGAAGATTGTCATCATCGAGACCATCTTTGTTTACGCTTTGACCAGATACTGTTTCAACATCTTCGATATCATCCATTGTTCTCAAGACTTTCATAAAACCCGCGAAAGTAAGCGAGGCTGCTTCCTTGAGAGCCAAGAAAATCTCTCTCCATTCATCTTCAGAGGCCCTACGAACCAATCCATCAGCCAAACGAAGCAAAACAGAGATTCCAGATCCTGTAGAGCCTTGAAAAGGACTCTTTATAAACCCTATGAGAATTGACAAAATGCTCGGAAGCTGAGACTTCACGGAGCTGAAAAAGTGAATAAGTAGATCGACAAGAAGCTGCAATGCTAATGAAGATGTCTCGGAGTCCCATGTTGTTTCTTCATTGTCTAGAGATGCTGAAGATGGCGAATCATCGATTTCTTCAAAGAGCATATCAGTTTTACTGCGTATGTTGTTGAAAACCGGGAGAATGATAGAACTAAAGATTCCAGTCCAAAAGGGTCTAGTGAAAAGATGACCATGATCCATCAAAATATTGAAGAATACTTCTATGGAACGTTTTCGAATAGCTGGTCTTGGATTAGAGGTTTGCTTAGATAAACCTGAAATCAAATAATGTAGTAAAGCAGATGCAACAACTTAATAATAAGTGTATAAAGCAAAGAAGCCAGATTGGGTTGTAACCTGAAAGCAGAGGAATCCAATAAGATACTTGTTCATCCAAGCTAATAAAATTCTGTGTATCAGAAGAATCTTCTTTCAGCGCTGAGATAGTATTGTTCTTGAGTTTCTCGTTTAAGACAAGTCCTTCTTCTGCAAGCTTTAAAGCGCAGAAAGGAAGAAACTCTATGGTGTTGAAACCAATATCACCTTCAAACTTGCTGTTTGTGAAGGTGATGAGGCATCTAATGCAGTCAGCGTATACCGTTATCTCTGTCTCGGTTATGCAGTGAAAGTGATCCCTCACGATTTTCTCAATTGTCTCAAAAGCTAACAGTACAATGTTCTTCCTTTCATCAACCGCTGCAGTTGTAAAAACCTACACCAACAATATCATGAGATGAAACTTTTGAAAGATGAATATTGGGTTTAGAAATGTATGATGTTGTTACTTACAGTGAAGACACTTTTCCAACCAGATTTCACATTACTAACTCTACTAAGAACCATTTGAGAAACACATCTGACTATTAGTTCTCTAATCTCTGTGGAGCTGCTTTTCTGCATGACAATGGCGAATGGTCGAAGAAATTCATGTTGGAAATGGTAGTTTGCTAGCTCCTCACGCTCTAAGAATTTCATAGAAAGCTGACGAAGCGAGTCCATTACAAATATTGCAACAGAGAGATTCTCTGACAAGCCAACTGATACAAAGAAATCAGAGAGAACGTTCCATATCCGGGACCAAACTAATCGGATCCGGTTCATGTTATAATGCCTGTCACAGAGAGAAAGATTTGTATCAAACCACAGTGAGTAGCAAAACAATGCAATGTAATTAGTATAGTATAAGATCATAGAATGGGGAATTTACGCTGTTTCTACTAATTTAGTGAGGCTAAACACACGAGGATCTGTTGGTGACTGAAGCTCTGACATGGAGACTTTACATAGCGCCTTAACAAAAGCAACTATAGCTTCACTGTTCAACCTTTGGCTATTAGCATAAACATGGTTCAACTCAAAATTTCCTATTTGATCAAGTAGATTCAAATTGGCAATAAAGTTCTTGATCTGATCTGGAGTAACTAGTTTGGGAACGCTTTTCACAAGCGAAGTACTATCATAAGAACCTCCCCTAACAACAGCCATTACAGATGGATTCTGAAGAGCTCCACGTTTCTTTAAATTTGGAAATCCCAAAGCCTTCTTTTCATCTACCTCAGCTTTTTTTTTTGGGATCTTGGGACGTGTATCTCCAGGTGATACTTCTCCAAGGAGTTGCAGATGTTCTATACGAGAAAGGCAAGTTAAAATATGTTCCCAAGATCCGTGTAGATGGTTACCGTCTTCGATGGCTATTGTTATTATCGCCTGCATACAATGTTCTTAATTCAATCAGTTTCTGATATAAAACATATATTTAGATTGGCTGAGATATAGAACAAGTGACTTACTTTTACAGCATCAACATTTTTCTGCTTCATATCTGCAGCACAATGAAGATTAGTGAACTTGGCCATGGAAGTAACAAAAGCATCTCGTTGAGTTTGCATTCCCATAACTGCAGTGACGTGAACCGCGTATCGAAAGCCTTGTAAACAGAGAGAAGTTGCTAGTCTATCATCACTCTGGTCAAGTGTGACACTAAATGCAGCAAGCATGGGTCCCCAAGAGACCTCAAGTATGAACCTCAAGATTGATACATCTGTTACAGTATGATAAGTTGACCTGCAGACCAAGAACAGCAAAAACAGAATGAGAGATAGAGCATAATATGAGACACAAAACTCGTATAGCGATAGTTCTTACTCAGATTTCTCTGGCTTAGCTTGAAACTGTTCCTGGATATCCCTTATAAGACGTCCATTGGCACCATGAGGTTTCTCATCTGGTTGCATCCAAGAAACCAGATTGAGGATGCCGTCTAAGCCAAGTAGTTTATTCAAACCATTCACTTGTTTGCTTTGTGGGGCTAATGTATCAGAATTCATCTTGATTTCTTCTTTCACAACTCGATCATATAGAGAGCCTAAATACTCTTCAGATAAGTCCTTTCCATCATCTATTCCTCGATTGTTGCGGACAAAGTCAGCTTTCGTCATCTAAAAAACCATTGAATTTGTAAAAGACATCAGCAACTGTTCAAACCATTTATATATATGAATAATCTCAGAAAGAAGCATACTTTATCTTTAACCATATTGTTATGTGCATCTGTGTTGAGCATTATCACCGAGTATGCAAGAACATAAGCAGTGTCTGCACTTGTAAAAGAACCAGGGTTGCATTTCCAATAGTGTTCTGCAAACTTCTCCATGATTCTATCGATTTTCTGAGCTTCTCCTGGTAGCCTAAAGCCACGTAAGAAGAACCTTATTGCTTCAACAAAATCCTTCTTTTCGAAATTAAACGAGTCGACATAAGCATGCATAACTTTGAGTGGAAGCTCCTCTCTTTCACCAAGGTAATCACCAATTACTGATCCATTAAGCCCTGCCGTCTTCATCAGAAACGAAGCCACTTCCTCCGGTGAACTTCCTATTTTCTTGCTGTTTATGAGAAACTCAATACCTTTAGAAGGCTTCCTATTGAACAGAGAGATTCCTTTCTGCAAATCACCAAGAACTATTTGTCAGTAACAGAAGGAACCAAAGATATAATTGTGGACAAAGGACTTTTAGATACTGAACCTGCAGTTCAATTTTGTAAGCCCTTCGTTGCTCAAGCATAGAAGCATCATAAGCTTCAGGATTAGTATTATCTGGCTGTGAATCACAATCGGAGATAGTTCCTTCTTCACTAATCTGTCCTGCATTACTATCCATAGAAGCATAAATTTGTGAGCCCTTAGGCCAAACCGTCTCATTCACTTTCAACTGTTGGTCCATCCAATTCCCCATTGCCTTGACTACGTTAACCAAACACTTGACAGATTCATTCCTGAATGTACTATCTTGTGATGGAGACAACGTTGTTGATGAACCGGTCGGTGGTCCTAGAGCAGTTTTGAGAAGACCGTTGACAATCCTGCAATTATCTGATGGAATTATAAGAGCTTTAATACATTATATTTAAACTAAACACGCAACAATTTTGTGACAGTTGTTTCGACTAATCTAATAATACCTTTCTAATATGTTTGATGAATCCACATCGCAGTCATAGTTCACAAAGATATCGACAATCAACTGCGGATCTTGCGACATTTTATCTAGTAAGTTGAGAACAGTCATCTTCTGTAAGTAACTAGGTTGAAGAACATTTTCAAGCACACGGAGAACTATCATCGGAAAGAAGATTCCGATTTCTGCTTTCAAGACTGATCTAAGCTTTGATAACAAGCTCATGAAGATAGCACATTGCAATTGGAATATAGACATGATTGACACAGCACTGTTCTTCAGTAGTGATAAGCATAAGTATTGCTTAACGGCATTGATGAAGCTTCCGTTAGAGCGCCAAATAGAGCCTCCATTGTCAACAATAACCTTAAGCAATTCCAAAGACAAAGTCTTTCCCCTCACCATGATCTGATCATCGTTATTCTCCTGCGATGAAAACCTCATAGACAATTTACACAAGTTCTTAAACAGAAGAAAAGCGTCTTGTCTCATCTTACTCATGTCTCCGGTTTCGGATTCAGCTTCTCCGTTTGCCACGTAGCCTCGAAACGAAGGTGAATCCGGAGTCATAACCGTTTCGGTTTCCGGATTCTGAAGAAGAATCTGAATCACATCAGGAGGAGGAAGAGGACTTCCTTGTCCTGCAGCCATAACTTCATTCACAAACCCTTGACAGAAATAAACAGAGCTTCCTTCATTAACACTCTTGTCCGTGAAGGTTAAGAGCTCATTGACGTATATAGTTTTGACAGAAACATCAAGCGAATCTTCCTCCGATCTTGTAAAGATTACAAGCATCATCTGAGCTAACACTGATTTAGCACAGATCTGTGGCGTGCCACTCAAGCCACCAAGGTAGATGTTGTAACAAGTCTTGACAACGTGTAATAAACAATCACCACGGATCAAGATGCACGGAGATCTGACTGCAGCGAGAAGAACTCGTAAAACGGCGAGTTGGATCGGTTCCTCGGCTATAGAACCGACTTTGGAGACGGCGTTGACAAGTTTGAAGAGGATTGAATCTTGTTTAGAGGATTGGATCTCGCCACGAAGGATTGAGAGAGAAAAGAGTTTGAAAGCACAATCAAGAGATGGCTCGACGACTTTGGAATAAGCCGTGTCGAGAGACAAGAGGAAAGGTTGGAGAATGGAATCTGCATCTGATGCAGCGACGCCGGAGACGACGGAGGAAGGATCGTGAAAGTCGTCAGGAAGAGATTCAAGCTTGTCAAGAACGGATTTACATGAGGAGACGAGGTATGTGTGTTTACGCCACGCCGCGTTTTTGATGATCTTGTCCAATGAAGGACCAATGATCCGGCCACAACGGGTGGCGCCGCCGAGAGTGTGTGACGTCGACATAGCCGGCAAATCAAACGTTTTTGATTTAGTCCATATCGGAGGAGAGATATAGAATGCTTTGAACGAGCGTTTTAATTTATATAGCTTCTTGATTTGCTGAACTGGTAAAAGTCTTCCTGCTGAAGAGGGAGAGCGCGTGGAAGTTACGTGCTAGAGAAAGGCGCGCGTGTGATTCATTTTGATTTATTTCCCACTCATCTCCCACGTCCACTATGGCAGCTATGATCCAATTGAATGTTTTTTTTATAATATTAATACGATATAAATGTATAATAATGGTCACGACTCACGTTAATTAAAAAAATGTTGTATGGTAATGGTCTTGATCAATTAAATTGACTTTGATGGAAACGTAACCGTAGTAATCTCGAAACGTAATGCTCATATGACTTTTTTACGTAACGGTAGTAATTAGTAGTAATAATAATCTCTTCTATTCCCTCTAGCTCTAAATTTTGATATCCTTTGTAATTATTCTCCGAACATGTGATGTTGTGTAGGGGAAAGATGATTTATTATATATTAACTGTTGATGTCGGATTAAGAGACCATTATAGAGAGAAAAATGTGTCTCCAAATTTCGGTTATCACTTATCTAAAGATCCACTGCCAAAAAAAAAAAAAATAGTAACCGAGTTGTATAAGTACAAGTCAAATGATTACTTTGTTTTTTTTTATTTGCCATACCATAGGCCATAAATTATCGTGGAATTAATCCAAACAACTTGTGTTCAAACGCCAACCACAAAGACTTTTGCCTCTTTATATGATGACAGACATTGATTTTCATGTAATATATTCGTCGTTACAGGTTTATATACAACGAGATTCCGTGATGATATCGCCAATATAATCGCAATATATATCTCGTCTTTTCTACAAAAAATATATATATGTAAATATATTGTATTGTTTCTTGTTTTAGTATATATTAGTATATACAAAAATGGACGGTTTCAAAGCAAGCAATTTGTGTTTGATTGGATAAATGGATGAAATTCAAATGCTGATGGAAGGAAGATGTAACGTTTTAACTTGAATTCGGTCAATTTTATAACCAAACCGATAATATACACATCATAGACGTATATTTAAGTATTAAAAAAAAACTCAAATAGGACAAGAATTAAGAATAGTGACTATGTGTGGATACTAATAATTCGTATTGCGAGATAGGTAGGCGCGTAATGTTGTGATAGTGTTTCCCAATTTAGTCCAAAGTGGAACCAAAAAAACGATACAGATACTTACAGTATATCAATTTGAGTAAACCAAGAAAAGAAATTAAGATAACCAAACCTAACCAAATAACAAAAAGACATGGCAGAGTCCAACCACACGTGTGTATGAACACAAGACTTGGGTTTGGTAGTGAGAATCGTATCGCATCGCATCGCATCGCATCGCATCGACGATCGAAAAATGGAGAGCGATTCCGAGATGGTTGCTTTGCCTGTGTTACCGATGCCGATAGAGTTAAACTACAGAGCTTGCACCATTCCTTATCGATTTCCTTCTGATAATCCCAAAAAGGCTACTCCCACTGAGATCTCTTGGATCGATCTCTTCTCCAATTCCATCCCTTCTTTTAAGTTACATCTCTCTCCCTCTCTTCATTTTACTTTTTTTGTTCAAGCTTTGATTTTTTGTTTTCAAAGATGCGAAAATACTCGAATCAATTTATCTGGATGATCAACGAGTGAATTCGTTTTCTTTATCAATCTTTTCAGTTTTGGTTTCAGAATTTTTGTGTTGAATTCCAGATTCATACTGCTTCTGGCTTCTCTTGAGCTTTGGCTTTGTGGCATCGTGAAGAGACTCTCATTGTTTATGGAAAGTTTTTCTCTTTTTTTTTTTTTTGCAGGGAACGTGGTGAGAGCGATACAAGCGTTCCAGATGCTCCTGTTCGAGCTGAAAATTTTGCCAAAAGGTTTTTTTTTTTTTTTTTTTTTTTTCTAGTTGTTACAAAGAGGCACTGGTTCGGGCTAAAACATCAATATTGAGTTTAGTTTCTCGCTTTTGAACCTGGAAGGTATGCTGAGATTCTTGAGGATTTGAAGAAAGATCCGGAGAGCCATGGTGGACCACCTGATTGCATTGTATGTTTGTTCCTTTTGTAAACTAAATGTTTGTAGTGAGCTTTGTTCTTCATGGATTAGTTTGTGGTTTTTTATTTATTTTTGCAGCTTCTCTGTAGAATCCGTGAGGTAGTTCTCAGAGAATTGGGATTTAGGGACATATTCAAGAAAGTTAAGGTATAATTTTTTTAGACAAGTGCTTTTTGGGTTTCTCTTGTACACTTTTCTGATCGGGCAACTTCATTTAGGATGAGGAGAATGCTAAGGCTATATCACTCTTTCCTGAAGTTGTCCGTTTAAATGATGCTATTGAAGATGAAGGAAAACGCATAGAGAATCTGGTCAGAGGGATATTTGCTGGAAACATCTTTGATCTTGGTTCTGCTCAGGTATTGTATATGATCTCATTCTTTTCATTTACTGTTACTTGCATCACTTCTCTTTTATAGAGAATCTCGATGAATGGATCCTGTGTTTCCTATTTTTCACATATTGAAGCTTGCCGAGGTTTTCTCAAAAGATGGGATGTCGTTCTTGGCTAGCTGTCAAAACTTGGTTTCACGACCATGGGTCATTGATGACTTGGATGACTTTCAAGCAAGATGGGTCAAGAAGCCTTGGAAGAAGGTCACTTCTTTAACTTCACTCTCTTTTTTTCTGCTTGAACTTATTCGAGCAGGACAAATTGATTTGTTTTCTCCTTTTCTTGACAGGCAGTGATATTTGTCGATAATTCTGGTGCAGACATTATTCTGGGTATATTGCCGTTTGCAAGAGAAATGCTACGTCAAGGAATGCAGGTGCTTCTTTTTCCTAAAACCATCCCAAGTTTTTCTAGCACAACTGAGGACATAACTGTTTTCTGGTTTGAATTTCTGATTGTGAGAAGTTCTCTTATTAAGTGTATATTATAAGCTGTTCTCCCTTTGCTCCTTTCCTTTGAAGGTTGTGCTGGCTGCTAATGAGCTTCCATCTATCAACGATGTAACTTATACTGAGCTTGCAGAGATCTTGTCTAAGGTGATGAATAGAGTATTTCTAGGTATTCTTAGCAATTACAGATTAGATGAAATGTCCCTGACTGAGTCTGAAATTTACCAGCTCAAGGATGAAAATGGACAATTGATGGGTGTTGATACCTCAAATCTTCTGATTGCAAATTCAGGGAATGACTTACCGGTATGATATTCAGAAGAAAAATGGACTTTGAGTATCACCAAGTCCTGTGTATCCGTTGGCTATTATTAAAAATTTCTTCTCCTTTCTATAACTGTTTCAGGTTATTGATCTTGCAAGAGTATCACAGGAAGTTGCATACCTTTCAACCGATGCAGACTTAGTCATCTTAGAAGGCATGGTAAGACCTTTTAATTGTGTGAAGGTGGCGATCAAATTATGTGAAGTCTAGTCCTACGTTTCAAACTGAATCCTCCTTGACTGTTCTTGCCAGGGGCGTGGAATAGAGACAAACCTTTATGCTCAGTTCAAGTGTGATTCCCTCAAGATTGGAATGGTAATTAACTTATAGTTTCAGAGTTTTGCATAGAATACGGATGATGAATTTCTTGATTCTTCCTCACAACTCTGGTCCACTTTTTAATGCAGGTGAAGCATCCAGAAGTAGCACAGTTTCTCGGAGGACGGCTTTATGACTGTGTCATCAAATACAATGAAGTCCAGAGTTAATAATATTTCACAAACCACAATTTTACTCGACATTTTATCATAGTCAACAGCTCCTAGAGTTTGTAACTTAGAGATCCAAATCCTTTATCAAGATTCGGAAAAACACCAATCTTTCTGATTGGTCCTCCCTATATGGTATTTGAAACTTTCGTATTTGATGAAAACATGATCTTATGCGAGAGGTCATGGTAAGTTTCCTGAAGTTGAAGGACCATTTTTCTGATCATTTATAAGATATAACAAACTGACTAATCTCATTTAGCACACGTTATGGAGTTATGGGACTCGTGAGTAAGGTGTATGTGGGCGTGATTCAATTATTTTAAATGGGACGAGCAAAGCAAAAAGAGAAAAATACAATTGCTGCATATATTTTTCTTCTTAGGTCATTTTTAGTTGCCTTTGTTTCTAAAGAAAACTAATAACCTCCTTGGTAACAACTTGATCCAAAAATATCATTTTCTATTTCAAAATTGATATTATATAAAGTTGGCATCAGCTTGAAGAAACGAGTATTCTCCCGAGTGGGTCATGGTTGGTTGCTTCCATATCTTAGGGACACACTAGTGACCGACAGTGTATCCCAAACCTGCACAATCATACACATATATACATTAGTTTCTTAAAAACATAATTTGGTGTTTCTTGTATCATCAAAATCCCTACTCACTTTTAGCTTTCCTTCTGAGCCACCAACAGCGAGTAAGAAGGGGCAGTCCGCAGAGAATGAGACCGAGAAAACTACTCCCTGTTTGATATCAAAAGTTTGGAATGGTGAACAAAGAAACCGGAAAGAAACAAGTGGAAACAAAAAAAAAAATCATGATGTGTAGCAATCTGGCTCTTACAGCATCTGGCTTGTGTGTAGCAATCCATGATGGTTGATTGTTTGAAAGATCCCAAAGTTTCACACTTTCATCCCCAGATCCTGTAGCCCATAGCTGCACAGCTCGGATAATGACTTAAATGTTAAAACACACAACAACCAGTACACTATGAGGACACAAGAGAGAAACAGAGAGATAAATGTGTGTACATTTGGCGCATGTATGTTGTATGATATGGAAGAGACTTCACCATCATGAGCATGGAGAGTGAAACTTGGTGATAAATCAGTAGCACGTGTATCAAAGCCCTTCACAGTTCCATCTTTGAGACTCGCCTAAGATGGAAGAAGAAAAGATAACAGTTCACATCAAATATCTGAAATATTCATCATATGTATGTTCTAAGAGCAAAAGAAAGCGTAACGCACCACAAAGGAATGTTCACTGTGAGGATCCCAGGCCAAGTTTTCGACTTTGGCCTTGGTAGACCATTTCAAACCCGAGTGTGAAGGGTCTCTTCCATCTTTCTGCAACATATTTATAGATTAGATAAAACTGATCAACATAATGACAAATTTGTTCATGTGAAAGACTCAAAACATGAATGGAACAAAACAATCACCACTACTACAGTGCGATCACGAGACCCACTGAGGAGTACTTCTGGAGTATAATGGTTCCATGCGACTGCTTGAACCTGTTAGTTAACCAACACACGATAAGCCATGAGCAAGCCACAGATTCTCGAGAGAGCATGGAAAGAGTTTCACCTTCATACCTCTTTTTTTGTGATGCTCCATAGTGACCTTGCATTTCTCCGTAGCCACATCCCAAACCTTAACTTTTTTATCAGCACTGGCACTAGCAACCATGTTCCTATTTTTCCGGTAATAATTAAAAAATGATAGTCTTAAGAGCAAATCCTTGAGATAATTTTCAGTCATGAAACCAGAGAGCTTAAACACATATACCACACCGAAACTCTTTGTTCCAGGCAAGACCAATTACTGAATCAGTGTGGCAATCTGCTGTCTACAGTGAGAAAAAGACAACTAAGTAAGTTAAAAAGTTACATTTGGAAGAACAAAAGAGGAGCTAAATAATTTTCAAAAGTTGGTTTGTCACACCTGCTCAGCTGTTCGTCCCAGTTGTACACAAGGTAGCACCTCATCCACCTGAAGCAGTACATAATTAACTTACAATATCATCATCTCATGACTGATAAAAACGAACCTAAACATCATCAAAGAAAATTTGCATTTTACATACAAGATCAAGATCCCATATCTCTATCGAGGAGTCCATTGACCCAATAGCTACAAAGTTCCCTGCCAACACAAAAGCAAAACTTGAGAAAATATTTATCTCCAATAGCACCAAAAAAAAAAAAAAAAAATCAGCTTGGATAAACACTTACCTTTGTCCCCTCCTTTGAGAGGACAATCAAGCCAAGCTGTGCACAAGGGAACCTCAGATATAATTATGTCATGACGAAGATACATGTTATGAGTGCCATTCCCGGATTCCTCGTATACATAAACCTCAAGATAGTTGACTTTATCTTTAACAGTAGCACAGACGATCAGTGAATCGGTTGGCCTAATTGTCATATCATCGAGATTATCTGAGTCATAGTTAACCTATATATAGGGGACATCAACATTAGTATGTATTTAATTTCCACAAGTAAGAGAAAAACTAATGGTATGACTATATCAGTATCCTTAAGATATGGATCCATCTCATTGCTTGGATAATAAAGATCTCCCTGGCCAGAGCTAAAAAGTTCAATTTCTGAGTCCAACACAAGAATGAAGGAAGTGTATATTAGCATATGGAAAATCTATAGTAAAAAATAAAATAGAAAAGAAAGAGGTTACATGTATACCATCGTCCTCTTCATCATAATTATCCATGTCGAGTTCTTCCATGAACTTAACAACGTCAATAGGATCTGTTGAAGAAGAAGAAGCACCCTTGCTTAAGGAACATGATTTTCCAAAAGATTTAGCTACAGCCTTGGCATGAGCAACTTCACAGTTCTGTACCTCATCGTATTCATCCATGTCACTGAGACTATATTAGCGATACATGTGATCAATGTAGGAGTTTTGTCCTTCAAGAAAAGAGCAGAGACACAGGAAATAGAATAAGGATTTTCACCTTTTCTTCAGAGTGCCATTGTGGATGAGCTCTTTGATTTTCTCCATAGAAGGAGTTTCAGCAGCATCGGGCATGGCCTTTGATGCCCCTTTTGGTATCCATGAAAGTGCAGTTATCATTCTGCAATATCAAAACAATAACATACAATACAAATTATGAAAGTTTTCAACTTTGTGATCGACACACAAGTTTGAAGATTTATCAAAGAAAACTTACAAGTCAGATATTAGAATTTTAGACAAATCTCTAAGACATAACTCAAGAAGTTTCAGATTCTATGATCAAAATTTACAATTGAATCCAGAATAAACTAGGTAAAGCTTTCCTACGAGCAACGCCAGCAATTATGTTTCAGTCCGAGAATCGACACAAACAATAGAAAAAAAAGAAGCTTACGTAGAAAGCAAAGAGAGGGATGCGAAAGCAAAAGATTGGTTCTTAAAATCAAAAAGGCTTTGGCTTGAGCTTCTTCTATTTGTTCTCAATAAGAGAAAAGCTAGCTTTTGTAAGTAACGGAAAGAGGCAAAAACGACAAATGCTTGTATCCATTAAAATAAGGGTTTTCTCTCAAGTCTCTAAATTTACAAAAAAAAAAAAATTACTTTTTTTTTTAATTTAACTTTTTATTTTGGTCAGGAAACAGAATTTCCTTACATGGGTCTGAACCTTTCACCTCCAAAACAGAACTTACAAAAAATCATTTTTGTAATATTATTCTGATTGGTCTTTATATGTTATTTGAAAGTATCATATTTGAGAACATGATCCTTAGGAGAGAGGTAGCTCTATGGTCATGATTTTGAAGCTGGAAGCTGATTTGAAGAACTTGCAGTCAGAAAAAGGTAAGAGAACTTTTCACCATATTATTTTAAAATCTCACATTCATCAATACAATATGATGTGCCTTAAGCGAGTAACATTGAAATGCATTGATTTTTTTTAACGTAGGATATGCAGCTACATGAGTATAATATGTATCAGTTGGTCTTGGTAGGATATGAAGCCATCTTGTTGATTCCGCAGAGTCCCTCTGGTTTACCTGTGTTTCTCTTCATCCTAATAAACCCTTTCTCTCCCCATCTTGGTCCCCATGAGTTCTTGACTATAACATAGTCAGATCCTTTTGATGAACCGTATCCAACCGCTGCAACACCGTGGTCTAGGTCTGTTCCACATCGTCCATTAAACACTCCCTATAAACAAATATAATCCCGATACAAGATTAGATACATCGAAGACAGTTTAGAATATCAAAATGATCTGTTATATATATACATACCCCTTTGTAGAACTGGAAGTCTCTTCCTGAAGCCTCAATAGCCACACTCACTGGTTGATGTGCTAAAGCCTTTAACAAGCTTTCGTCATCGTTTTCTGGGACATCTTCATAGCCGCTGATCGTCACACGTTCCACATCCTCCTGTTTAACATTCATCGATGATTAGTCTTAATTAGTAATCTTGTAATAGAGTGTAAGTTTTGATTCATGTTTTTGTCAAAGTGTTTGTTACTTTCTGCTCTTGGCAAATTCCTTCCTCCATGAGATAAGGGTAATCGTCTTCTTTGTGGAGACCACCCGTTGAGACTATGTACTGAAATGCATAGTCCATAAGACCTCCATTGCAGCCACTGTTGAAAGTTGTGTCACAGTCTATGAGTTCTTGCTCTGAAAGCGAACTCAGATTCCCTGTTGCGATCTGGTTGATCCCCTCCACAGCTGCAACTGTCGAAAACGCCCAACAACTACCTGCAGCAACAAAATAATATCATTGTAAGCATCTGTTCCAGTCTCTGGTTCTTTTCTATCTACTTAGGACCAAGAAAGATGGAAGACAGAAAGTTACCACATGAACCCTGGTTCTTGACAGGAGTCACAGCGCCATTCTTCCTCCAGTCGACAGATTTAGGCAAGTTGGTGATGTCCCTGTACCTGAAGTTAGCAGAGGGCTCTCTCTTTCTAGAGAATTGGGGCTTTGCAAGTCCTAGATATCTTCCCTTGAACTCTTCATGGGTCAAATCTGCAAACTCGTTCAAACCGAGCCAGTAACTAGTAATCTCATTGTTCCTCTGGTCTACATGCATTAGGTTCTCTCTGAAAACCTCAAACCTGTGCACCTTCTCCTCCACGCTTTTGTAAGCCTTGCTGTTTTCTGACATCCATGACTCAAAGAGCTCTAGAAGTTTATCAGTGGATGTCAAATGCTCCGGTGTGTATCCAACAATGGAGAAATCACGGGCAAAAGCAGAAAAGAGGAGGGCTGTTGCTGAAATGACGAAGAAAAGAGAGAATTTGGTAAGTGATGGTGCTGAAAAAGCCATAGCTAACTCTGTTCACTAAGAGAAGCAAAAGAAAAAATGGTATGAAAGAGAGTAGAGGAATAAAGGGTTTATATACTAGTTCGAGACAAGATAGTCTCAAACTATTAGCTTTGAAGCAAAGTCAGATTTGTATATTAAAAAACCAAGTACGCCGGTCTCTGAGTCTTCACGATTGGATCTTTACTTAGTTTTGCCTTTTGCTCTAAGCGTGCAATTTTCTACAAAATAGCTTCACTTTCAGACAGTTAATGTATATTTAAAGTATCCGGATGGTGTATTTATAAAACGAAGTTATGTAGATGGTTAAGAGCATAAAAAGGATCTGGAATATATAATGCTCTTCACCGTTCTGGTTTCATACATGACCGGGAAAAAATCAATACAGCAAACATGAATATGAATATACCCTACAAGAAATACAAAATCACAACGGTTAAAAAGCTTATCTCTGTATTAGAATAAATATAGAATGTTTTTTGGCAGATAAAGTGCAAGATCTTTCTTTGCTACTATCTTAGCTTCCCGGCGGAATGCAAGTATACTGAAACAGAGACGACCCTGTAAAGGGCAAACACAGTAAAGCATTTTAAGAGAATTAGCTCTTCTGTCTATAAATGTTGAGATGATTGTATTGGCAGAGGCAAATGTGGCCAACTTACGTAGAACCCAAGAAGAAGGCTAGAGAAAGATGAAAATTGAAGAGGAACACAGAGACAACTGCAGTGAGAAGCATTGCTACTGATGTAGAATAAACCTACATACCGATTGACAAAGTTAAACAGAGTCTTAAAAAAGACTACTTAGGTACATCTGCACATTTACTACCTTCACAATATTGTCTGCATATTTCATCACCATTGACACAGCAATGCCACTGCATAATAAAAAGGAAGGTAGTGTTTAAATGTGTTAGTTTCACTAACTGACATTAGAGTTAAGAGAAGCGTTTGGCCTCTTAAGTAACTTTTACCTGAGAGCATGGTTAAGAATCATGAGAACTGTAATAAACGAGTAACCATGAAAGAATCCCCTGGAAATGGAAAAACCACTCGTTAAATACCAGAGCAGATGTAACATTAAAAGCAAATCGCGTTGTACTAATTTACAGTCAATATTAGAGGAGACAAATAAGAAGACGAGTTTTGGGTTTACTTGTTTGCAACAGCGTCGAAATCTTGGATCACAATAGCAACAGCATTGAAAACCATCCCAAAGACATATAGCCAAAAGTTCTGTACATTTATATTCCTTGAAGGCCGTTTTTTTATAATAGCCTGCCAAAATGGAAAGAAAAATCCTTATAAGCTTTATAAATCTTTGTTATCAATAGAATGACCAAATTTTACTGTTTACAGAACAATGTAAAAAAAAATCAGTGCTAGCTTCAATTATTTAAAGTAACTCACCTCGGTATACACTCCAGCAAAACCACTTAAAAGAGCCATGACCTAGAAACGACAAAAAATGATTATATTATTTTAATATGGGCCTGGAAGATACTTATTACAGTATGTAAGAGCATGCTAAAGTGGCTAACAACTTACAATTGCCATAATCCAGCCGGGAAGAGACGTCTGTAGAACACGATCAGAACTGCAAAAGAAAATTCAAATGAGACTGTAATAAAGAAACCGGTAGAGACGTTAAAGTCCGCAGAATAAGTATACACATTATCTGAGCAGAAAATGAGCTATATTTTGCATCATATGCAATTATCAATGAAGTAAATGTTGATAGCAGTCAATAAAATCAAAAGGGGAAAATAATTGAGAGCCAAATTTACTTTGAATTCAACTGAGCAGTGGTGCATCCGCAGCACAATAGAATGAAACCTGCCCACTGAATCTCGCTCAATCTGTTAGAAAAGATAGTAAGCACACTGGTTAAACAGAGCCTATTCACACTTCAAATCAAGAAACTTGTGTTTTGAGCAGAAAGATAAAGAAATGATAGGAATCTAAAGCAGAAGAACTTATGGAGTTCCAGATCAACTATTCATTACAAGCTATGAAATCTATTTGGATGAACAAAAAGACCTACTTTTTCTTCAGTATAATTCTGTATAAGACACCGGTACTTATGATGTTCAAGTTCTTCAATATCTGATAGCCTGGAGCGTCTACATATGCAAAAATATAGTACTTCCACACACAAGGCGACACCAAAAATGGTTAGAAACTTATTGACATAGAAACAGAGGTTGTAGACATCGACCTAAGTCACATACAAAAAAGAAAAAAAAAAGAAAAAAAAAACTCAGGGAAGCCCACCTGTAAGAGATTCTTGAAAAGATACAATGCTGCAGGAATGGGAAAGACTTTAACTTCATCATATGTTGTGCTTAACCTGATCCAGAGACAGGAGTTGGGTATCCGAAAGGAAAAAAAAACTCAATGAGCTATCTATAGTTCTGTTCTCATGGAAGCAATTCGAGCAATAAATTTAAAGGAAGCTAATTGGACATGAAACTCATGGTAATTTCCCAAAAATCAAACCCACAAACATATATAGTAGCAAAAGAATTAGTAACCTATTGTCGTCAGTAACACCTTCATTATTCCAAATTCTTGTCAAGGCAAGCAGAGATAAGGCACATTTCAGAGTCTCAACCTGATTGTCCATAGAGTAAAGAAACTCACTATTTCAGGATGATAGAAGATAATGTATGATTCAGAGATTATAAACATACATGACAATGAATTTCAAAAGAAAGTAATTTAGCGATCAAACTCACCAAAAAGTTGGCGGTTGTAACACTATACTCATATTTACCAGCTCGTTTCGACCAAACGATAAGTATGGCTTGAGAACTGGTGAGAATCGTCAGTGCACATGTTACTACACCCCTGCTTCAATACACTAACTTTAACAAAACGAAATATTCACATAGTATCTCCATTTTACATTCCAAGAAATAAAACTTACTTACTTTCGTTTCCAGTTAGTGCGTTCAGTGGATCCAACCCCAAGAGTAGACATAGCAATATTACTCGAAGCAACTGCTAATATCGAAGCACCAAATGAGCACACAATACGAACAATAGAAGTGCATAATTGAGAAGAAAAAAAAATAAAAAAATTCTCACCGGTATGAGATTTTCCTTTCAAACTCTCGATATCAGAAGCGACGTCATGATCGTCCTGAAGCTCAGTGCAAAATTGAGCATTTATAAGAGAGTTGTTCAAACCTAAATTGAAAACAAAAAGATAAGTGAATAGAAGAAGAAACAACAAACCTCATCTTTGATTTTCCGGTACTCCATTCTTCAACCTCTCAGATCTCTGTGATCTCCCCCTACATACTCTAATGGAATTTTTTTGGAAAATTAAATCTATCTTCTTACTTCTTAGTATGCTATTTTTGGGCTCGAAACTTATTGGGCCTTATTTCAATACATGATCGTCTGGGCTATATTTTGAGTTTTGACAAACAATTTTTTTCTGTTTTTTGTTTGTGATTTTTTTTTCTCAGCAATGGACAGATATATAAGAAGAGACAAAAGGACTTTTTATATCAGGTAATACAAGTACAAGCATATTTTTCTACATTCAGATAAATTTTCTTTAACTAATCCTTTTTTTTAATAAGCAACCTTTTGAATTAAAAATACAAAAAAAAAAAAAATTAAATTTGTGTTATTCACAAATACTTACCAAAAGAATAAATTGTCGTATTTCCAATTTTGTAGCTGCATACAATAGATACACAAAACAAGTAACAATACAAAGCAACAACAAAACATAATTATTATTTTTTAAAAATAATATTTAAAATGCATGTAATTGGCTGGGCACAAAAGTAAATGGAGCCCACAATTAATAAACACACAGAAAGAAGAAAAAACAAAACGGAATAAAAACCCAGGCTGTGCTAGAGCTGTGATCACTACTACCTCTTACGGTAAGAGTCTTACCTCTAATCTCTCTCTCTCTCTCTCTCTCTTTCTCTTTACTCTTTAGATTCCAAACATTCAAAAATATTCTTCATCTCATAAAATCTGTGTGTAGAAGACAATGAGCTCTATGATGGAAACTCTCCAGATTCGTAAACCCACTTCTCTCCCCGTTTCTCAACGCCCTAATTCCTCCGACGATGAGCCTGGTCTTCTCCGCCGTCGTCTCTCTTCTCTATCTCTTAACCTCTCAAGCCAACCAGCAGCTCTATTCCCGAGATCCAAATCATTTTCCGCCATGGGAGAGCAAGCAGGTAGCTCTGTGAAAGAATGGTGGGAATGGGGTTGTTCATGGATCCTCTCAAGGAAACCTATATTCATCAGAGATCTTGAGCTTAACAAAGACGAAGCTAAATCAATTGGTGTTCAAAACAGAGGAAGTATAATGCACGTCTTCTTCAAACTCCGATCTCAGATCCGTAATCTCATCGGCTCTTCTTCTGATTCTCTTCCTCTTTCCTGCAAAAACAAGCGTCAACGATAATTAATCATTCATTCTCTACACTGCTTCAAATGGGGTTGAGATTTTGTGATTTTTACTTTCGTGCAATGAAAAATATTGTATAATTTGTTTTTTGAATTTGATGTTGTATTTTGTAATTTAATAACCATGCAATTTATATAGAAACCGTTATTTTTGTTTTAATCTTTTACGCGCCAACATGAAATTCGTTTGTATTAATTATCATGATGATAATAATTGATAGGTTTAAGAATTTTACTATGATACAAGTGAAACTAAAATTCAATAATATTTCAAATCCCCGAAGATGTATGACCAGCCACAATAATATTCATCATTCATGTACAAGTAAAATGGACGAGCTAAATTGTTTCCCACTTTGTGGTATGTAAAAAAAAAACATAACATCTGTTTCATAAAATTGTTTCCAACCCACGGAATGGGATCGTAAAAAAAACATAGTATTTACGAAACTTTGGTTCCATAAATTATGAGACGCGTGTGGCCGACATAACATCTGTCGGTGGCAGCAATATCGTCGGTGCCAACGTGATATTTTATTGCTCTAATCTAATCTAAAACTAAACTTATATTTCAAATCAGGGGTGGACTCCTTTAGCTAGGTGAAGAGAAATGACCCAAAAAAAATGGTCGTATTTTTAGCTAAGTGAGATATGATTGTTTCTCAACGAAGCTGCCCCTTACGTTACTATTATCAAGAGAGGTTAAAACTAACGTGAAAAAGAGACCATAAATAAATTAATATAAATAATTAACTTCTGTTAAAGGTTGCGGCGTTGCGAAGCATGTGAATATGAGGAGTACCAAATACATATTTATATGCAAAAATATATAATAAAACGGTTTGGTATATATAGTGTGGCCAATGCATGATTGTTTGGAACAGCCTTGAGTTTTTGGTTTTATTTGAGTTTAATTATTGATTACTGGGGAAAAGAAATTTGATTAGATGATTGAGACTTGCTAGCTCACCATCTTCCACATCAAATGAAATCTGATATTTTCATATATATATTTATTCAAGTCGAGTTGTGTAGTCTGAGATGGATGAAAGGTCGCGATCGTCTAGAAAGAAAAGAAGATTTTCAAACTAAAATGCTTAGAAATCACACAACATACAAAAAAAAACATTTTTCGTTATACAAATACAAGAGCGAACAAAGTTGAACAATGGAAGATGATGAATAAAGTCTCACTAACTTCAACAATGGCCATAACAAACAAACATACAAACAACAAATTAAAGACGTAAAGAAAAACCTCCAAAGCTACTTGACAATTAAATCACACATTCGTTAAACATTAGCTCGAATAAGAACATCTTAGCAGTCTCAAGAGCAAAAACATCGGGAAAACAACCTCTACGCGCCTCTCATGCTAATGTTCAGACTATTTCTCATCGTTCTTCTTCCAACACCAGCATTGCCCTTTTGCATCATCTCCACAAACTCACCATAATCAATCTTTCCGTCCTGTTCAGACCAACATCAAAATCCGGAAACTTTTTAACAGCTGATGCCTCTACATTAGTCTGAGAGTAGAGTGGAAAAGAGTCATCATAAGCTTACATTGTTTTGATCAACTTCTTTGATGATGTCTTCGAGGAAAAGATCGGTCATACCATGTTCAACACATGCTTGCTGAAGCTCATCGATTGTTATGTAACCGCTTCCGTCTTTGTCAAAGTATTGAAACGCGGCAACAAGATGCTCTTCCCGCTCCAGTTTGTTGAGATGGATTGTCGCTGCAATGAACTCACTGTAATCTATAGTTCCACTGTTGTCCACATCAGCCTGTCAATACAAGTGTTGCCTGTAAGAAGACAAACCAATACTTCATTGTCGGTTAATTAGACAAATAAGGCTAGATTTTTACTGCTTCCATAAGATCATGGATCTCTGTGTCTTTCAAAGTCGATCCATATTTTCTCAAGCCAGCTTTGAGTTCATCAAATGTGATTGCACCGCTGTTATCTGTATCCATTGCTTGAAACATTTCTCTTAAACCAGCAATCTCTTCTTCCGAGAGGCTCTCAGCTATAACCTAATGATCCCAAAGCAAAGAACGGCACAAACAGTTTGATGAGAACTGAAGCAATGACCAAGGAAGATTATGGTTTTATGCACAAACTCACTCACCTTCAAAGCCATCTTCTTTAGTTTATTCATTGCAGAGAACTGCTTGAGACGAGACAGAACAGCCGGATCAAGTGCTCTATCTGGTGCAACACCGTTCTCGCAGATCCATGGATGACCTGAGAAATGGACAATAAAACAAAAGGATATAATTCTAATGCTTTTTGGTTGTTGATATAAGTAGCCGTTTATATGAATACATACGCAAGACTTCATGAGCGGTCAAACGTTCTGCAGGCTTGGAGGATAGCATTCTGCGGATCAAGTCTTTAGCACTATCGGATATCACAGGCCACGGGTCTGACTCAAAGTCTATATATCCCTTCAACACAGCATCAAATATCCCTTGCTGATTTTCTGATTCCAAAACAATACACATTTCAGGTGACTTCTATTTTCTAAAGAACTAAGAAACGAGCTTGCCAATCACAATTACCTGCCCAGAAAGGCGGGACTCCACTTAGCAATATGTACAGTATAACACCAGCAGTCCACACATCAGCTTCAGGCCCATAACGTTTCAGCAAAACTTCAGGAGCAACATAATATGGGCTTCCAACAACATCAGTGAATATTTGACCTGAAAGTCACAGGAAGATAGATCAAAATTAGAGGTTGTAGTCCAAATAGGAACAAGTTCCCACATTTTACTCAAAAACTAGGTTCTTCAACTTCATAAGATCTTTTAACCAGTCTAGTAAATCCAAACATTAACTAAAGGCTGCAAACAATTTACCTGGTTTGAAAAAGACAGATAGTCCAAAATCAATAGCCTTGAGGGAGAAATCATCGTCCTTATTAACCAACAAGAAATTCTCAGGCTTTAAGTCTCTATGCATAACACCGAGCGAATGACACGCTTCAACAACTCCAACAATGATCTTAGTCAGCTCAGCAGCTTTCCTCTCACTGTAATGCCCTCTTTGAATAATCCTATCAAACAACTCACCTCCAGCACAAAGCTCCATCACAATGTAAACATACAAAGAATCCTCATAAGCTCCTTTAATCGTCACGATATTACCATGACCAGCTAAATGGTGCATTATCTGAATCTCCCTTCTAACATCCTCAACATCTTCTTTAGATATCAACTTCCTCTTTGATATTGACTTACAAGCGTAGTCAACGCCCGAGGAAACTTCTGTACAGAGATAAGTTGTTCCAAATTGGCCTTGTCCAAGCTTACGGCTAAGATTATAGAAATCACGAATGTTTGGTGTCTTATGACCAAGAACATAGTAAGCTTGATTGTCTGGGTTACGCCTCATGATTGGTTCTCTTAAAGGAATCACAAGAGCTGAATCCTTACTGTTGTTGTGAGTTGCTTCTTTGGATAATTCTTGAGCAATGATGTCAGCAGCGTTGTTGACCGGAGAATGTTTGGAGTTAGATTGATCTGAAGAAACGTTTGTAGTAGAGGTTTTGGAATAATCTTCAGGCTTATCGTTATCGTCTTGGTAGATATTGTCCTTGAAAGATCCACGGCATGAATTGCCCATGAAACAATGGATGATCACCAAATCCTCGTTTAAAGACAGCAACTTTCACTTTCTGTTCATCCAACGAACTGTTCATAGATATTTTTGGAAACACTGTTCAAGAAGTCAAAACCACTAAATCAGTACCAAACCCCAGAAACCAAACAAGATAAAGTAACGGACTTTAACAATCATAAGTAAGAAAGTAGCAAAACCCACATATCAGAAGAAAAAAGTCAAATTAAGACAAAACACAAAGAGCTAAGAAGTTTCAATGGATCTTCCAAAAGAATCACAAAACAGAAAAATAAAATAGAGCAACAAAAAGGGGAAAGAGGTTCTAGTTACCAGTAGTCAGAACGGCAAAAGAGAAGAGTGGAAGAATAGATTAGGAATCTGATTTAAAAGAAAGAAATTTAGGGAGACAAAAGAAAAGTCGAACAAGAAGGAAAAGCTTCAATATTTAATACTATAAAAAGAGTATATTCGAGTCTGAAGTAAAATAACAAAATAGATTTTTTTTAGTTTATGTTTGCAGAGAGTGGTCGGATGGTTAGATTCGTTGGATGAGAATGTATGAATTTAATTTTACGGCAGCGATTGAAAGAAGAAAGGTCTTAATGAGTCCTCACCAGCTACACTTCTCTGACTCTCTCTCTCTCTCTCTCTCATCGCGGTTTCTTCTCACCTTCTTCACTTTGCAATTTGCAATTTGCATTATTAATTAAAACTTTTAAATTAGTTCCTCTTTTATTATTTCTGTTGCCCACATAATCAAATCGATAATACCAGATTATTCCTTCTTACCACTTAAAATAAATGCCAATACACCTTTAGTAAAATCACTTGTTACGAATTTGTAATTTTGTTTATCATGGAAAAAGAATCTATGAATCAATATAATTTTTATGCCCTTTTCATCTGTAAGAAAAAAAGCAGATGAAGTTGAAGAAAGAAACTATTCATTATATTGTAACATACTACTACTACTACTCATGATTAACTAAAGTTAAAGTGTCTCATTGTGTTTGGAAATATTCTCCATCATTGCATTTTTTCTTTCTTGATTAATTATGTAAAGTTGAAATGATTTGAAGATGCTTTTGGATGTAAACAAACTAAACGTTACTTAACCAATAACTTTATTTTTTCAGAGAATTCAAGTCCTGCTTACATAAAATTAAGAATCTCTCTAATTTATCCTAAGATCCTAGTATATCTGAGATTTCAAAAACCAGTCTTATATTTGTTTCATATTTACAAAAAAACACAAATGCCCCAATTATTGTATGTCGACAACAATAAACTCATTGGATTTGACTTTTGAAGATATTTGCATTAAAATTTACCTTTACTTCACGAGTGTGCCAAGATGGTAAAAATATAATATAACATATGGCAAAAACTTGAATTCATGAAATATGTGAGTTTATTAACGGTGAATAAATGAATGATGCACAAACTCGTGGACCCAAATCGAAAATATGACAAATTTAAGATTATTGGTATTAATTTATAATTTTCTGAAAAATTCTGTCCGGTAGAGAAGAGAGCTGATACGTGGTGCGAGAGGAAAGGAGCAAAGCGGCAGGTGTCACAAATCCCATAGGCTTTGTTCAGTGTTGCACAGTCCTTTCCCCTAAAGTATTCATTTTTATCCTTTTTAAGGCCTACTGTTATTTCGAATTCTACGTTTCGTTTTATTTGTTTGATTTAAACCAAAAGGGCAAAGAAAAAATTATGCTTTTTGATTGCTTAGTGACGCCATTGAAGCAGCTTACTGATAGTGGCTTAATCCTGCCTCCAAATCCAAGTTGCTAACCCTAGTTTTCATCTTTCTCCCTCTTTATACCATATTCTTCGACTTGAAAGAGATAAAAAGTGGTCAAATTTTTATTCTTGTTTTTGATTTTGACATCTGAGGTTTCACCTCTATTTTTATCCAGCACTCCTTTGGGTCTGTGTATCTTTTGCGTCACGAAGGGTTTGTTTCAATTGGTTTGTTATAGTCTTATGTCATTTTTTTTCTTGGTTTTATCCCTCTGTTTATCTTCAGCTCACCAGTGATTGTGTCTGATTTCGATTTTTCAGGTGGGTTTTAAGCTCACTCGTCGTTGATAAGTTACTATCTTTTGCGAAATTTGCTTCATTTCTTGAGAAGGTAAGACGAATTATGAGTGGAGCTGTGCTTGTTGCTGTTGCTGCTGCTATTGGCAACTTGTTACAAGGATGGGATAACGCAACAATTGCAGGTGATTGATTCATTATGTCCTTTATCCATAATTCTGATTATGAAATTTAGGATCGAAGAATAGTAAGGATTTTTATATGATTCACAGATCCTGTTTGTGTGATGGATTTTAAGCTTTCTTTGGAACTATGCAGGAGCTGTGTTGTACATTAAAAAGGAGTTTGATTTAGAGGGTAATCCATCAATGGAAGGTCTAATTGTGGCGATGTCACTTATTGGTGCTACTCTGATTACAACATGCTCTGGAGGCGTAGCTGATTGGCTTGGTCGTCGTCCGATGCTAATATTATCCTCAATCCTCTATTTTGTTGGCTCTCTAGTAATGCTATGGTCTCCGAATGTTTATGTGTTGCTTTTAGGAAGGTTATTAGATGGATTTGGGGTTGGTCTTGTGGTCACACTTGTTCCTATCTATATATCCGAGACTGCACCTCCTGAAATAAGAGGACTGTTGAATACACTCCCGCAGTTCACTGGCTCTGGAGGGATGTTCTTATCTTACTGTATGGTTTTCGGAATGTCATTGATGCCATCTCCTAGCTGGAGATTGATGCTCGGTGTCCTTTTTATCCCTTCCCTTATCTTTTTCTTCCTCACAATCTTCTTCTTGCCTGAGTCTCCAAGGTGGCTTGTGAGCAAAGGTCGAATGCTTGAAGCAAAGCGGGTACTGCAGAGACTACGTGGTCGAGAAGATGTGTCTGGTTAGTCTTAAATCATTCTGACTCTAGTTCTTTCAGTGAAGAATTTTTTTTTAATGAATGTTCGTATGTGTCAATGAATAGGTGAGATGGCTTTATTGGTGGAAGGTCTTGGATTTGGAGGTGAAACAACCATAGAGGACTATATAATCGGTCCTGCAGATGAAATGACTGATGATCAAGATATAGCTGTCGATAAGGATCAAATTAAGTTGTATGGTGCAGAAGAAGGGCTGACTTGGGTTGCTAGACCAGTTAAAGGAGGAAGTACTGTGAGTGTTTTGTCTCGCCATGGAAGTACAATGAGCAGGAGGCAAGGCTCATTGATTGATCCTCTTGTCACACTGTTTGGGAGCGTTCACGAGAAGATGCCGGACACTGGGAGCATGAGGAGTACCCTGTTCCCACATTTTGGGAGTATGTTCAGTGTGGGAGGGAATCAACCGAGGAATGAGGAATGGGATGAGGAGAATCTTGTTGGAGAAGGTGAAGATTTTCCATCGGAACGAGGAGATGATTCCGATGATGAACTTCATTCTCCATTGATCTCACGTCAAACAACAAGCATGGAGAAAGATATGCCTCACATTGCTCAGGGGACTCTTTCTACTTTCAGACATGGAAGTCAAGTCGATGGAGCTCATGGGGAAGGAGCAGGTAGTATGGGGATTGGAGGTGGATGGCAAGTGGCATGGAAATGGACTGAAAGAGAAGATGAATCAGGACAGAAAGAAGGTGGGTTTAAGCGGATATATTTGCATCAAGAAGGTTTCCCGGGATCTAGACGTGGCTCAATTGTTTCATTGCCTGGAGGTGATGGAACTGGTGAGGCAGAGTTTATACAAGCGTCTGCTTTGGTTAGCCAACCGGCTCTTTATTCTAAAGACCTTTTCAAAGAGCATTCAGTTGGTCCTGCTATGCTACATCCGTCTGAAATAACTAAAGGCTCCATATGGCATGATCTTCATGATCCGGGAGTTAAACGTGCTTTAATCGTAGGAGTTGGGCTTCAAATACTTCAGCAGGTAATTTAGTGAGAGACATCAAGATTATTGAATCACAGAAGATGTTTTTGCGGTTTATGAAAAACTTTTTTATTTTTGGCTATGCAGTTCTCAGGCATCAACGGAGTTCTTTACTACACACCTCAAATTCTAGAGCAGGCGGGTGTGGGGATTCTACTATCAAACATGGGGATTAGTTCTTCCTCTGCGTCCTTACTTATTAGTGCACTTACAACCTTTGTGATGTTACCTGCAATAGCTGTTGCAATGAGGCTCATGGATCTCTCTGGTCGAAGGTGATCAAAACTTATCTTCCTCTGTTCTTGATTCACAATACACACGAGACAAAACAAGCTAAAAATGTGTTATGAAATGTCCCTTTTTCTTTGCAGGACCTTGCTTCTGACCACGATACCAATCTTGATAGCATCTCTACTGGTGTTAGTAATCTCGAATCTAGTTCACATGAACAGCATTGTGCACGCGGTCTTATCAACCATAAGCGTCGTGTTTTACTTCTGTTTCTTCGTGATGGGTTTCGGTCCAGCTCCAAACATCCTCTGTTCAGAGATCTTTCCAACTCGAGTCCGTGGAATCTGCATCGCCATTTGCGCGCTTACCTTCTGGATCTGTGACATTATCGTCACTTACAGTCTCCCTGTGCTGCTCAAATCAATTGGACTTGCTGGTGTGTTTGGAATGTACGCAATCGTCTGTTGCATCTCATGGGTCTTTGTGTTCCTTAAAGTCCCCGAAACTAAAGGCATGCCACTTGAAGTCATCACTGAGTTCTTCTCTGTTGGAGCTAGACAAGCTGAAGCTGCTAAAACCGACTGAGAAACTAAAAGGCAGAGAGATAAACTTTGTATTATGTTTCCCATGTCCATGTGGATTTGTTGTTGTTTTTTTTTTTTGTACTTAGTGCAGTAATAATCATCTCTCTCTCTCTCGTGTGAGAGGAAAAAAAGGTTTCAAACTTTCGATTACAAATCTCTTTATTATCATTTACCATTTGCAAAATCCATATGTCTAAGAACAAATCAAGAAAGATAATATTCGAAAAGTTGCATGCTTTTGATAAGTCTAGCTCCAACTTTGTCAAGTTTCTTAACAGAAGCAATAGATGGTAAGTTTCCAACTTTCAAAAACGCCTCAACCATTTTCTCTCCGATCTCGTTACCTTTCTCCGCCGCGTCAATAATCGCAACCGCCGTCGGACCAGCTCCACTTACAGTACAGCCGAATGCTCCAGCTTCTAAGGCTGCTTTCTTCATAGCTTCCATTCCCGGAATCAACGGTGCTCTCTTCGGCTCCACTACTTTATCCGACGAAAGTGCTTTCCCGAGATTATCCACGTCACCGTCCAAAACCGCCGCCACTAAAGCAGCAGCTTGACTACAGTTCCAAACATGGTGAACCATCGGAATCTCTGCAGCTAATGCAGCTCTCATTTTCTTCGTGGGAGCTTCGAAATCGGGTCTAATGAGAACAAAGAAGAGATCTTTCTCCGGTGGGAATCTCTTAAATCAAATGGCTCGTAGCTTCTGATCAAAACGAATCCACCCATAATCGCCGGCGCAATGTTATCAGCAAGATAACCGGAGACTTTCGCTTCCGATTCTAATTTTGCGAGAACAAGCTCGTCGTTTCCTAATCTCCGGCCGAATAATTCGTTAACCGCCACAGCTGCTGCGGCGGCGCTAGCTGCACTGGAACCTAAAAAACTACCTAAAGGAAGTCCTTTATGCAAAGCTAACGATAAACCAACCGATTTTATCCCAAGCATCTTCATCGTCGCCATGGGTGCAATTCCAGCGCAATTACGATTTGGATCGGTGCTGAGTTAGGTTGTCGTTCCGGTGATTTCAGAGATTGTAATCTCTCCGTTACGAAAGGTAGGGTCCACGTGGAGAGTAACGTAGTCTCCAAGACCATCGACGGCGCATCCTAAGAAATTAAAGCCTGGACCTAGATTAGCAACAGTCGCTGGAGAAAAAGTATTGACGGAGGTGAAAACTGGCTCTGGCTCAGTGACGATGACAAGGTTTTGTGATTGTTCGGAGGCTCTGGGTTTAAAGACGGAGACTTTAGCGAATACCGGCGATGAAGGTTTTGACTTTAGTTGGAAACTGTAAATGGGTTTTGAAGGAGAATGAAAACAGATTGTCGCCATTGATGGAAGTGAAGAAAAGTCTCAAAATCACAAAAACAACAATAACGAAAGACCAAAGGAATCGCAGATGAACAATGTGACTCACCTAATTTTATGGTTTCTCTGTTTGTTTGTAAAATGTTTTCAAAATCTAATAGTGACTACAGAGGTGGAAATCTATTTACCAATAATATTCAATATTTTCTGAGCTGAGAGGCTAATTAATCAGTAACCACTCACTAACCGGTTTATTTCTTTTGTTCAATTTTGATTACGTTTTGTTCGACGCATCGAATATGATCAAAAGTGAAACCAATTTAATTTCTTTTAGTTTTCAGTTCAGTTGTCGTCGGTTCTGATACAGATCGGTTTGAACAGTTAAACCGGACTGACACCTCTAGTCTTTCTCAACTGGTATGTAATACAACTGGAAGGTAAAAGAGATGCCACGTTCTTTCTTCTTCAGGAATCAGGATTATGATACAGCTTTGTGTTACAAGTTTATATTCAGCTTTTTGTTAAAAATATTACATATCGCTTATTCTTGAAGAATTGTATAATTTTAACCAAAATCTGCATCTACTATTATATATATGAGGTATGTGTCTGCAATTCTTTGTCGCATCATCTTTGATGTCTGAAGAATATTACTTGAGAAATGGATTTGTCACATTGGTAAGGAAGGCCTTCTTACAGAAAGATCATCATTTCGTTTACGCTTCAACCTTCTCCGGGATTCATCCTCTTTTTCATCAAAATAAGCTAGAAATGTCTGCAATGTTTTTGAACGCGAAATTTCTTGTGAAGGAACTGTAGCTTCCTCCTCAGGATTGCTGTGGTGCCAAAAGTTGCGGACTATCTTGAAGAAGTAGATGAAGAGAGCGACAAAACAAGCGATCCCACAAACAAGGAATAATCCCCAGAAGCTATGCAGTTTTAGCTGTTCTGAATCTTCATCTGACTGTGAACCATTCAGGCTACTGCAGTTGGATCTTGAAAGCCACTTGTCATGGATCTTTTGAAGCTGCCCGGTTTCTGATAAACCTAAGATTGCGGTTGACATGTCAACTGCTAACGGAGAGTCTCTTGGGAATGCCTTTAAGCAAAACCACAAAGAAGATGATTAAAATTATTCTTCAGATAAGCCACAGCAAGAGAGAAAGAGAGAGAGAGAGACATTCAAATGAAGGTGACTCACATATCCCCAACCGCTTCTGGTGAATTCTTGGCCTCTAATGGCAAATCCGCAGAATTCCGAGAGGAAGAGATCAACATAAGGGCGTTCATCGACAATTGCAGAAACAGTTCCATTTTGAAGAGCTGTAGCATATTCTTTTGGAGAGCCAAGTGGTACAAGTCGTGATCTGGCTATGTTAAGCTCATCAACCATGTAGCTTTCAGCATAAGAACCTACCTGAAACCCAACTCGTCCGCTGCTGCTGATGAGTGTGTCTACACCTTTGATTGGTGAGTTTAGTTGTTGCACTGTAAGAATCGAAGTAAGACTCGCTGTGTAGCTTGACGTGATGATCAGTACCACAAAAAGCCAGATGAGTAACACAATACGACCAAGTGTGCTCACTGTATTCTCTCCTGCAAGTTTATTTCCACAAAGATGTTAAGAAGCCTATACAAGTGAGCTAAAAGCTAGCTGCAGTTTCAATATGAACTTACTGTGGGCGAAAAACATCGTCGAAAAGCTGAACCTGCATAAAAAGATCAGAGCTAATGAGGTCCTTTGATATGTAACATTTATGAGAGTTTCTTTGTCTTGTAGTCTTGAGACTGCTTTACTAACCATAGTATTGTAACTAATTGCTTCTTTGGAGGTCCACGAAACTCATCGTTGGTTCTATGTTCAAGAATCCATATTACAGATCCAACTATAAGGAAAAAAGCTGCTGTGACAGCCCACATTGGAGGTGTGAAAGGGCGTAAGAACGCCCAAGGAGTATCGTTTAACTTTGTGACAGGAGCAACCACAACAAGCCCTGATTCTATGTAAGGCTGAGTGAAATCCACAATCCTTGTTCGTTTTGTAACAATAGCTATGTCTCCTACAACAGCATCAAATAGCTGAAAACAAAAATGAACAGCTCACATTGTTACAGTCAGTTTCGACAATGCATTGTAAAGAAATGATATTTTCTTGATCCTTTTTACTCACCCCCGTAGTGACATTGTTGACAAGTTCGTTATAGTTTGGATTCTTGAGACCATCTCCAAAAAGAACAAACTCATGAGGAACTGGGTAAGAAAGTAACTTAATCGCAGCTTCAAAGATATCTATGCAATACCCTTGCACTTTGTTGCTTCCATTGACCCTTGACACAAAGTCCTTGAAGCTTGCTCTATCAGGTACACCGATTCTCAATCTTCTCCCGTTGTTAGGAAAAACCCATCCACGTGGCGTCACAGAAGTCCCACCAGGCCAAGTCACATTGTTCAAATGTTGGTTTGAGCTCGAACGGTTTGAAGGCTTTTTGTATAGTGACTCAGGAGGTATAATAGAGAGCCCAGAATAGTTAGACCAATACCCTATCTGCCTAAACCCGCCATCAACTACGTTTATAATGTCATATGAAGGCTGTATCATCGATCTGTCGGTAAGAAACTGCACTGGACCTGTAAGACCAGACATCTTTGTATTCACAATATAATCAAGAAATTGTGATCCTTGATCAAATATGCTCAAAGCCCCAAGATTCAGTGACCCTCCCTTCATGTTGGTTAACTTCGAGTCGCTGGAGAAAGAAATATTAGCTCCGCTATCTAGAAGTGTCTTAACAGCTCGAGCAATGATCCAGACAGTATCATAAGCATAGAGGCCATAAACATTTAACCCAACAGTCCCATTACTCAACCTGTTCCACCGTGCCACGAAATCTCTTTTCTTTCTTGAATTTGGCGTGTGAATACGAAGAGTGAGCACTCCTCTAAGAGATTCAGCATTCTTGGGAGGTAACGGGTTAAATGAATCTAACAAAGAAGACAACCAAGTTGTAGCTATCCAAACATAGCCTTTCTCCATCATACCAAGCTTCTCCGCTTCCTCAAAAATCATCCCACCTGTTTTAGGGAAAGTGTTCACAATGATTACCCGAGATTCCAACCCTTGAATCTTAACCAACTCATCTATGATCACACGAGGACTCGTGATCACGACATCCAAAGGTAGTACAGCTTTGTAAGAAATCTTGCAGCGCCTTCCTTCAAGCTCATTGCCTAAGGATGTTACACCGTTTCTACTGCTGTCATCATCGTTGTACAATGCAATCACATTTGACCAACCGTAGTAAGTAATCATTTCCGCAATGGCACGCATCATAAAGAGATCGCTTGGCGCTGTTTGGACAAAGAACGGGAACTGTAGAGCCGAGAGGCTAGGGTCTAGGGCTGTGAATGATAACATAGGCACACTAAGCTCATTTGCAAGATGAGACAATACATGAGCCATAATTGATGTCTGAGGACCAATTATAGCCACAGCATCAGTCTCCATGAATTGCAAAGCTGTGATATAAAACCAACACAAATGATAAGTACAAAAGACTAAAAGTTAAGTTTCAACAGCAAGAATAAATGAAACAAGATCATTTTTTCACCTCCCATGATGGTGAGGAATCCGTTGCGCTTGGCATCATATATCATTAAACGCAATTTTGATCTACCAAGGAAGCTAGGATCAGAATTTACATCATCCTCTGCAGCTTTCATGGCAATACTTGCAACTTGACCATGAAAAGTACTTAAACTCAAGATGGCACCAACATAAACATTACGAGGCCTTGAAGCTCCCACGGATATTATCCCATCACCACTGAAAACAATGAAGCTCAAAAGAACCAAAAGCCAAAACATAGCTTTGGCTTAATCAGTTCCTGAAACACCAAGTTAGATAAACAAACAACAATCAGACAAAATTCCCAATAAACTTAAGTTACAAAATGAAAAAGGGTGAGCAAGTTGTTCAACCGAATCAAAATGGGAACAAAGAGTAACATAAGAGAAAGCTAGAAACATCCAATAAGCAAAGAAAGTAGCTTTTTACCAGAACTGAAAAAGGCGTCACGAGGATTAAACCCTTACCTCAAACATAATAGAGAAGACAACACTTGGAGAGGAATTAGTGGCAGAGATGCCAAAACCCAAACCAAAATCATCTTTTCTTAAGAAAAGAAGATTCGTAAAATCTAGCTGAAACAAGGCATGAGGAACAAGCAAAGAGAGCTAATGTAATATAAAAGAAAGAAACTGATAAAGGAAGAACGAATGGGTCTTCAACAGAACAAACAAACAAACAAAAAAAGAGGTAAATTGATTTTTTTTTTCTATAAAAAATTGTGGGTATGGCTTGAAGATTTGGGAAAGTACTAAACTTTTTGGTAGAATTTGATTAGTTACAATCAGAACTCATGCAGTACGAACATTTAATTTTACAGGTTGAGATAAAGAGAGTAGAGAATGAAATTACATAAGACTAAACATCGATTATGAGCTATTTATCAAGAGTCTAAAGCTCTAAACTTTATGTTTGTTTCCACCGAAAAAAACAAAACTTTTGTTCGCAGCCGGAGGAAAGGGTAGAGAAAGAAGATGATGAATTATTTGATTTTACTCTTCTTTATTGGGTAAATGGATTCAGTAACGAAACATTTATCTTTTGCGTCTTCGAGTTGTATGATTATACTTTTGATTATTGAATCAGTAAACTTTCTTAAAATAATAGTATAGTGTAAAGCCATGATCAAATTAACTCTCTCATACAGTCAGTAGTACTATGTTTTTTTTTTTGTCGTCTCGATTTTGATTTATAGATTTATACCATGATCCAATTACTCTTTTTCAATTTTAATATTCATTTTCTTTTTGAAAAGGGGTATGGTATTACTATATTTGTGGTCTTTGATACGAGAACTTCGCTAAAGTGTACTAGTAGTATGATTGTTTTCAAATATATTCCACTTCCACCAAACTCCATATATGTTGCTACTTTTTTTTTTCTTAACGGATATTGTAATTATATTTAAAAGTTGAAGAAAGATTAACAATAACGAACAATGAAGAAAATTTAACGTAAAAGGAGAAAATCTAGGAAACAAATCATAATGAATGGTGTATATCATGGGAAAGTGGAGAAGCTCCACCGAAATAGGGTTAATGGAAGTTGAAAATCCACTCAGATCTGTACCTTTTCCAGTGCACCAAAGAACCTATTTCCCCCTGTCATGATATGAAGTGAATATGAGAGAGTGAAGGGAAACGATATAATAACCAAAATCAAACAAACTATATATGAACAATATGTATGTGACTAAAAAAATATATGTATGTGATTATTATGCAAGACGATAATGGACTTTTAGTATTATAAGGCCCATTAAAGATAATGTTGGGCCACCAAATCAAAAGAAGCAAAACCGACGCAAAGAAATAAACGTGGTTTGAAACTGCAAAGGGATAAGTCATTTCCTTACAGAGTGAACCGCTATGTTCCACAACTGAAGTAAACTGTCTCCCTTGTTCATCCATAACTTCCTCACCACGTAACCGTCTCCTCCTTCTTCTTCCTCTACTTATGCAACTCTTTCTCTAACTTCCATCTTTTTTTTTTCCTTTTTCTCCCATTACTTTTCTATACGTGATCACTAGCTATGACCAACAATAATTCCGATTCTGATCCCAATTTCAACAATATTCCACTTCTTCCTTCTAATGCAATCATCCCTATCTTCCCTAATCCAAATCTTCAGTTTTCTTTATCTCCAAGTTACGATCAAAGCCCGAGGAAGAAACGCACCAAAACCGTTGCATCGTCCTCTAGTTCTTCACCAAAATCCTCATCAAAACCTAAATACCCCAAAAAACCAGACCCAAATGCGCCGAAAATCACACGTCCATGTACCGAATGTGGAAGACAGTTTTGGTCTTGGAAAGCTCTCTTTGGTCACATGAGATGTCACCCTGAGCGTCAATGGCGTGGCATTAATCCTCCTCCTAACCACCGTGGCCCCACCGCGGCTTCCTCAAGACATCCAAACCAGAGATCACCACATTGGGTTTCGTTTATGTCTGAGGAAGACTATGAAGTCGCTTCTTGTCTCTTAATGCTGTCTAAAGGTACACCACCATCATCGAGTAGTGAGCGGTTCGAGTGTGGAGGATGTAAGAAAGTGTTTGGATCACATCAGGCTTTAGGAGGACACCGAGCGAGTCACAAGAACGTTAAAGGATGTTTCGCAATCACAAACGTAAGTGACGATCATGTGACGGTTACTACTTCAAGTGATCAAGATCATCTGGGCAGGATTGTTCCGTATTTGGGGCATCATAAGTGTAATATATGTTTTAGAGTGTTCTCGAGTGGTCAGGCTTTAGGAGGTCACATGAGATGTCACTGGGAAAGAGAAGAGGAGCCAATGATCCGTGATGTTTTGGACTTGAATGTCCCTGCTACAATACATGATCTCTCTACTTCGGACACATTAGGGTGTTCTTTAGATCTTAGGTTAGGACTTTAATTAGTATATAAATATTGGATGTTTGCCTCTAGCTAGTTGATAGGTTAATGTTGTGATTTGATAATATGTATAATGTATTTAGGATGATGGTGAATTCTTCTATATAAATATATGCTTAATAAGAAAATGTTTGATTTTTGTTTTCTTTCGAACTTTACTACTTTTGGGTTAATTAATCTGCAAAGTATTCTAATAACACAAGAAAAGTAACATCGAAAAAGAAGAAATATCCTAACTACATGCAATTTATGATTTTGACTAGTGCTCAAAATTTTATTTTGGTGAGTAGGTGTACCCTTCTTACATGAATCATGTATAAGTACTCCATAAAACGTAAGACGTTTGAAGGCTTGTATCCTATTCCTATATGATGAAGAGAAGAAAAGCATACATTCAAGACAGTTTTTGTGGAATCGAAAGTGATATTATTCAACGAAACAAAAAAACTATTGGGAGATTCGGAAATATATATCGAAGGTCAAATAGTAAATAAGACTCAATGTGGTGATCTACTCCAAAAATTATCAAAAGCGTGACTACTCGCAAAAACTTGGAAAGTGACAGACTAGCAGAATTGGAAATCCAAAATATAAAAGGAAGCTTCTCAAATGTAGGATCTAACCATATAACAAAAAATAGTTGATTTTTAATTACAACCATGAACTTCATAAGCACACTGAGCCATTTTATGAAATTAGGCCTAGCTGTATAACATTTTGATTTCACCGAAGCTTAATTAGTATTAATGTAGCCAAATTTCATTGTTTGGCTTGATCGCATACTCACCACGATCTCCGAGACGCCCAACCATTTTTTTTTTAACTCTTACCATTCTATCATACATAGATTAGATTTTATTCCACTAGAGAATCTTAGTGTTATACTATAGTATAAGATAACCTTGTTTTCACCAGCTTAATTTAATAAATATATAGATTAAGATTGAACTTTAAAAAAACTATTAATCTGAAGATTCAGATGCAGTATAGGTAAGCACGCGGAGCTAATTACAACATGCAAGAACCCTAATCCGAGACAGTTTTCAATTAATCTTCTCGAATCTATTAAAAATTATTAATCATTATTTATCAAACTAGTGCGACACACAACCTTCGTGAATTATCAACTACTAAATCTTTTAATAACAATAATTATCGTTTACAGCGATGCTTGTTTGTATAGAAATACATCAAAAACAAGAAGAATCTTCTTCTGAGACTTTATTTTTTTGAAAAAAAATATTAAAATATATTATGTACAATGCAGTATTATTATCAAAACAAAATTCTTTTGCGCTAATATCAAAGATGAATCTCCCTTCCCCTGGCTCTTGATTAATTCTACTGGCTCGTGTTCATCACACGCGCGTGAGATATATGTTGTAAATTTGCTCACGTCCATTGTTAGTCATTTCATCATATGTCAACATCTGCAACATGTTGACAAAATAAATAAATATCTGCATCATAATACTTTATATGTTGTTGATTTGTTTATGTATATTTAAAAATGGTAGATATGAAGGCTTACATAAGATGAAGATGAAGTTGACCGATTTATCACCTCACACGTTCTTTACTTCTTTAATAAGCACTCCATCCATAAAAATTGGTGAACCATTTAAAAAAAAATTAACTGTGCTCAAGTTTAGTTTTTTTAATCAATAGGCTCAATCCTGTTTATTTACGAAGAATTATTTTAACTAGTTTTTCATGATTTGACGAGCATGATAACAGTTAATTTAGAACTTCCCAAAAATTCGTTTTTGCTATATAACCAAAGGGAAAAAAACTTTATACCAAAAAGCAATATTTTCCACGTTAAATTGTTTGTTTAGTAATTTATCCAAGAGTGTTTGTGACAAAAGATAAATAACTGCACATAAAAAAAAATTAGTTAAATTTTATGATTGCCGGAATCCTGATAGAGATACTAAAACATATATTTTACAGAAAATAATGACAAACGTTTAGAATAGTCATCTAAACAAATTTATGATTGGAAATTTTTAATTTAACATAATACACAAAAAGTTTTGTCGTTCAAAAAATAAATATATACTACAACTTGATTAGTATTACTATTATCTGATTCTGATCCTAAAGCATTAGTTGGCTTGAGATCATCATAAGAAAATGTCAGATAGATCCAATATACTCTATATTTAACTATATGAATGAATTTGACGATTCGGCTGATGCTTGCGGATTCTACATTACGATGTTTTTTATCTTAATATAAATAAGCAAAATATAATCTTAATTTCATTACATTTTTAGTAGACTATATATTATGTCTTCAAGTAATGTTAATTGCAAGTTATTAACTGAATTCAGATCCGTAATTGAAAAGTGGAGGTGATATTAGAAACAGTCAGTACAACATACACTTCAGTATATACAATATGTAGATTTATGTTACATTGTGGTTAGATTTATTTATGTGGTAAGCACGTCATCTTGGATCTTAATTATAAGAGAAAAGCATGTAAAACAATTTATATGCATATATTGCACCATAAATAATTAAACTAGTCAAAATATATTGTGGATTCTTTAGCTGGATTAATTTATTTTTTTAATCCAGCTTTACACCTAATCAAACTATTATTTCTAAAATAAAAATAGACAATTGTTAATATATAACAATGATGTCATTTAACTTCTAGTGTGATGCCGCAATGGGTGGCGACTAAAACTAATATTAATCACTTGGCTTTCATTTAAAAAGTTATTTAAACGCGTGACATCATCTTCCATTATCGTGGGCTTTGCTTTCGAACAATACTATATTTATTTGCTTTGAACAGGAAGCACTAAAGAGATCATTAGTAAAATAATCACATACTAATTAACATTAACATTTGCCTAAAGATTTAGCTCCATTTGCTATTTTTCTCAACAAATTTGCACGTACATAGACATATATGTACGTATGTTGGTGGTTTTGAATTTTGTTACAATTAATATCAAAGTCTTTCATCTAAGTATAATTAATAAGAAGGTTTAACATGTAATCAAGGATTGAAATTATTGTTTCCAGAAAAGCGACATGTGTAGGGCCTGCGGACAAAGAATTTCAGTGAAATAATTTTCGTGATATTTTTAATTCAAAAATATAGGTAGATATTTCGTGCACGACAATATATTTCGCATAATTTGTAAATTAAATAAATTAATCAATGTATACGATAAAACTGATAAGTTATCACAAACACGAGGACTCCAACTGAGTATTATGAAATGTAATTAAAGTAAAGAGGATTATAATGAAATGAAATCATTTGTTAAGTCAGGACTTTGGATGCGGCGAGTCGGTGATCGGACGATGAAGAAGGGACAACGGCTCCTCAAACCACTGAGAGCCGTTCGATTCTTACTTTTTGGAGCAATGGCATAACAACTTAACCCTTCTTTCACAGCTCAAAGCCTGAGCCTTTAGAATTTGTTTAGGGTAATTTCATACATATATTTACTCATTAATTGCTAATTTATTACTTTTCGGGATCGATAAGGTGAGACGAACATGTGTGTAAGACGGGATTGGATCGATAAATTTACCCATCTTGAAATTCTCAACGTCCATTTTGAAGTCGCATAGACAACTTTAGACTTACATTTACCAAGTACTAAGACTATACGTATGTAATTAAAAAGGGTTTGCTATGATCAATCAGTGTGAACTGTTACCCATTTAAAACAATTGAATCAGATAGTGAACGAATCATTGTATAATTCGGAAAAAACGATTTCAGTCTCTTCTTCCATGAGTCGGACTCACATGGTCGACATTTGAAAGCATGGAATTAACTTTCAGAAAGCATTAAAGTTTACAATTTTAATGAATAAACATAATCTAAACCTCTTTTCATCTTTTGTACGGACATCAATACAAAACTCAATCTTATAGGAGAAGAGTAATTATTGGCTAAATATTTTAAGAGAACTTGCATCCTTACACAAATTTATGTGCATATATACACACATATTCTGACACCAAAAGAAAGATGAATAAAGAGCCATTCTTAATACAAAGGGCATTTAAGAAAATTTCAAACTGTTAGCAACATTGAATGAAACAAATAGTAATAAAAAAGATTAAAAACTAGGGCTGAGGTCACGAAGGGATTATTGTTTTTATGAGAAGTTAAAGAAAGAATCTTGAAGGTCAAATGAATAATGAAACTTATTCAACATGACAGACATTGTCTTCCGCAAGAATCTTTCCCCCTCTTTCATTAATAGAGATCAAGTTTAAGTGTTAACCAATGAAACAGCAAAGTACACATCGCTTACGTAATCAATAATGTATTATTATATTATATCTAATCAATTAAAATATTAAAATCTGAAACAAAGAGGCTAAAGAATCTGAAACAATGAGGCTAAAGACATCACCAACTACATCATTAAGAGAAAAAAACATCTCAGCTCTAAAAAATCAAAACTTCAACTCTCCATTATTTTTCTTTCTTCTTGATCCTTCTCTATTCTCAGAAGAAAACAGAGAAGCAAAATATCGTTATTCCTTCTTTTAATTTAACTGCTGGTGGGAATTTTTTAAAATAAATGTAAGTGTGAATATTAGAACAGTAGATAAATCTAATTGGATGGTAATAAACGGGTCCACTTTGTTCTAGGGAAAGATTCTGCACGCCCACATGGTAAGATTAAAATAGACTCATATTACCCTTCATCACCTACTTGTGTCCAGAAAGAGAGAGAGAGAAAAAAGAAGTGGTGATGATAATATCATCTATGTGAGCAAAAGAAAAATTCTCAGCTTTTTCATTTTTTTTTTCTTAGAATCTTTTCATCATTTATGTGTACTATTAAACAGGAGACCAAACAGCCTCTTAAATAACTGAAAACAGAGCAAACTACATCTTTTGTTGTCTGTCAACTTACTTCTCCTCACTGTTTGTAACCCAAAGTCAATTCTTTTCTCTATATTTTCTGAAATTCTCTCTACTTGCTCAAGGAATCTTTATAAAGTAAGTAACTTTTTTTTTTGTGGGTTTTGTAGTTACTAACTATTTCTGGGTTTTTGTCGGATGATTGTTTTTGTTCTTTGGATACTTGTGTCATGGAGCAGAATTTTTTTGTTCTTTGGAAACTGATGTCATGGAGCATTAGATTCTTAATTTATAATTCCATTTTTTTTTCTTTTTTTTTTTTTCATCTGTGGCATTTATTGTCTGTTATAAAATTTCGTTAAATTGTCTTCTAAGTGCTCAATAATTGGCCCTCTTGGAGTTTCATGCCCATTGGGGAATATTGTACTTGAAGCTGATGTTAGTACTTGATGAAATCCCCTTTCAAGTCAACTCTCTTGCTTTTTTTATATTTATAGCCCTTCTCTATGATTTTACATAATATCCTCTTAAATTCCATGTTGAAATGCAGTTTTGATCCAGTGCAGTTGAGAAAGACTCAGTTTTGCTCTTATCTTGTTTCTTCTCTTCTCTTGTTCTTGTTTGGTTTTTGATCATGTTTCTGCAACCTTTGCAGATCGGTTATGTAGTAAACAAGAAGAGGAACCTTAAGGGGACCTCAAAGACGCTTGGTCTTGCTGGTTCATGAAGAACAACCTCAAAGAACAAGTCTCTGAGAAGTTGGGCGGTCTTGGTGGTTGCAAGATTGAGTTCAAGAACTAAGAAAAGAGATTCTTTTGATATGGAAGGTGGAGATGGCAATTTCTTACATAATCCTAGCTTTGGTGCATTCTCTGAGACGCCAATGGATATGGATTTTATGGAGGAACTCTTCTTTGATGGATGTTGGCTTGAGACAACAGATGGTAAGAGCTTGACGCAGACAACGGGACAACCAATTTCTGAATATACCACTATGAATGAAAACCACAACAACAACAACAACTCTTTCCTTTATGGTTATCAATTTGCTGAGAACCCTTCACAGGATCATATATCCAATGAAGAAACAGGGCGAAAGTTTCCTCCAATAACACCGGGCTTTCTCAAGATCGAGGATCTCTCCAATCAATCGATAAATCAAGTATCTTTTGACCATTCCACAGCAATGAGTTCTGCGCAAGTAGAGAAGTTTCTCCATGAAGAAACAGAAGGTGGAAGAAGATGGTGGATTGCTCCAAGAACAAGCCAAGGTCCTTCTTCATCAGTGAAAGATAGATTAGTACAAGCTATAAAGGGTCTTAACGAGGTGGTGCAAGATGAAGACTTCCTCATACAGATATGGGTGCCAATTCAACAAGAAGGCAAGAACTTTCTCACCACTTTGGAGCAGCCACACTTCTTCAACCCGAAATACACGAGTCTTAAAAGATACAGAGATGTTTCAGTGGCTTATAATTTCCTGGCTGATGAGGATTCTAAAGAGTCTGTGGGTCTCCCTGGCCGTGTGTTTCTTGGGAAACTACCAGAGTGGACACCTGATGTGCGGTTCTTCAGAAGCGAAGAGTATCCGCGCATCAAAGATGCACAGATATGTGATGTTCGTGGATCAATAGCTCTTCCTGTGTTTGAAAGAGGTAGTGGTACTTGTTTGGGTGTTGTTGAGATTGTTACAACAACTCAGAAGATGAATTACAGGCCAGAACTTGAGAATATCTGTAAAGCTCTCGAGGTTTTTCTCTTCCCTCCATTTCTCTAAATCATCTATTCACCGAGTAGATATTTGAATTACAAAAACTTGAGCTTAACTTGTATGTTTCAAAACCAAAAAATAATCAAAAACCAAGAAAACAAAAGAGAACTTGGATTCCAAGACCACACTACGTATACTTTTGGTTATGTGTCACCAAAACATTTCAATTGATTGTGCTCACAAAAGGATCCTTGAATTCCATATTCTTCAGTGCAAAGTTTTGTATGTGTATTATAGTCTAAAGAGGTAACCGTTTTGTTTTTGTAGGCTGTTAATCTTCGAAGTTCAAGAAACATGAAATCTTCAAGCAATGAGGTGTGCCATAATGCTCTCCTTAACCAAATCATTTGTTCAACACATGTAAACAACATTTTTTTTTTTGGTTTCTAAATGTCCAATGCTCTTTTGTTTCAGCTTTCAAATGTCTATTATGAATTCTACCTCGCCGCGTTACCTGAGGTTTCAGAGTTTTTGACCCTCGTCTGCAGATTATATGATCTTCCTCTAGCTCTAACGTGGGCACCGTGTGCTCGGCTCGGCAAACTTGGATCCCGCCATTCTGATGAGAACTTCTCCGAGTGTGTTTCAACTGTAGATTCTGCATGCTTTGTTCTTGACGAACAGAGTAATAATTTTCTAGAAGCATGCTCTGAACACCATTTGCTTCAAGGAGAAGGCATTGTGGGAAAAGCATTCAAGGCAATCAAACTGTTTTTCGTACCTGAAGTAACGACCTTTAGCAAGACCAACTACCCTCTTGCACACCATGCTAAGATCTCTGGTCTACATGCTGCTTTAGCTGTCCCATTGAAAAGCAAATTCAGTGGTTCGGTTGAGTTTGTGTTGGAGTTTTTCTTTCCAAAATCATGCCTTGACACCGAAGCCCAACAAAAAATGCTCAAGTTACTGTCGGTGACCCTGCAGCAAGATTTCAGGAGCTTAAATCTTGTCATTGATAAAGAGCTAGAGCTAGAAGTTGTATTTCCTGTTAGAGAGGAAGTAGTTTTTGCAGCGAACTCACTTGTTCATGCAGAAACTGAAGAGAATATGAAACCTTTGCCTTTGGAAGAGATTTCTCAAGAAGATTCTTCATGGATCTCTCACATGATAAAGGCTAATAAGAAGGGTAAAGGCGTATCTCTTTCTTGGGAGTATCAGAAAGAAGAGCCAAAAGAAGAATTCAGGCTTACATCTAGATGGGATAACAATCAGATTGGGTCAGGCCACAATAACTTTCTTTCAGAAGCTGAGCGGTTTCAGAAGATGTCAAATTCAGGACTCAGAATCGACGTGGATCCAAGTTTTGAATCAGCTTCCTTGGGTGTGGGACAGACATTAATAGGAACTAGAAGACCAGGTGAAAAGAGAAGAACAAAAACAGAAAAAACAATCGGTTTAGAAGTTCTTCGACAATACTTTGCAGGAAGCCTCAAAGATGCAGCCAAGAGCATTGGTGGTACGAAAACTTCTTGTTATTAGTATTTTTATATTATCAAATTTTATCATACAGAGATGATTCACACAGTTTCATTAATTCTTATGTTGCAGTTTGTCCAACTACCTTGAAAAGAATATGCAGGCAACATGGGATTACAAGATGGCCTTCTCGGAAGATCAAGAAAGTGGGACACTCATTAAAGAAACTCCAACTTGTTATAGACTCTGTTCAAGGTGTTCAAGGCTCTATTCAACTTGATTCATTCTACACAAGTTTCCCAGAATTAAGCTCCCCACATATGTCTGCTACTGGTACTTCCTTCAAGACTACTGACCAGTCAATGAACCTAAATGCTCAAAACGAGAACGGTATTTCAGCACAAGGAACTGCTGCAGCACCAATATCACCACCAACATCTTCTTGTAGCCACAGCTCTGGTTCAATCACTTGTTGTTCAACCGGAGCTAATCAAAGTAACAATACTGGAAATACCTCAAACAATGTAACCACTCTGATGGCTGAAAATGCTAGCGCAATCTTGAAGAGAGCTCGTAGCGAGGTAAGACTGCATACCATGGATCAGGAAGAAAAGTCCCTCTCTAGAACCCAAAGCCACAAAACATTCAGTGAGCATCCTCGTTTCGAAAACCTACCTCGGTTACCTTTGAAAGCTGGAGGTGCCTCTAAGGTCAAAGCCACATTTGGTGAGGCCAAAGTACGATTTACTTTGCTCCCTACTTGGGGCTACAGAGAGTTACAGCATGAGATCGCTAGACGTTTTAACATAGATAATATTGCACCCTTTGATCTTAAGTACCTTGATGATGACAAGGAATGGGTTCTCTTGACATGTGAAGCGGATCTTGAGGAATGTATTGACATTTATAGATCATCACAAAGCCGCACGATAAAGATCAGCGTTCATGAAGCTTCTCAAATGAAGCTGGGAGGTTCATTTGGTAGCAGTGGTCTTGGTCCTTCGTTATAAGCAATCAGGTAAGGCTGGGACCAAAAGATTTGGACTAATTTAATAGTGTGTTAGAAAAATATGACTCACCATTTTATAGCAAATGGGCAACGTTTGTAAACATATTATCAGTGCCCTGGATATCATACCATTTTGCAAGCAGTAGTAGTGGACTTGGTTTCTGCATCGGCTTAGCAGATTTTTTGTATAATAAGGCGATGCATACCAGAAACATGCTTATATGTATTTTTTTATTGTCTGTACATCATTTGTCATCTGGATTCTACTAAGCTCTGCAAGTATGTCATATTTGAAATATCATCTACATCTTCACTCTGTAAGTGTTTTCTTTTACTTATATATATATATATATGAAAATCGAGTCATGCAATTTACAGGAAAATATATACGCGGTCTCAACTAACTCTTATTACATGAAAATTTTAATGAGACTAGTACCTATTTGGGGGCAAATTGTATAAATACTTTAATTTGACGACTTTGCAAATGTGGACTCGGAAGCGATTGTGAAATTGTTTTATGGAAATATCTTAATGAGGTTTAGAATACTTTTGGGGGGGGGGGCAATTGTGTAAATACACGGAAGATAACAATAAACGCATATCGTCCGCCTCAGCTCCGAAAGGCCAAAAGGGCGAAACTTATACTTCTCTTTCGATCAAATCTTTTGAGAGATTCAAACCAAAATTGAAGCGCAAAGATGTCACGCAGATCGTTAACTCTGTTGAAGAATTTAGCTAGAAACGCTAACGGAACCCGATCGATGACTTACATGCCCAGACCCGGTGACGGAGCACCACGCGCCGTGACGCTGATTCCTGGAGACGGAATTGGTCCTCTTGTGACTAACGCGGTTGAACAGGTGATGGAAGCGATGCACGCCCCGATCTTCTTCGAGAAGTATGATGTTCATGGAGAAATGAGCCGTGTGCCTCCAGAAGTGATGGAGTCAATACGGAAGAATAAGGTTTGTTTGAAAGGTGGGCTTAAGACTCCTGTTGGTGGTGGTGTCAGTTCTCTCAACGTGCAGCTTAGGAAAGAGCTTGACCTCTTTGCGTCTCTCGTCAACTGTTTTAATTTGCCTGGTTTACCTACTCGCCATGAAAACGTTGACATCGTTGTCATCAGAGAGAACACTGAAGGCGAATATGCTGGACTTGAGCATGAGGTTGTTCCTGGTGTCGTTGAGAGTCTTAAGGTCAGGTTTCTGATCTTGCTTTGAGTTTAGTCTTGCTGAATTGCGTTGCTGCTTGATTGGATTATGGCCTTATGCTACGGGGTTTAGTCATTAGTGCGATTTCAGTCTGAAATTTCCACAAATCTTAGCTTAGAGAAAAAAGGGTTTATGATAGATTTTGTATTTTACTTCAAGATTAGCATTAGCATCTAGTTGAAACTTGTTGGATGAACATTGTTTGATTATGAACTAGCTGGATGATTATTGTTACTGTGGACATTCGTTTTATATATGATTTGGTCTGATTCTATTTATATGGTAGGTGATCACGAAGTTCTGTTCGGAGCGGATTGCAAAGTATGCTTTTGAGTATGCGTACCTGAACAACAGGAAGAAAGTTACAGCGGTACATAAGGCTAACATCATGAAACTTGCTGATGGTTTGTTCTTGGAATCTTGTCGCGAGGTTGCTAAAAAGTATCCCAGTATCACCTACAATGAAATTATTGTCGATAACTGCTGTATGCAACTTGTAGCAAAACCTGAGCAATTTGACGTCATGGTATTTTTCTTAATTTTGCTTCTGATGATAATTACTCAAAGATTTTCAAGTACATGTATGCATATGATTTTTTCCAGCTATCCCATTTTCACTTCATGAAGTTCTGCTTTACTCTAAACTACCAGTCGTCTCCCTAGTTTGGTATCTCTGTCCACCTGTTTTATGTTCATATTCTCTTATTGGTGTAGGGCTGATCTTGCATTCCCATATACTGTAATGGTTAATCTCCACATCTGCATATGAAGATTTCATGGAAACTTTTGAATTGTATATCTGTAACTTTTCTCTGCTAGTATTAACCTCTATCTATGTTCTCTCTCATTGTTGTTTGCACTAGCTTCCTTTGGCTTTTATTTTATTTTATTTTCATTTCTATAAAATGTTTTGCAGGTAACACCCAATCTCTATGGTAACTTAGTTGCAAATACTGCTGCTGGTATTGCGGGAGGCACAGGAGTTATGCCTGGAGGTAAAAAAAAACAAAAGCCTGTAGTGATATTCTCGTTACGCTCATGATCTATTCAGTATTGGATAAGAAATGATTTTGAAATTTATAAAACATGAAACAGGAAATGTTGGGGCTGACCATGCGGTGTTTGAGCAAGGTGCATCAGCAGGAAATGTCGGGAAAGATAAGATAGTATTGGAAAACAAAGCAAACCCAGTGGCTTTGCTTCTCTCATCGGCTATGATGCTGAGACACCTTCAGTTTCCTTCATTTGCTGACAGGCTTGAAACAGCAGTAAAAAAAGTCATCTTTGAAGGAAAGTGCAGGACGAAAGATCTTGGTGGAAAAAGCACGACTCAAGAGGTTGTTGATGCGGTCATTGCAAATCTAGACTGACTTCGACAAATTACATCTGCATAAATCATCAAATTCCTGCTACAGATTTTGTGTTACCAAATTATGGGGTATGATCCAAGCACACCGGTTATTTGGTTTTTGTACCTCGAGTTTTATATTCTTTAGCCGTCGAATATTTCGATAAAAAGAAAACATGTTTAAATAATTTCATGTTGCTAGTTGCTACGTTTGTTGGCGCCTGATGTCGTTTTAAAGTTTCTAAACTCGTGTTCATAGAAATCAAAATTTATAGCCCAAACCGGCCCATAAAAGAGAAATGTTATCTCAATATTAATTTAATTTAGTAGGAAAAAAAACGAAAGCCAATCGAAGATGAGCTGACGTGGCGAAACTGAGATCAAGTGTCCGTCCACTCTCTATCTCTCTCCCAACTAAGTGATGGCTTGTCTCTTGTCGCTTCAAACTGATGGCTTCTCTAAGGCTCCCCGCTCAGCTTGGCACTCTCAACCATCATCATACTTCATCTTCCTCCTCTGCCGCCATCTTCTCCTGGAGAAGCTCTATCTCCCTTGACAATTCTATTCCGACCTTCACTTCTTCTTCATCCCTTTACCGGAAACCATCAACACTAGTCCCGGTTACATGCACTTCTGCATCTGTTAATCTTGCTCCAGGTACCCCAATCCGACCCACCAGCATTTTGGTGGTTGGAGCCACTGGAACTTTGGGAAGACAAATCGTCCGCAGAGCTTTAGATGAAGGTTATGATGTTAGGTGTTTGGTCCGGCCAAGACCTGCTCCCGCTGATTTCCTCCGTGATTGGGGCGCCACCGTCGTCAATGTACGTATCATCTTTTTTTCTTTTCTTTTTTAATTTGGTAAGTCTTTTGATTTGTCCTTAACCGGAGTTTTTGTGTGGAGTAGGCTGATCTTAGTAAACCGGAGACAATTCCGGCGACTTTGGTCGGTATTCACACTGTAATTGATTGTGCCACGGGACGTCCCGAAGAACCCATTAAGACGGTAAGCTACTAAATTACCTCTTTCACTTCATATCCTTTTTTTGTTTTTGTTAAAGGCTCGGTTTTTTTATTTTCCAATTTGTGTGTGTCTAGTAATAGTCACTCTCATTCTTCTGCTTGAGTGTTGGATTCCAATGTTGAATTTGTGTGTGTTCGGTTTAGGTAGATTGGGAAGGAAAAGTTGCTCTGATACAATGTGCAAAAGCAATGGGAATTCAGAAATACGTCTTCTACTCAATCCACAATTGTGATAAGCATCCAGAGGTTCCCCTCATGGAGATTAAGTATTGCACTGAGAAGTTTCTTCAGGAATCTTGTTTAAACCACATCACCATCCGGTTATGTGGTTTCATGCAAGTAAACCCTCATTCGCTTTATCTTGTGTCTTTCTAAACTTATCCAGCTAAGTGTCCTTGACCATTGGTAATGGCTGATTGTTGTATGGTATGCCTATGCAGGGTCTTATTGGTCAATATGCAGTACCAATTCTGGAGGAAAAATCTGTTTGGGGAACAGATGCACCAACTCGTGTTGCTTACATGGACACACAGGTGAGTTAACCAATGTACATGTAATTCATTTCTTTCTGTAAAAGTGTGGGTGAAGCATACTAAAAGTTTTAACAGTTTCCTAATGCTACAACAGGATATTGCTAGGCTGACACTTATAGCTTTACGCAATGACAAAATCAACGGAAAGCTTCTAACTTTCGCTGGCCCTCGTGCATGGACAACCCAAGAAGTAAGTCGGGATATAGTTACTGCTCTTTTGTATGAAGTGAATAAATAGAAATGTTACTGAAGCATAACCTTTTTCCCTACCCTTTTGTTTTCAAAACATGTCAGGTGATAACACTATGTGAGAGACTTGCAGGGCAAGATGCAAATGTCACAACAGTTCCAGTTTCCGTATTGAGAGTTACGCGTCAGCTAACTCGCTTTTTCCAGTGGACAAATGATGTCGCGGATAGACTGGCCTTCACAGAGGTAAAGTTTGGCCTTCATCACATAACAAAGATATATTTGTTTCATAGTAGTTTTCATATCAAGTGAAAGCATGCTACTTACATCAATGTGACACTGGTACATTTAGGTACTCTCCAGTGACACGGTCTTCTCTGCTCCGATGACCGAGACTAATAGTCTACTTGGTGTGGATCAGAAGGACATGGTGACTCTAGAGAAGTATTTACAAGATTACTTCAGCAACATATTGAAGAAACTAAAGGATCTAAAGGCACAATCCAAGCAATCAGACATCTACTTCTAAGTTCCGACCTTGTGCTGAGTTTCGTTGTTGCTCTGCTACAAGGTTATTGTGCTTCTTCTTGTAATTAAAGATAATTATTGCAATGTATATGTTGTTTGAGGTGCCCAGAGAGATTCTTTGTTGCCACGAGGAGAAACCTACAACTTGAAAGATAATGAGATACGAATTATCCTATGATTAACTTCTTGTTACTGTCTTTTCTTCATCTTAAATCTACTTCGAATTTATAGACTCTTGTTCTTGTGAATAAAATGAGATAACTTTTTAGCAAATGAACAGTAAGATTATATTAATGTTAGTCTTAAGTCTCTCTGTTACTAGAGGACCTAACAAGTGGATAAAGAACCATAATCTACGGCTGAAATTTTCTTTCCCATTTTTGTAAGAGAAACTTTTTGCACCAAAATCTCAAAGCCGGCCATTACTAACCGTTCACGAATCCATAATGTCAAACCAAACCAAAAGAAAATATTATAAGACCACGGTTAAGATCAACACTACAGAGCGGTTTTTTTTTCGCCAAGACAAAAATGTTTTCTTTGCCCAATTGTTATTTCAATCTAAAGATAAAAGATATTCTAACTAAATATCCTGTTAGTATAAAACAACATCATTTATATACGAACACACATTTAATTAGAATAGGTAAGATCATGTTTGATAAATCAAAATCTGAAAAGGAATTATAAGATAATGTTTGATAAATCAAAATCTGAAAAGGAATTATAAAGACGAACAAATTTGGAATCTAATCATATGGTAGGTCGTTGATCATCATTTAGGCTGTCTTGTCTATGTCTTTTCGTATAATATTTTCATAGATTTTATTCCATAGATGTTGTACAGTATTAAATAATGAAAGAAGAAATAACATGAAACGTCGAAACCACATTCACATTCTGTGTTTGTTCTACCCTAATTGTAATGGCTTACCTCGACAGCGACCCCGATACTATACCAAAGACAAACACTCCATTTTATATTTTAGTTACATATTATATGCAGTTATGCACACTCGATTCTAAATTATTACCGGAATTCTATATAGTTTCTTCCCTAGTTTTTTCTTGGATAAAAGTTTCTTTTTCTTTTTCTTTTCTTGAATAAAAGTTTCTTGCGTTGTTACTTATCATGCATTCTTAAACAAATGATCCATTTTACTCTAATACTCGTTATTTTTCTTAAAATTATTACGGGAATAATATATATAGTTCTTTCATAGTTTACCGCATTATAAAATCGTGATGCTAGCTGGAAGAAGTGGCTGGCTAAAACGCTTTTACAACAGCTTTTCCGTTGTTGTAGTTTATTATTTATTTATCGACAAAAATATATTTGCAGTTACTATACAAAGCATCATAGAACTATCCAATAGCAACAACAACAACAAAAATCGTGAGTTGAAATATTTTAAAGTTCTTGCAAAAAAATCTTTTCGATTTAATTTAAATATTAAGTAAATTTCTAGGCATTCATTATTGATAATCTCACTACATCATCAATGCCAAATTGCCAATGGTACGTACGTTTGTTCTGTTTAGAACCTTTCAGATCTTTTATTTTTTTCTCGACTTGAAAGTCGAACTTGCATATAGGAGAAAAAAGAATTTCAATAATAGATAAGAAATAAAAACAAATATAGACACATGGAAATATATATGTGATCTCCAACTATAATACCCTAGTGGCAGAGAAAGAAGATAAAATCCAATGAATGCTCTTCACAATCAGATCAGACCAGTCTTTCTATAAAATAATATATATATATATATATATATTTCTTGTTAATCATTATTTAGATAGATATTGGGAGGGAGCGCCGGAGCAGTTGCTTTCTGTTAAATTTAAATATCATATTTTCCGTTCGTCCTACCTTAATACCTTTCGCATAAATTTCCATTTGTATATTTTATGGAGTGAACACTATTTTCTAACTGTGTGTTTTGAAAGGTCTTTGAAATCGCTTATGTGAAAACCGCAAAATCTCTATATATATACAAGATCTACATATTCATATTTTTGCAAATATAAAATAAACTTCTTTATAATATAAGTATATCTATCTATATATATATGATATCGATATGTATCTACTTAATAAAAAATAAAGGGTGATTTTTACATATTTCCTCTACTCTAATATAAGTACTTTCACGCAAATAAAAAGTGTTACATATTTTTCCTTTCTGAAACCAAAAAAAAAATTAAACATATGTTATGTATATACACTAATTTGAAGCAAAATAAATCATATTTATTTATACAAAATTATACGGAATTTATAAATCAAAATTTGTATTCGAATATTAGTACAAACTGATTTTTTGTTTGTTTAAGAGTAGAATCTAGTATTTAAATTTTAAACACAAAAAAAAAAAGCAAATGCCATTCGGCACCATAAACAATAATTTAAGGAGAGTCTTGAATCTCTTGTTCCGAGGAGGAACACAAAAAAAAAGTCAAAGCTATTCTTTCGAGTTTAAATTTCTACTTATTCTTTGTTCGTTTACAGGAAAAAGAAGCTTTTCTATTAGTTGGCTTTACCAGAATATACTTTTTGGTAAAGGAGCCTCTACTAAATATTTATTTTTTAACTAACTATTATCGATTTTCGTTATTTATTTGTTTGCCCTTGACCATAATTTTCTTGTTATGTCGGATATAATCCTGACAAGAGTAAGGCATTGAATGATGGGAATTCTTATCAGTTCGACTGCCAAGTGATCTATTGCCGCATTAACTGGTTTGAAGATTCATACATTGATCTACCATATTATTTATGAGAAACATAAGTGGGTTAGTGGTCACACCACAGTGGTTTCTCTATCAAAATCTAAAGCTTGAACTTTTGTTTTCATCTCACAACTTGAAAATCATTGGACCAGTGAAAGAAGGTTTCTATGAAAAAGTCTTTTAGATTGTTTCACCCCAATCCCAAGCAAAAGTTGTGAGAAGACCAACGAAAACATTTAATTTAGCTAGGTTTAAAATGTGTTAGCAGTTTACTCCCCAGCAAAGTTTAATTTGACAAGCAGTTCTAGATTTATATTGGAATCTAAATGTACAATACGAATTTTGCATTAACACTATCAAAATATATAAAGCAAACAAATGCATCAACAAGATATTGGAACTTTATAAGCCAAAGAAAGACAAAAAAAAAATGAAATCGATGTTGTTATCTAGATTCTTGAATCGGCATATTAAATGGTTTTGAGCTTGAACGTGCTTAACTTAATAAGCTAAAGAAAGTAAGGAAAGGTGATAGGGACAAAAAGAAGAAGAAGAAGAGGACACAATGCATTAAATCAGTGTTTAGCATAGTACTGTTAAATAGTTATACCACACATTTTCATTTACAGACACTTCAACTATATGATATTTACTTCGCCACTCTTTCCCCAAATTATAACAATCAATTGACTTATTGAAGTTGGGTAGGGGACCAAAGTAACTTTCTCAGAATACCATACCTCTGAATCAACAGGATCTTCTTATATTTTGCACCTAGCATCAATATTTTGGACACTTGTCAAGTAATTTTTTTTTTTTTTGTTAAGGGGGTTTGTCAAACAATTTTCCATGAACATTGGCAACGATCTCTACTGTTTTGGATTTCAGGTAAAGCGTGGTGACTATTAAATTAATGCCATACGTATTAAACTATATATGTATATATTATTCGGGAAATTTTAACAAAAAGAAAACCAAATATATACGTAAGTAAAAAAGGCAAATATTATGACAAAAAAAAACAAGACAATTATAAAGAGTAAAAGAATTTATTAAAAAAAGTTAAAAGAAATCAGAAGGGACAAAAGAGATTGCTTCTGCATCAAGTTATTCTGCGTAAATAGCATTTATATATCAATTGCAAGGCTTCGATGTTAAGTATTCTAATCGGATTTCAAATATTCTGAGGCCTTGTTTGATTGCTCTGCAACATTTTTGTGATATACTTCGTCACCACATTATTTGTCGCTACGGACCTGATTTGTTTTGTTGTGACAGGATGCGTACTCAGGGTTAATACATATTCTACGCTGTTTGCTTCCAGTCGGTAACAATTACGAAGTTTCAAAAAAAAAATGGTGGTGTTGATTTACTTAAGTTTGGCTAAAGTTAATTTTGCAGTAATTTGAGTCAGTAGGTTAATAGTGAGCCTTTATATATCAGCATATTTGAGTGTCAATATCAAGTTGTTTCTCTCCAGCAACTCTCGTTTAGAAAAAAAAAAACAAAAAAATACCTTACACAACTTGTCACACACTTTGAACCTTCTTGATTTAGATTTTTTAATGTTTGAAAGCTACGCAATATTTTAAAAAAGGAAATTAGCTAATACTTAAAGAAATGTTTTTTTAGCAGTAATCAACAGAGTTAAGTATAAACTCATATTTGTCTAGGAAAAACATTCCCTCATCTTTGTTTTCAGCCCAAGAAACGTTCCAGACCGAAGATAAAAAATTTAATAGTCTAAGAATAAATCTACCCAGTAAATTTTGTTCACACCAGAATCCCCAAAAATGGTTGATTCGTGCAGCTTAATTGTCAATTTTTTTCATTTATCCTTAACAATGTTTAATTGATTACACTTTGATTATAATTACTGATCATAAAAACAAATATTAGTAACTAATTCTCAGTCCAAGAAAAACAAATAATTTTCTTACTTGTAAAAATATATTTTCTACCAATTTACTTATGGTTTTATTATAATTTCTGTTAAAATTGATTTATATTAGTTACTAATTAGCTTCTTATATTGTTCATATGATATATATTAACAAAAAAAAAAGTCTAGTCAATGAGAGTGGAACAAACATGACGACGTTAGCATCACACCTGAAGCCTGAAGAGGTGAAGGTAACTAAATGGATATTTAGTTACGTCTCTCGTTTGAACACCCAAACCAACTACAGTACGATTATAAAAATAACCCATTCATTCCTTTTGACAATAATCAATTTAAAATATTGACTCTCCACATTAAATTAATTAATAATAGGCAGAAGTTTAGTAGTATAATTCATCATTTAATTTATTACGTTACCCGTTACCATCATTATCGGATTTAAATTGTCCGAGATCAAATACTGTCGTTACGTAACAGAATAGTAAAAGTAAGGGTGTATTGGGAATAAGAAAAAGGTCAAAACGGGTCAAAGTTACCGTGAAAGACCAAAGCGAAAGTAGAATAAGTACTTGCACGTTATTAACTTAAAGACCAAAACTAAAACCGTATCTTTTATAAGATCCATATCATCTGTCTGAATCTCTCTCTCTATCAAAGTACTGTCCTAAAAAGGTTAAATTTTCCAACAAGAAAGATCTACGCTTGATTTTATAGGGTTTTCAGAAACTCCAGGTTGATTAATTTTCTGAAAAAGGAGATTATGGTAATTAATTACAAAAGAGAGAAAAAGGAAAAAAAAAAGAAAATGAAGAAAAAAACACCGACTGATCCTATGGGAGAAACGGACGAAAATCTCGGTGCTGGCAAGATTCCTTGATAGTCCTTTGCTGTGTTTTTTTTTCTTCGTCTTCTTGAGCTAAAATCATTCATTTTTATCTTCTCTCTTTTTCATATAATATTTTCTTTAGTCCTAAAATTGTTGAAGGAGAAAACTATCAGTTCACTTATTGCTTTCTTTCTATCACCATCAACCCACACCATCTTTACGCCTCCATCTCTTATTCCTCTCACCTACCTTTCAACTCCCTCTCTCTCTCTCTCTCTCTCTCTCTCTCTCTCTCTCTTTTCCTTTACAAAAGTCTTTTAATTTCAATTCTCTTACCTGATTTCAAATCTTGGGTCTCTCCTTTTTTTATTTTTTATAATTTAAATTGATTTTTTTTAGTTTAGTTTATTTGTTTTTGTTTTTGTTTTGTTTTGATGGGTTGTACAAGTTCTAAGCTTGATGATCTTCCAGCGGTTGCTCTTTGCCGTGAACGTTGTAGTTTCTTAGAAGCGGCGATTCAGCAACGTTACGCTTTAGCTGAATCACACGTGGCTTACACTCAATCGCTTAGAGGAATCGGTCACTCACTCCATCTTTTTATCAACCACCACCACCGTTTCATTGCTTCCGGCGGCGGTGATGATTCTCCTAGACTCAATCTTCCTCCTCAAAGAAAAGGTGACCCTGAAGAAGAAGAAGAAGAAGAAGAAGAAGACCCTAAAAAACCAAAGCTAGCTCACTCAGGTTCGGGTTCTGATTCGGGTCATCTCGAAATCGATTCAGATTCAGACTCTGACGACGAAGATTTGGATTTGGATTCGTTGCATCACCACTCTCCACAACGTAACCATGTCGGGAATTTCCCAATACACGAGTCAGCAGCACCTATGAGAGAATACATGGAACAACCGGGTTATACAACAAACCGGTACCCGAATCCGGAAATGATGGGTCATCTTCCTCATGTTAACTCAGGTGGAAGTTATATACATATGAATTATATGAAGAACAAATCCATGCCTCCTTCAGTTGTCTATGAGCAAAGACCACTTAGTCCTCAAAGAGTATACATAGGCGAATCATCTTCTTCTAATTACCCTTATAATTCATATCCTCCTCAAAATTCATATTTTGGATACTCTAATCCTGGACCTGCACCTTCACCCGGATTCTATGGTGGTTCTTCAACTGCTGTACCTCCGCCTCCACCGTCGCCGCCTAGGTCTAACGGCTGGGATTTTTTGAATCCCTTTGATACTTATTATCCTCCTTATACACCCAGTCGAGATTCGAGAGAGTTAAGAGAAACAGAAGGTATACCGGAGTTGGAAGACGATGATTCACAGTATGAAGTTGTCAAACAAGTTCACGGGAAACCTAAATTTGCCTCCGGTGGTAATCATCCAAATCCCGCCGCCGTACATAGAGGGGAAGAGTCTCCGTCTCCGTCTCCGTCTATGACGCTTCCTGTTGATAAATCCGGTGCTAGTACTAGTGGTGGAGGTGATGTTGGAGATGCGTCTGCGTATCAGTCTAGACCAAGTGTGTCGGTGGAGAAAGAAAGGATGGAGTATGAAGTTCACGTTGTTGAGAAGAAGGTCGTTGAGGACGAGGATCGAAGGAGTAATGCCACAGCGACACGTGGCGCTGCTGGTGGTGGAGGTGGAGGGGCACGTGCGGTGCCTGAGGTAGCGAAAGAGATTGAGAATCAATTCGTGAAAGCTGCAGAGTCAGGAAGTGAGATCGCTAAGTTACTTGAAGTTGGGAAGCATCCTTATGGTCGTAAACATGGTATAGCTTTATTATCTTGCATTACTCTTACTTCAAAGTTTTCAGCTTTATGTAACTGGTTAAGTAAAGTTTAAAATTTTTTTTTGTCTATGTGGAACAGTTGCGTTGAAGTTGTTACATGGGGCTACTCCTTCGTTACCTTCTACCTCTGGAGGACCTTCTTCGTCTGCTGCTGCTGGGGCGCCTACTTATGCAGACATTGAAGAAGAGCTTGCTTCGAGGTCGAGGAATCTTTCTTCGACATTGCACAAACTTCATCTTTGGGAGAAGAAGCTTTACCATGAAGTCAAGGTAATGTTTGATATTGCTTTGTATGAAACCTATGGTCTTACAAAACTGTGAACACTGGGATATGTTCTGTTCCTTTGTCTGAAGAGAGAGTTATACTCTGTGTAGGCCGAGGAAAAAATGCGTTTAGCTCACGAGAAAAAGCTAAGGAAGCTTAAGCGTTTGGATGAAAGAGGTGCTGAGGCTATTAAAATAGATAAAACGCGGAGTTTAGTGAGAGATATGTCCACCAAAATACGGATTGCGATTCAGGTTGTCGACAAAGTATCTGTGACGATTAATAAGATCAGAGACGAAGACCTATGGCCGCAACTGAATGCATTGATTCAAGGGTGATAATATAAATTTGCCTTCTCTAAATATATGTTTCAGATATTTGGAATCGAACTCTAATGAAATGTTGGTTTTTATAGGCTAACAAGAATGTGGAAATCCATGCTTGAGTGTCATCAAAGTCAGTGTCAAGCTATTAGGGAAGCACGAGGTTTAGGCCCGATAAGATCAAGCAAGAAACTTGGCAATGAACATCTAGAGGCGACGAGTTTACTTGGACATGAACTTATTAATTGGATATTGGGATTCTCGAGCTGGGTTAACGCACAGAAGGGTTATGTAAGAGAGTTGAATAAATGGCTCATGAAATGTCTTCTCTATGAACCTGAAGAAACTCCTGATGGAATCGTTCCTTTTTCACCTGGTCGTATTGGGGCTCCACCAATCTTTGTGATCTGTAACCAATGGTCTCAAGCTTTGGATAGGATATCTGAGAAGGAAGTTATTGAGGCCATGCGTAGTTTCACCACAAGCGTGCTTCAGCTTTGGGAACAAGATCGGTTAGAAACAGTGATGACGGGGCACGGGGATTCAGAGAAGAAGATTAAGACCATGGACAGGGAAGAACAGAGGATACAGAGGGAGATACAAGCTTTGGAAAAGAAAATGGTTCTTGTGGCACCTGGTGATGGTAATAGTGTTTCGATATCCGGCAACATTGTCTACCAAAGCGATACTAGCAACGATAGTTTACAAGGTAGTTTGCAGAGGATTTTTGAAGCTATGGAGAGATTCACTGCTGAATCTATGAGAGCTTATGAGGAACTCTTACAGCGCACTGAAGAAGAAACTGCTCCACGAGAACTTGAGGAAGAAGAGGAATAGTAAGCAAAACGGTAGGAAGATCTTTGCATATCAATTCAAGTTGAATCCCATGATCGATATGTTTGCTGATCCTGCGGTGCCAGAATACTCGGTTGTGTGGTTTGGTATCCTGCAATGCCAGAATACTCGGTTTTGTGGTTTGTTATACCTGGAAAACCAACTGGATCATCTGTATCTCCTTTCTGAGACTCTGGCAAGTAGAGCCCATCAAGATGATGATCTTAGAGTTCGGTTAACAGAGGTCTTTGAGTGCAATTGGCTTTGAACCGTATGGTTTTGATGCCATGGTGGAGAATGGTTCGATAATTTGACACTTTACCACATATGACGTAAGTCAAAGATATGAGTTGAGCCTAATAATTTATCAATTCGGTCTGTATATAGGACGCTTAGGACAAGGCTAATGATAATTATCAACAATTGCTTTTTTTTTGTAAAATCCGAAGGTAGGATGCTCAGGCAAATCTTTTGTTTTTTTCTCTTTTTGATCTGGGGGTCATGTATTATTTCTCTGTCCAAAGATGCTTTGGTCTTGAGCAACTGAACTGTCTTTTAGTGTAGTAAAGTTCGGTTAATATTCTAAAACAAAACAGAAAAATCAATTCGAATCTCATTAGATTTGGAAATTTTTCCTATATTGAAAAGAATCGCATCTTCTCATCTTCTATATTAAATAATTTACACATTTTTTACTGGCTTTAAATCAATGGTTGGGTTTTATGCGATCACATCACATATGATATCACTGGTCTTTGTTGTAACGGAACTATTTGCAATAACTGATAACATAAACCGCCGTTAAAATAATCTAAGTTATCCAAATACTGATTTAACATGCGTCTAGAAAAAAACGGTAAATGATTTACGTGAAAGATAGATTCTCGTTGAAGTTAATGTTTGATGATATGCAATTTTGTATGGTCAATAATAAGTAGAGACGAAGTGATAAACTATTTCCAATCATTAACATGACCAGCTTCTAAAAAGAAAAGAAAAAAAAAACATTTCCAGCATTTAAACATTGCTGATTCTTATGAAACTACTGGCAATTATTAAACGCTTATGGTCTCAAAACCCTCGGCTAGAGTGTCTGCGCCAATAGTTCACGTTTTGGAGCTGCCGTGCCTAACATGAATAGCGTGAACTTGACGTCTCATGTGTCAATCTTTTTTTCTTTTCCTCTTCGATACGAAATAATAAATTGAAATAATAGCGATAACATGCAGAGAATAAGTGCCAAGAGTTGTTATTGCGATCCAACCATAGCTAGGTTAATGATGTGTATATATTATATATATTAGAGATAGTGCTTGAGCATCTAATCATATAAGAAAGCCAATTACTTTGGAGAATCATTGGATCACTTCACTCTTTTCTTGCCTTTTCAATACAAAGAGACAGCTCTTGTGTTCTTGAAAGCTTGGAGCTCTGTTTTCTCCATATCGGTATCAAACCTGCAAGAATACTTTTCATTTGCATACATCCAAACTAGGAACACACAAATTATTGTTCCTTTTTGGTGGGGTTTTTCAAACCTTCTTTATCCAGTTTCAAATTTATAGAAAACTAATGGTTACTATATAATAAACTGAATACAAATTTATCTGTTTTAAAATGTATTACGATTCACTATATGTGGTTATGTTATATTATATTGTGTTATCAATCATATAGTCTGAAATTATAAAGGAAGAAAATTATAACTATTATTCAGAAATAGTATATTATTGTTTAATGTTGAAAAATATATAGTAATTGTAGGTGTCCAAACTAAATTCAAATGGAAGTAGAAACATGTTGGATAATTTACGATGAATTTTATTTAAAATTTTGGTATCGTGTCACATACTCTTTCGAATAATAACAAAAATGTATACGAGTCGCAGTTAAAAGTTTGAAAGCTTAATCCATATATTTGATTTGACCATGTTTTGTAGTTATAGGCTAGCCGTCTTTATTCAAAAGTGTCATATAAACTATATCTAAGTCAAATTTGGTACTCTCTAATATGCGGTTTAAAAATTAGCAAAATCATAATTAAAGAGTATATAATATTACGCCATACTAGTTCATCTGGTTTCCAAATAAATGGTTACACATTCAGAGTTCAGAAAGCCAAAGAAAAAACGTCTTTCTGGTTTAGAAAGATTTCTAGGAGTAAACTTTAAAACAAGGTTCTTTCCAAAAGATTTATGCTAGTTTATTTTTAGGAACAACGCGTCGAAATAATCATTTTTGGTAACGGGGTAATTAGAACTCAAACAGAAAGAAATATGTCAAATCCATTAAGAAAATTGATATTCACTTTACTCGATTTAGTAGGCACGTTAATAATTTAGAAATATATTAAACTCGAGGCGGAGGTAATGCAAAAAAAAACACGTAAATCCAAATATCACACGGTTTCAAAGTCAACTTCAAAAAAACTTTATATTCATTTTACATTAACACAAGTACGAACCTTTTGAAATAAGCTGATAGGTACTTATAACCCAAAAAACCTTGATCGAATGAGAATGCTAGATGAAAAAAATGAGAAAAATGGAGAAAGCAAAAGTAGGAATGGTTGATGATAAGTCACTCCAATTACAAACAATTTGAGCTGGCAATAATGTGGTTTTCCAAAATCTCTTTTGGTACCACAAAGTATAAATCATTGAACATCGGAATAAATTTATTGTATTATAGTATCGAATAGAAATGATGTTGGAGAAAAAAAAATGATGTTGGCTTCTTCTGATATTTGGCTTTTCAGTTCGCAAATCTGGTTAAAAAGTTAACCAGTTAAGATAAACAATTTATAGACCAAAAACAGTAAACAAACATTTCAGACTTCATAGTCGACCTTCTTAAGTCAATGAAGAAAAAAAAAAAAAGACAACTATAAAACTTTTTCAGAAACAAATCCAGATTTTACCCATATCAAAATCAAATGTGTTTTTAAATTTTAATTTTGTATTTATTTATCAGTGGTACTATATTGACAATTAGGGAGACAAGTCTGAGAAACATTTAGTTACCTTAGAAGTCCAAACAGAAGAACTGAAAAGAGAAAAAGAAATAATATTAGAAAGAAATCCAATTTTAATTTGTTTATTCCGACCACAATCTGCTCTTTCTCTCTCAAATAAGAAGCGAAAGAGAAACACTTTCCGACTTGGGTGAGAAAAGATTCTGATGGGTTGTTGTCAATCCTTGTGTGCGGGTGAAAACCCACTTCTGAGAGATGCAGCTCAGCCGTTACAACCGTCTCAAAACCACCACGGCGGCGCTACGACGGCTACTGGACTTGATAACGGTGGAGCTGGTGGTGTAGGCGGAGGAGGAGGAGGAGGAATCCCATCTTTCTCTGAATTTTCTTTCGCTGACCTTAAAGCAGCTACAAACAACTTCAGCTCAGACAACATCGTATCAGAGAGTGGTGAGAAGGCCCCAAATCTTGTCTACAAAGGCCGACTTCAGAACCGTCGATGGATCGCCGTCAAGAAGTTTACTAAGATGGCTTGGCCTGAGCCTAAACAATTTGCAGTTGGCCAACAAAAAAAAACCCTTCAATTTGATTATATCTTTGTTGGATTTTTTCCTATATATATGTTTATGTTCAATTTTGTTTCAGGAAGAAGCATGGGGTGTGGGGAAATTGAGGCATAATCGATTGGCGAATTTGATTGGATATTGTTGTGATGGAGATGAAAGGCTTCTTGTTGCTGAGTTCATGCCTAATGATACTCTTGCTAAACATTTGTTCCATTGTATGCTATTTTTGCCTCTTTCTCTTCAGATATGACGAATCTGGTAGTTAATATTTTAGGTTGTGTTAACTTTAAATGTGACTCTAAAGCTGTGAAGTTTAGCCTCTTTCAGTATATTATGTTTGCCAACTCAGGATCTTGTAAGGTTATCTGAGGAATGAGATGGTTTATGTTATAGGGTTTTGCTGTTAATTGGATTAAATAGAGTGCTTTGGATGATTAAAATGTCTTAAAGGTGATATTTGTATCGTATCATAGTGAACCTATTAGGCTGTAAATGTGTTTTTGAAGCTTAGAAATTTAGTCTTTAAAGTATTCAATGTTTGCCAATTTAAGGGCATTGCAAAGTGTTTGGATTTATGGTTTTATGTTATAGGGTTGTGATGTTATATGGACGAAAAGAGATTACTTAAGGTGAATGTCTTAAAGGTATGATTTTGTGTCTTATGTAATTGTTGTTTTGGTCATTCCCAGGGGAAAATCAGACTATTGAATGGGCTATGAGGTTGCGAGTAGGATATTACATAGCTGAAGCTTTGGATTATTGTAGTATCGAAGGTCGTCCATTGTACCATGATTTAAATGCTTATAGGGTTCTCTTTGATGAGGTATTATTATTCTCTTCTCTCAAGAGTTATTTTGTGCTTACGAGATCTACATTGTCATTGTGATCGTAACTAGTTTTTTTGAGTGAATGTTGTAGGATGGTGATCCGCGTCTCTCATGTTTTGGCTTAATGAAGAACAGTAGGGATGGTAAAAGTTACAGCACAAATCTAGCATATACACCACCTGAATATCTAAGAAATGGTAAATCAACTTGTTTATTCACTATAGATTGTTATACAATCAGAAGACACAAATTTATGTTTTTGATGCTTTTTTGTAACTGAAAATTTGAAGCAAAGATGGATCTCAGCGTGGTAAATTTTGTGTTGTAGGAAGAGTGACACCTGAAAGTGTGACGTATAGCTTTGGAACTGTGCTTCTGGATTTGCTTAGTGGAAAGCATATCCCTCCAAGCCATGTAAGCACTATTTATTAGATATAGCTCTCACTATGTAATCGTGAAAGATATCGTTGTGATATAGTACCAGTGAGTTAAGTTTTGTGGTATTAATTTGGGGGCGTGATATCATCTACTTCTAGGCTCTCGATATGATACGCGGCAAGAATATTATTATGTTGATGGATTCACACCTCGAAGGAAAGTTCTCAACAGAAGAAGCCACTGTAGTTGTCGAACTCGCTTCTCAATGTTTGCAATATGAGCCTCGAGAGAGACCTAATACAAAAGATCTGGTTGCAACACTTGCTCCATTGCAAACTAAATCTGACGTAAGCAAGACATCTTTAAACTCTCGAGTTTTTGGATTCGCTTTCTGAAGTGTTGAATATTTTGGTAACAGGTTCCCTCTTACGTGATGCTTGGAATAAAGAAGCAAGAGGAGGCACCTTCAACCCCACAGAGGCCGCTTTCACCATTAGGAGAGGCCTGCTCAAGAATGGATCTCACAGCTATTCATCAGATTTTAGTCATGACACATTACAGAGACGACGAAGGCACAAACGAGGTACCTAAATAGTAATTTTGGTCTCAGATAACTAAAAACGCGGTAAAAAGATGCTAACTCGTCATCTAAATCTTGGGGTTTATCTTCAGTTATCTTTCCAAGAATGGACGCAACAGATGAAAGATATGCTTGAGGCACGGAAACGCGGTGATCAATCTTTCCGTGAGAAAGATTTCAAAACAGCCATCGACTGTTACTCACAGGTATTTATTTTCTGTTTTTTTGGGCTATGGTTTATACCGAATTTGCCAACTTTTTTTGTCTATCAGGATATTGTTAGAACTCATATGGTTACATAAATTGTTTGTGGGCAGTTCATTGACGTTGGAACAATGGTGTCTCCAACTGTATTTGGTCGGCGAAGTCTATGCTACTTACTGTGCGATCAACCAGACGCAGCACTACGCGACGCGATGCAAGCACAATGTGTGTATCCGGATTGGCCAACAGCTTTCTACATGCAGTCTGTGGCATTAGCGAAGCTGAACATGAACACAGACGCAGCCGATATGTTGAACGAAGCTGCTCAGCTCGAAGAGAAGAGACAGCGAGGTGGCAGAGGATCTTGATTCTTGAGACATGTTGTAAAATTTGATGAGATTCAAGATTGTTTTTTTTTAAGAAAAAAGAAAAAAAAGCCGGTTAAAACTTGTTGCTATGATTGGTGATGTAATGTAACCATAGGGAGAAGAAAATTTATGTTTGTTTGTATGCAACCATACATGATGTAAGTTTAATGGACAAAGTTTCGAAAATACAAATTCTTCTTCTTTCCCATATCCTAGATGGATTTTGATTAGCCATGATGAATCCAAGTAGCTAAGATTACTCATGAATTGAAAAACGCTACCACACTCACTGGTACATCTCAAAGGATTCTATTGAAATTGTTATATACTGACATTAAATTGAATCATTGGACTGTATTTAAAGAAAGAGAAAGTTTCATGTTGTCGACAGAAATAAAGAAAAATTACATCTTATGAATGTTTGAAAGTTACATACATCTGCTCGTAGATAACGATGAGGAAGATCAAGACTGTTTTATCAACTTTCCTTTTTTTCTGTTTCTATTTTCTTGTGGTATCCCATTTTGATCATGATATGGAGATTTTAAGTAATTATATTTCATAATTAAATTGCATCATCTCCAGATTAGAAGTACCTTTTTATTTTTCTATGTAGTCAAAGCCTAAGCCCTTCTAAAAGTACATACTACATAGAAAAGGAAGTGTTCTATTGTGCTTCATTCTCCTCCTAACTTCGTCTTCTCTTCTTATTACTTCCTAATCCGATCTCCATATCGGCTGCATAAATCTGACACAAACTGATGTTCATAACGCTAAGCAAACTTGATTATAGTCAACTCCAGATTTGACGGGTTTTATCTGTCGATGAGGATGCAACGAATTGGAGATCCTTCTGCTCCAACCAGTCTTAGCGGTAAGCAATGGACAGAGTAAACTCCTGCCTTCACGTCATCCAGCTTTAATCCCTCCACAAGTATAGTCTCCTGTCAACGTTTTATAATTTTCTACAACATCATTATCAAATCTTCATTGTTATGAATTCCTATACTTAAACAAAAATTGAGGATAATGCTAGCTTACCCGTTCTTTTAGGAATGCCAGGTGGGAAGAAATCAGATCATCATATGCAGCTACTGATAGATAATCAATTCCTATATTTTAACATGGGCACACCAAAACTCAGGTTAGAGATCACTTCACCAATACATAACCAACAAACAAATCAAATCTTAGATATGTAATCGCCTCTTTTGATCAAGCAGTTGGTTTATTCAATTCAGGTGATACCAAAACAGGTTGGAACCATGATTTCCAAAACCACTTTCCATATTATCTAAAATGCTTCAAACTTTATTTCATGTCTACATAAAAGGGTAATAAGAACAACATAAAAGATGCCAAAAGGTGAATAGTTTGATTATTACCTACGAGTTTGATGTCTGTGTTATCTACTAACCATTGGGCACCATCCTTCATGAATCCAACATAGCTTGTATCAAACTCTTTCTTGAACATAAGACGTCTGGCAAGTTTTTAAGCCATAGTTAACAAATCCAACACTCAGTTCAGAAACTCGTAATTTAACAGACGACAATAGCTAACTGAGAATTACTTAATATTACCTGTCAGTGTTCAATGTTCTGAAAAGCACACGACGAACTCCTCTTGGAATGTGAAGTGACTTCATCACTTCAGCTACAAACTCAGAAGAAAAATATGCAACACAATCAATAACCAAAATATAATCATTGCCATAAGCCAATTTACTTAACAAGTACTGGATATGAAGGTTAGTCTTAACCACTGCATCTTCTAATCATAATTTCACACAAACTTATAAAGTCAATAAATTTGACCAAAAAGTCAATAAATTTAACAAACCAGTTATGTTCTTGTCCTTGGGAACATCAACTAACAAGGTAGGACCTGCAATAAAACCAAAATCCAAATCCTTTAACCAAAAAAAAATTGAGAGATAAATAAAACAAAAGGAACAAGGCCTTGTAGATCATAATACCGTTGAGAACTTCAAGATCAAGTGAGTCTACATCAAAACCAGCGTCGTAATAGTTATCATAGAAGTGTCCAGGCGAATCAACGTGAGTACCAGTGTGCGTTGGAATCTTCATCTCTGAGTTATTAGCGAGAGATCCGTTCTTCATACTCGCAGCTAACCATAGAAACCGTCCGATACCTTCCGTTGATTCCCATGACGGCATCTCCGGAGTGTAACGGTGGCTGATGTCGAATATTTTGCCTTCGCCGTAGACTTCACGGCGTATCGGCTTGAGTTCATCGGAGAAACCTCCGTCGATGGGAGCAGTTCCAGGGATGGAAGGGTAGGCATCGAAGACGGCGACGGAAATGGGAAGAGAAGGGAGACAGAGGAGTGTGAGGAGGATGAATAATGGAGGAACGGCCATTGTCAGTTCGCTTTATCAAACTTCGATCATCGCCGAAGATGATAATGAATCAATTTCAACCATCTTAGGGTTTTCCGTAGATTTAATTTATGGATCTGAATCAATGATAGACCCAAACTATCAACTCATTTATGGGCCTGAATCAATTGTAGGCCCAAGCTATCAATTTATTTTGGGTCAGGAAACTTTTTTTTTTTTTAATTATTAATACATGAAAGTTGGGAAATCTCTCCTTGAGTCTGTATATTCATCTCAATATATAGGCTGAGCTGTTACAATATCTATGGGATCGCTATTCATGACTCGTAGCTGTTGTTTTTGTTTTGGCCGGTTTTCAAATCCTAAGTACTTTTTGGAACTCCATATCTTCCATTGCCACATCTATGAATTGGTTGAAGCAAAGTGACAAAAGCATAAGCAAGATTATACATATAGTCTATGCATGATCATTGGCCATGCTGTCTTGATGAGTAGGATAAACAAGAAAGAGAAGATAATAGGGCATACAACATAATATGATATATGAAACAGAAGACAATATAACAAAAAAAAAAAGGATTTCTCATTCAGATTTATCTACTAAGTACATCAAACACTAATGACGACAAAAGAAACAGGAAACTTTTGTATTTCTTAAAAGTTTCTATCCTTAGACTGATTTGACAATCTCGGTCGGCATGCTTGTGTTAGAACATAACACTACTTGTTGGTGTTGTTGCACATTCTTCTCAATCTCCCACCTAGATTTTGCTATGACTCCATCACTGACCGGCTCATATGCCTGAGGAATATCAAAAACCAAAATAAAATAAAAAAAAAAATTCAAAAGATTATGACAAAATCTCAAAAGAAAAAACAAGGCAAAATTTTGGTGGATACCCACCTCAAGTTTTTGGACAAGCACTTTGGCATTAGGAGCAGAGACAAAGACGTGACGCTGAGATGGGTTAATAAAGCCATCATCAAAGACAATTGGTTCATCTTTTAATAAATCCACATCTCTTAAATCACGACTATCCCGATTTATTGAACAACTAGGTAAGCAAAATGCGGTTGATTTTGTCTACAATGTGAATTCATCCTCCTTAACCAAGGACAAACACAATCTCTCCGTCTTTAAATTTGACATATTTAAAGTTCCCACGAGATTTTGACCGTGCTCATCGGCTTTTACCCATAACCATTGTCAAATGACCATTCACACTGGAGTTTTTAATTTGTTAGTTTCACTCAAAGGGGAATCAAAAGATCCATACTTTATTACACTGGCGAGAACAGTAAACTAGTTCAATTATGCATGAAATCCCTGACCTGTAGCTGTAAATTTGTGAAGTTATATCTTTTTCTTTTTCTTTTTCAAGCTGGTTCATCATCATCCTCCACTCAATGTTTCGTCCTTGGCTCAACATGTCGAGTTTCGGTTGATACCCACTAATTGCTAAATTTGATGTGTCCCATATCATGACCCATACTCTTGGACTCTTGGTGTATATGTGCCAACGAGTAGGGTTCTTCTCCTGACACAGCAGTCTATTATTAGTTTGTTGGGTCACACGTTACATGGATACTTGCAGCTTCAGTAGATTGAACCCAATCGACACATAGTTTACTGTTTATAGTTACGCATCTATCAGTTTAACACTTCAGTAATACCATTCAACTCAACCTCTGAATGGTCACTTACATTTACATATAACTAATATATTTAATGGTTAATAGATTGATTGGCAGAGTTGACGTGACAGTCTTGTTTGTCATTTTTTTCTTCGGTTTTGGTTGGTCGAAACTGGAATTATTTTATGTTTTGGTTTTCGTTCGGTTTCGTTTGCAATAAATTATGTTATTTTTAATTTACTTTTGATAAACGTGTCAAGTCAATTTGTTCATTACAGTAGTCGTAATTGTGTGTATGAAAACACCAGACATAAATAAGGCTCTTTTTTTAAAACGTCTATCTAAACAAGGCTCTCCAGTATACTTTAAACTGACTAATTTAGTTTTTCTTTTACTATATGTCAATTTTAAATCTCTTTTGAATAACCAAGTAAACGAGAGCAATATAGTCATATGTATTATTATTTCGCTTTCATGTTGGCAGCCAATACTCAATTGAGGACCATTTTACTTATTGCTACTTTTGGAAATTCGACCAATAGTAGAACTTCTACATTATTACTTTTAAAATTTAACCACTTCTATATAAGAAAATGCTGAGTCAAAAGTATACGTACCCCGGTACCAGTATCTCGACCGACATCTAAAATCTTGTAATGCCAGCTGACTTGTACCATGAAAACATATAATTCAACTCGACATGATCTAACGCAATCCGATATTGTCTTTGAATTGAGCGTAGCCACGCAACATCAGATGAAACCATTGGTATCGTAAAGAGAGAAAACTCTCAAGGTTGTGACTGAGATAGAAATTAGTAACTAACTGGTATTTGAAAATGACAACTGGTATCTTTCCATTCCAGGATTCACGTGGATTATCATTACATAAAGAGTACAGCCCTACTCAAGGATAACCTTTAAAAAAGGGTAAAATTTAAAGATCTCGGGATCAATTTCAGAAAGCATACTTCATCAGTAAAAAGTTAAAACAAACGCCATTTGGTTTTACATTTGACAATATATAATTACATCATTTCTTAATTTTTCGTAAAAGTCACTTTTGTATATAAATTCTTCCGACTATATATTCCATGTCTAATTCGATTTTTTCTAGTGGGACTTGATGAGCTTTTGAGTGAAGTTCGACGAAATGACAACTATCTTTATAGTTTTGTGAAATTAGATATATTAATTTTAGCTATCAAAAGCAAATACTTGCGTTAGTAGCTTCATGCATTATTGTTGTAAACAACACTTTTCTATACGTCGAACATTGTCGTTTCAAAAAGAAAAGGAAAAGGACACAATAAGGACCAAAATTGGTGATTTCTTCATCAGTGCTATGACTTTCCAATACTTCATCATATGTGATATGTAATTACGAGGAAATTACGTAAAAGGAATTAAAAGCAAACTTTGTAAGGTGTAAGTAACATAGTTATAATAAAGAGTGAATTGAGTAAATGATTAAAATGTAGATTTAAGTAGGTAAATAGTAAGCAGGTTTTATAATTCATTCTTTTTGTGTAGTTACAATAACATGAATTTTACGGAAACAGAACAATCAAAAATATGTCTTCTCTTAGGCTTTTTTTTGTTAAGCAAAGCAAAAATGAAAAAAAAGAGTGAAGAAATTTGAAAACAAAAAATTCAAAGAGAAGAAAATTTCTACTTAGAAATTAGTGGTTTATTTTCTTTTTTCATACTTAGAAGTTATTTTAACTTTAACAGCTTTTATAGATGAATCAGATATTCATTCGAGGACTTTAATAGATACGTAAAACCAGGATGTCCGGTTAGCTTTATACTATATGTATTAAAATAATTTCGATACTAAAACAAAAAGACCAAGATATCCGCGTTCCATCCACTCTTAATTTATCATATTGGAGTAACAGACTAAGCTACCTTTCGAGCTTTGACTTGAAGCTACCCTTCAAGCTAGTCCACTTTTGAAAGTTTGGCTTGACGCTAAACTTGAAGCTGATCCGAACGTACCAGTAGACTTGAAGCTACGTACTGTTAAAACTTTGGCTTCACCAAATTAAAGCTGTGAACGTAGATGACTATATGCCTACTCTATATAGTTTTTCACATACTTTTAATTATTTTTGCTTATAACAAAACTCGAGTCAAAAGCAACTCGCACGTTTATCATCTCTAATTACTTAACTATAGTTCCATGCTTATTTATCGTGTGAACAAAGAGACGATGAAGGAACAAGGAAGCTCGGCTTAATAGTTCAAAGTTGACGCCTGTTTTGTCTAAAACATCCGAAGATCAAGCAATGAACACAATAAAGCAAACCAAAGAAAATTTCAAAAAAAAAAGTAAAGCAAACCAGTTGGGTTAGTTTTTGGCCTTAAGTTTTAAGCCACCAAACAAAATTTGAGAAGACTTCAATTTATACAGTGGGCCCCGCTTTTGAAGTAACATGCATAACTGATTACGTCATCTTTCTTACGTCATAATTTCTATTGTTCAGAATATTTCTAAAATATAAAATTAGATATATCAAAAAAATTTGGTGTTTGAATTATCGAGATTCTCTACAGTAATTCAAGAAAAAACAATTTCCAAAAAGAAATATTTTTTTTTTGTTTTTGAAAAAGAGATTCAAAGTCAATTTGATAACGCACTCATCCAAGTCCAACTATTTAATTTGTCTATATAATCCAATGAATTGAGAGAAGAAATATATATATATATATATATATATAGCCATACAATATTTGGCTATACGTAAAAAACGCGATTGAAGTGCTCGAGAAGATAAAGTTTAAATCTTTTATACAATGTCTAAAACATTGGCCAAATGGTTTGATTTGGAATCACAAGAAAGTGGTTGTTCTCCTTTATTTATGTCACCAACCCTCTCCACGAATCCACAATCAATCTCCGGCGATAAAGACGGCGGAGATGGTGGGCGGATTCCGGTAGAAGAGTGGCTGCCGATCACAGAATCAAGAAAAGGGAATATTTATACGGTGACGTTTCATCTTCTCTGTTCGGGAATTGGTCTCCAAGTGATTCTTCTTCCTGCAGCCTTCGTAGCACTCGGATGGTAAAAAAAACTTATAATCAAAATAAAATTTTGTTGTGTAATTTAAAATTATTTGATTCGAGTAGCCTTTTTAGTTGTTGTATTTACAATTAAATTTTGATTTTTTTTTCCAGGGTATGGGGAACGATAATCTTAACGGTAGGATTTGTATGGAAGCTTTACACGACGTGGCTTCTTGTTCATCTTCACGAAGCCGTTCCCGGAATACGTTTCAGCAGATACGTGAGACTCGCAATTGCTTCATTTGGTATGTAACGACCAAAACAAATTCTTGAATCCCTCTTAGTTCATTTTAGGAGTTTCTTTCTTTTTCTGAAATTGGTTTTATTGAGAATTTAAGTTTTGAAAACGTTTTCGTTTCGTTGTTGTCATAATAGGTGTAAAGCTTGGAAAACTTCTTGGAATATTCCCTGTGATGTATCTCTCAGGAGGAGCTTGTACGATTCTAGTTATAACCGGAGGGAAATCAATACAACAACTTCTATACATTTTGTCTGAAGACGACAAAGGGCCACTTACTTCCGTGCAATGTTTCTTGATCTTCAGCTGCATTGCGATGATCATGTCTCAGTTTCCAAATCTTAATTCTCTTTCTGGTGTCTCCTTGATCGGTGGTGTTATGGGCATGACATATTGCACCGTGATTTGGATGTTACCTGTAACTAGTGATCCACAAAAGATTCAGATCAGTGCCTCGTACGCTACAACGGATGAAAGTTTCGTTCAAATTTGTAATGCTATTGGATTGATAGCTATAGTCTTTCGTGGGAACAACCTCGTCCTCGAGATACAGGTCTTAAAAAACTCGAATTTAAAACCTAGTTTTTATATATGTTTTTTCAGATATATATATATATCTCTTTCGTTTATATTAATAATGGGTCTTCTGTGTGGTGCTATTTGTAGGGTATTCTTCCTTCCGATTCAAAAAACCCTTCGAGTAAGATAATGTGGAGAGCAGTAATGATCTCTCATATACTCATCGCGATTTGTATGTTTCCATTATCGGTTATTGTATATTGGGCACACGGAGACAAGGTATGTAATCAAAACACAACTCTAGGCGGTTTTTGTTTTAGTTGTTTGCGTTATCTTTAACATTTTTAAGAAATAAATTCATTGGGTATATAAACCCATTCATGTGTATTTTTGGTAATATGTGAAATTGCTTAGACCGAAAACTTTACTTTATACAATGGAATGCTAGAAGATTTGACTAAGCTAACTTTCTGTTTAAAAGAAATGTTATCAGTCGGAGTTAATTGACGGTTCAATGTTATAATTCTTCTATATGATAGATTCCGGCGACGGGGGGTCCTGTAGGAAACTACCTGAAACTTTACGAAGAAGAGTACTCTAGACGCGCCGCTTGTTTCGTACACCTCACGTTTATCTTCTCTTGCTTATGCTCATATCCGATAAACTTAATGCCGGCGTGTGACAACGTAGAGATGGTGTACATAACTAAAAAACAAAAGCCGTGCTCCTTCATTGTCCGGATGATGTTGCGGGTGTTCTTGAGTTTGGTTTGTTTTACTATAGCCGTTGGATTCCCGTTTTTGCCTTATCTAGCGGTTCTCATTGGAGCAATAGCCTTGCTTGTTACGTTTACGTACCCCTGTTTCATGTGGATCTCTATCAAAAAGCCGCAAAGGAAAAGCCCGATGTGGTTGTTCAACGTTTTGGTGGGTTGCTTAGGTGCTTCTCTCAGCATTTTGCTTTTGGTTGCCTCGGCTATGCGTTTGGCTGATAAGGGTTTGGATGCAAATTTCTTCAAACCCTAAAGCATTCTTGCAACTGTTAGAATGTAAATAGGATTTTGTGGCGCCCGAGGTAATTAAACTTGTGATCATTAATATGTTCAATCGAAATATTCAAATTTTATAATTATGATTAAAATACTTCTCACAAGAAAGAGAAAATCTCACGTCATGATTTTCGATAAACTGCAAGTATAAAGAAATTGATCTTATAACATACTAATTAACAAGTTTAAATCCCATATTACTTGACTACTGAGTAATGAGTACTCTATGATAATGAATGGTATTGATTACATATAAAATTTTGTGGCATTAAGAAAATAACAGGATATTTTCATCTTTACATGTACATATCTGAAATTAAAGATGAAATCATGAAACAAATTATTTATCTGCCTAATCCCTGATAAACCCAAAAAAAAACTGATTATGTTGTGCGAGGTGATTGTTAGAATCCGAATAACAAGAAATCTTTACAAAATCAACAATCAGAACTAGAATTGGAGAGATCAAGTGTCCTGCCAAGTTTGTCTCTATGGAAAGTGATCCTGCATCTGATGCTCGAGTAGAACTTAGTCTTGACCAATGGGCCGAGCACATAGGCCCGTGATCGCAACGTGAAAATCAGGTTAAAAAGCTAAACGACTTGTTCAGGTTTAGCTCGTTGGGCGTCAAGAGCCGGTACGCCTCCATACATAGGAATTTCATTACCTAATACTTTGGTCTCAATGATTCTTTCGCTCTTCCTTCGTTGATAGAACTTTTTAATCTATTTCTCAAACAAAAACGAAATTATTTATTTCACATGAATTATAACATCCCCGGTTTAGTCAATAAGGTGTGAAATTGTTTACCTGATCAGAGGCGAGGATGAGCCCGGAATAGCTGAGCTGGAGCCTGGAGGGGGAGAAGAGGTGACGTGGAAAGTGAAGAAAGTTGCAGGTTTTTGTATAAGATCCTGACCAGAGGCGATGTGTGATTTTGTTACAGGTAGCTATATTTTCTAAGTTTCTTTTAAACCCACTAAAAAGGACCAAGTATATATATATATATATAGTAGTACCAGATCATACTATCAACTATGATGTATCTCGTAATGTTGTTTCGTAAGAGGAATTAATATTAGTTGTTTATGTAATATCTAACGCAAAGTATTAGATCATATACTAATTGATCAATACAAAACTTAAGTTTTAATATATTGGGTCAGACAAAAACCTTTCATATTGAAAAAAGAAAAGAAAAATACATCTTTCGAATTAATTTCGTAAAATAAAATGCAAATTAATGTCGTGCCTTCAAGGCGAACATTAAAGTCGCCATTTACTTTGGGAAAAACATTGAAAAACCTGAAATAAATCTTTAGTGGTCCAAAATATTTGGTTTATTGTTAATCTCACACACGAGATATTTCACGCAGAAATGTTTTGAGAGTTGGTGTTGATTCTGGTCTGATTATCGAGTTCGGTTTAGCCAATTTGATATATTCGGTTTTGAGTAGTGTGTGTGGTCAATATTTTTGTATGCTAACTGAGGGGCATTTACGAAAATTTCGAAGAGTGAGACAGATGGGCTTGGACTTGTTGCAAATAGTTTTCTGATAAACATGATCATAACACCTGGAGTCTTGACTGTGTGACATAGACCTTTAATGGGTCTTTCATTTATTTACAAGAAACTACTAGCTTCATCTAATTGTATAAATTTAGTCTCTTGAATTTAGTATAATTTATCAAACCTTCTATCACCACATCATTACTATTGTTATATACACTGTGAACGAAGACAGAGGCCATCTTTTTAAAATCAGAAGAAAGTATATTAATAAATTACCATAATCTCAATTGACTATGCAAGAAAAATCACTTTATTGGAAGATATTCATAAGACACTTAGAACATGAATATAAAAACCCACTTAGATTTCTAAACTAACTGGCGTATGAATAAAGCCTTTTGTCAATTCATCCCAGTTTTCACTTGTGTGTGTGGGGGATTTGGGACGATGTGTGCACAGTTGTCCTTGAGAAGAGGTGGAAAGAACGGGTTTAAGGGAAACATATGAGGCCAACAGTAATCATCTATGGTTGAGAGTGCTTTGCAACATGCGACTCCAACATTTCCAAACCGACCAGAGAAAATTGAATTAATGAGTTCAAGTACGCATCCTTGAGTATTGAAAAGAGATGACCAACATTTTTCTAAATTGATAGGAAAATCCGGAGAAACTTGTGAGCGCGGTGGTTCTTCATGAGCTATGCCTGGAGTGATTAAAACTGCAACGCATAAGGCTATAATCAAGAACAAAGAGACAAGAACTCTTGAATTGTTTCCCATCTCTTTCTTCTTTTTAGTTTCTTTTCTTCTTTTTAGTTTCTATTCTTCTTTTTGCTTTGATGTTTGGATGGTTTGGGCAGGCAACTAGTTTAGAATTTATAGGATGTTAACCTTTTTTTAACAAGAACAAAACGGTACTAAATTATGTAGTTAATTAGAAACGAATTAAGTGTTTATAAGTTATAACATCCATATTAGCAACGGTCGGATTTTAAAGCATTCTAAAAGTAACTCATGTCCTGATAATTCTCTGGGCTGACCATATTTCTTCATTCTGCCAAATGCATTATAAGTTACGGGTATTACTATTACATTAAACGGTGCTTGACAAAAGACATAACAAAATTATATTTGTTGAAAAGAAAATATTCAGTATGTTTCTTAAAAGTTATACAAAGTTTATAATGCATGATACAATTACCTGCAAACAAATTTTTAGTATAGTTTCTTTACCTTTCGTTTAAATGAAATATTGTCTACGAGCATCGGTTAATATAGAAACGTTTCTCGACCAACAACTCTTTCGGGGTGAATTGGGTGAGGAAAATAAAAACACCTCATTCGAGAAGGTTCCTTTTGGACAAATCACATGGGACGACATGATTATGGGGGAAGAAGCTTTTGAATATGCAACAGAGTGAAAGTCAATTAACAACGGTGAAACAAATTCCTTTATAGTAATAGATGGCTCCATATTGGGAAATTAATATAACTTAGTATATCCGGTATAGCTGGCTCCATACTAAATTATTTAGTATAATGGGCAACTTGTTATAATCTGGTATAACTGGTGTGGTATATAAGTATAATTGCACTAATAATTATACTCAATAAATAAATTTAAAATAATTTAAAATAAAAAAATAAAAAATATTTTCCTTATTTAACATTGAATTGAATGGTATGTAAATTAACTAAGTATATAAGAGATTTAATTTATGCAGCATAAGTCTTTCCTCATTATGATTTTTTTTTTTAAATGTGCGCATATGACGTGAAACCCTACAATTATGTCTGTCAATCAAAATCATTATTAGTGGGTTCCATCCTCTTGTACCGGCCGTAAGCCTGATGTGAATTAACAAAAATAAATTTTAAAATTAGCGGGATTATGTATATGCAAGTTACATATTTAATGAAATGAATGCAAATTATGATATTTTATTTTGTGGATTAACCGTATATACAAATATTTATAATTTTTTTTATAAAATTTTGTTTTGATATGGGGTTTTAAAAACATTATGTTGTTTTAAGAGTTTTAAATAAATTATTTATTATTTATTGTTTTAATTTTTTATGTTTTATATTTTGTGTTGTTATTTTATAAATTTTATAGATATAATATATATTTTTAAATAATTTAATATTTTTAACTATATTTTTAGCAGATTTACTGGATAATTTATTGATTAATACGGGACATGTGCAAATTACTAGTTAAAACTTTGCGAATCATACAAATAATTTTTTTTATATAAAAAGTTGTAAATTTGCAACACGGCAGTTTAGCAGATTGAAACCCTTGAAAAAGCTACCTACATTTAAGTTTAAATATAAACGTGTCCGAGACATTTGACAGCTACGCTGATATGTGTTCGTTTCGTTGACAGAGATCGAGAATGGTAAATGGTTTGCTGGCAATATAAGTATATTAGGTATTGGTATTGGAAGGTTGAAGTCTAATTGAATTAGGTCAATTTAAACTCACATCAGTTTTATTATCATTAAGTTCATGTAACATAATCCCGAAGCTTGTTGATTCCTTTTTGTCTCGATTAGTAGTATTATTTTATCTAACCGCATACATAGGGGTTTACATCTTTTCATAGTATTTTTTTGTGTTGAAAATTTACATATTTTCATAGTTACTAACTTCCTTAATTTTTGATAGGAGTCAACAAGGAAAACAATAATATTATTCACCAAGGGCTCGCATCAGATCAGTATATCACAATTTTATCAAATGGAAACAAAATTTACAGAAATATAACTTATAATATTCTGCAATCCACAATTAGAGCCTACACATTTGATTATTTCAATGTGTGTTTTTAAACATTAATTTAATTTAAAACAAAACAGTAGTGATAAAATGTCAATAATTTTAGATATTGTGTCTTATAAAACACCCATAAAACTTACAACAAAATAATATCTTTAATTTGAAACTTATTTAATAGTTAAGACAGTATTATAAGTATGACTGATGTACATTGTCTTATAGCCTAACAAAATAAACAAGTGGACATAAATTCTTTCTTCGTAAAAACTTATTGAAAACTCTACCCAAAAAAAACTAATTTTATCGACATAACTTCTTGAAAACTCTACCCCATAAAGAAAAACTATTTTATCCAGTTATTAAATTTCATACTGATCGAGAACATTAAATTTTCTGAAAGTCATTGAAATAAAATCAGAAACGTTAATTTGAAACACGTGGGTCCTAGAATTACTATTGTGTCTTTCTAAAACCAAAATTACTGATGCGCCCCCCATTTGTTATGTTACTATAAAAGAAAATCTAATTCCTCAATCCCAAATCAGTTGTCTTTAGAATTACTTAACAAAATCTATGATAAAAAAAAATGGAAGAAAGCAAAAGAAACTTAATAGAAGAAGAAGCGAGAGCTTCCCTAGACATATGGAAATATGTTTTTGGGTTTGCAGACATCGCAGCTGCAAAGTGTGCCATTGATCTTAAAATACCAGAAGCCATTGAAAACCATCCTTCTTCACAGCCGGTGACTCTAACCGAACTCTCCTCTGCTGTCTCCGCCTCTCCGTCACATCTCCGCCGAATAATGAGGTTTCTTGTGCACCAAGGACTATTCAAAGAAGTCCCCATAAAAGATGGTTTAGCCACAGGCTTCACTAACACGCCACTCTCTCGCCGTATGATGGTCACAAAACGCGATGGAAAATCTCTGGCTCCTTTTGTTCTCTTCGAAACAACTCCTGAGATGCTCGCTCCATGGCTGAGACTGAGCTCAGTCGTTTCTTCTCCGGTCAACGGTTCAAGTTCATCACCGTTTGATGCAGCGCACGGTAAGGACGTGTGGTCGTTCGCGCAGGATAATCCGTGCCTTAGCGAGATGATCAATGAGGCCATGGCTTCTGATACAAGGCGCGTGGTGCCACGTGTAGCTGGAGCTTGTCATGGCTTGTTTGATGGCGTGGCTACGGTGGTTGACGTAGGAGGCGGTACCGGAGAGACGATGGGAATACTTGTAAAGGAGTTTCCATGGATCAAGGGAATTAATTTTGATCTTCCTCATGTTGTTGAAGTTGCTCAAGTCCTGGATGGTGTTGAGAATGTTAATGGCGATATGTTTGATTCTATTCCCGCATGCGACGCTATTTTTATCAAGGTTAAATTCTTTTCTATAAACAGTCAAAACGATTATTTTTAAAAAAACTTTAAGTTTGTTGCTGTCTGAGAAAACTTATTTACTCGCAAAAACAACAAAAAAAAACAACTTGTTTTCCTAACTGAAAATATACTCACTCGATCTCTTTCAAAAATATGAAATTTAAATATGTTGTATGCTTGAAAATTTATTCGATATATATATATATATTATTTTTGCATTTATATAGAATTATAATTTAGAACTCACCCACTTCTAAAATACCCGGAGCTTTTTCAAAATTTGTATAGAAAAGAGGTCTGCATGTCAAACAAAAATAACTGAAAAAAATTGGATGTTAAAAGTTTAGTATTTATTCTATACCATCTTTTCAAAAACCTGAATGATTTAGACATGATATATTTAATACCAAAGTAGCGAATCAATTGATAGAAACTTTTAACCACTATCACGTACCCAGTAAATAAAGCAACCACTATCAATTTCTCGAGATATTAGTAACCACTATTCAGAGAGAACATATTAAATACATGGGAAATTGCCATGGTGTAAAATGGATCATCAACATCACCAATTTAATGTACGCGTCTATATTGATTTATTGTGTACGTATTTGTAAGTCTTGAATTTTAATAAGGTCACTTTCATTTTAGTTTTTAAATTGTTTCTAGAAAAAAAAATTAGGTAGATAACATTTTTTCCTTTTAGAAATTACTCTTTGATTATTTAACCTGTATAGTTATTTTATTTAATGGAGAAGTATATCTCTATTACATCTAACACGTAAAATTTGATAAATAAATGGTAGTGGGTGTTACATGATTGGGGAGACAAGGATTGTATAAAAATATTGAAGAATTGCAAAGAAGCGGTCCCAGAAAATGCGGGGAAAGTGTTGATAGTGGAGTGTGTGATCGGAGAGAAGAAAAAGACGATGATAGTGGAAGAAAGAGATAAAAAGTTGGAACACGTGAGACTGCAGCTTGACATGGTGATGATGGCTCATACAAGCACAGGCAAAGAACGAACTTTAAAAGAGTGGGACTTTGTTCTTACAGAAGCTGGCTTTGCCCGATTTGAGGTTAGAGATATTGATGATGTTCAGTGTCTTATCATCGCGTATCGGTCTTGAAAGGTGGATATGAAAATTTGAATCCTAGCTGAGGAAGAGCTAAACCAAATTTTCATCTGAGAAAAAAACTCAATAAATTTGTGATTATTGGTTTAGTGTTACTTGAGAAACCATTATGCTGAGTGAGAATAATCATGGCTTGTATCTGACACTATGTACACAGTCTTGTTGTATTGGTATTATTGTATTGAATATCTTAGTTTAAATATAAATCTATTATTGTATCATATCACTAATAAATCCGAACAGAAACCTTATTTTGAACCGTATATTAAAACTAAGAAATTTAGTACAAAATATAGCACTACCGTTTTTTTGGGTAGAATAATAGCAAAAAAATAAGAAAGAGGATGAGAAATCCATGTGTCTATTAATTAAATTATATTAAAAATTATTATTATTAAATTTGGCCATGTTCTAAAAATCTCCGCCTACCTCCGATTACACCTCGTCTAGTCGGTAGATCTATCATCGCCGCCTCAATTAATGACTAATCCCTCGAAAAAGTCAGTCAACCGATTACTCCCTGCCTAATCCGATTAATTCCCGCCTAATCTGATTATTTTCCGCATAATCATTTATAATTCAATTATTTTTAAAATTTCAAGTATAAAAATATTATTTTTGTTATTCAGACATTTATATTGAAAATTTGTGATATTTTATAATAAATTATGTTAAAATTATAAATAAAAATCATAAAATAAATTATTAATACTATATTTTCATGTATTTAATATAATTTTTAAAATAATATTATTTAAAATTTTAATATAATAGATAAATATATTTTTAAAATATTAAAATAACCTAAAACTAATCTCTGATTAATTCCCGTTTACTCCCTGATTAATAGTTTATGCCTAGCTAATTTTAAAACATTGAAATTTGGTGAGAAACGCAAACTTCATTAGTATTGGGCTTATATTTTATGAATCTTACATCACTTACAAAAGCCCAATAATAATGAACACGCGTCATCTTGTCATTGAACCAGTCAGCTCTCTTCAGGTGACGGGATTACGCCTTTACAGTTCGCGCTACCTCTCTCTCGTTCTCAGATCATACCGAAGTAGAGATTTCAGGGCGAGACACACACAGAGCAATTTGATTCTCCTCTCTGATCTCATATTAGGAAGATGAGTGAGACAGTGAAAAGGTTTGGAACAGACTTTAAGGGATTTCATCACCCTGTTGTTGATTTCTGGCGACGAGAGGTCGGCGCAATCTCCTCTCGTAATTTCTCCAATCGCTTCTCCGCCTCCGAGGTTTGTTTGTTTGTTTATCTCTTCACTGATTTCTGATTCTCTTCAATTTTCAAAGTTTTGAAATTTGTGCTTCTTCTAAAATTGAATGGTTCACGAATCGACTAATCATTTGTATGATCACATGGAAACTCAATTTTGTATATGTAGAATATGGTTCTGCGCTTTGAGGTATACCGGAAGCTAGAGAAGCACAAAGGCTGTGTCAACACTGTGAGCTTCAATGCTGATGGAGATGTTTTGATTTCTGGCTCTGATGATCGGCGTATCGTTCTTTGGGATTGGCAACTTGGTAAAGTTAAGCTTTTGTTCCATTCAGGACATGGTAATAATGTTTTTCAAGCAAAGTTTATGCCTTTCTCTGATGATCGAACTATTGTAACTTGTGCTGCTGATGGAATGGTGAGCTCTCTTCTTTGTTTGTGTCACACTTTACTTTGGTTAGCTTCTTCTTAATAAGATTTATACTCGAAACATCTCTTTAGGTTCGCCGTGCTAGTATTCTTGAGGGTGGGGAAGTGGAGACTTGTTTCTTGGGATTGCATCAAGGACGAGCTCATAAGCTGTGTATTGAGCCAGGAAACCCTCATATATTTTACACATGTGCTGAAGATGGATTAGTACAACGTGTAAGTAGTTGATGCATCACTTTTGGATATCTACTTTTGAATCTTTATAATTTGTTTTAGAAATTGGATTCTTGCTACCCATTTCAGTTTGATCTGAGGACTGAAGCCCCTACAGAACTTTTCACTTGCCAATCAGCTGATCGTAGGGGGAGGAACATGGAAGCCAACCAGCTTAACGCAATTGCCATGGACCCAAGGAATTTCAACCTCTTTGCTGTTGGTGGGATGGACAAATACGCTCGTCTTTATGATATCCGTAGAGTTCATTCTGACAGTTTAAACGGTTTTAGCCGAGTCACACAGCATTTTTGCCCTCCACATCTTATTGGTAATGAACAAGTTGGAATAACGGGGTTGGCCTTCTCAGAGCAAAGCGAGCTTCTTGTTTCATACAACGATGAATTCATATATCTTTTCACACCTGCTATGGGACTAGGTTCTAACCCTATCCCATCCTCTTCAGTATCCAAGAGCAAAGGATCAAAATCAGAATCAGCTTCGTCTCCAAAAGATGATAGCAAACACTCGGTTCCTTTGGTTTATAAGGGGCACAAGAACTCTGAGACAGTTAAGGGTGTGAATTTTTTTGGACCTCGGTCTGAATATGTGGTCAGTGGGTCAGATTGTGGCCGGATATTTATTTGGAAGAAAAAAAGTGGGGAGCTTATACGTATTATGGAAGCGGATAGGCATGTAGTTAACTGTATCGAGCCTCATCCTCATATGCCAGTACTTGCTAGCAGCGGAATTGAAAGTGACATCAAGATGTGGACCTCAACTGCAAAAGAGAGAGCTACATTACCTGACAACATTGAACTGGTATGCTTTCTTGTTATATTTACTCTTTACTTGATTGATGATTTTATTTGTATTCGAGTTAGAACTTTGTCTGAATAATGAAACCAATAGGTTCAATAATCTGTGATTGTCTCTATGGTTAATAAGCTGAATTGAGTGTTCATGCATGTAGAGGTAGATTGTTAAATTTAACTAATGAGCTTTTTTTGCTTGAAACTTATGATATGACCACATAAAACTAATTTGGCAGCTGGTACACTTTGTTTGTAAAATGTCCAGTTACCCAGTCGGTTTCGCGTTCCTTGGTTTTCCTCTCTTAGCTTCCATGATTATGAAGACTATTTATTTGATAATGGAATGGATGTTGGTATTGATGGGAACGAGGGGGAAGATGAATCATTTGATGATGCTGAGGATGATTCAGATTCAGATTATAGCAGTGGACTAGATGATAATGATTTTGATGATGACATGGATAGTGATGAGGATGATGATATGGATGATGATTTTTTTGATGAAAGTGATAACCATTTGGATAATAGTAGTGATGGTGGTAGTGAGAGGGACATTGATAGTCTTAGTGACAGTCATCAAGATGATTGAATATTGTTTGAAATTTGTGTTCCAGCGCAAGCCAAGGCCTAGGGGATGGATGTACAATGTATCTTCACCGCAGCAACTGTTGGCACATCTCTTCTCGCTGCAGAGCCGGAGTAGTTTGAGTCCAGAGGAAGAAGGAGAAACTTCTTCAGCCACTGGAAGAGAACTTCTTGATCTTATTCTCACCTTCAATGATCAGAGCGACCATGAAACTGCAACTGATGATGAAGATGGTAATAGCCATGAAGACTTCTTCTCTTAACAGAAATAAAACAAACAAACAAAAAAAAACTCCTTTGGAAGAAATTGTAAATATTTTTTTCAGTGTCTTTTATAACCAAACAAATAATTACAACTTTTTATTTATTTACGCAATCGTTGTATATGTTATGGTTTTTCTGTGGACCACAGAGAAAAATAGGATTATAGTTACCAAAACATTTTCCCGCGCGAAAAATATAAATGCAAAAGAGACTGACGACGACGAGAGATATATTTCGTTGAATCTTCAATTTTTCCAGTGCAAACCCAGAATGAATCTTCTATCTCGATGCTACCGTATTTATTTACAACTGCGATGCGTGCAAGTGTGTTTCTTCTGAGAATCACCAGACAACGGGGAAGCAGCGAAATGGGAACCGGAATCTCGAATTCGACCCGGATAGTTCTTCGAGACCAATCTAAGCTAACTAAGCAGCTTAATGATCCTGCACTAACGCGTGCTTTACGTGTTTTCGCTGATTCTGGGCGTATGGAGAATGATTCTATTGGGCTTCTCAAAGTCCGAGTAAACTCACTATTAATTTGATATTATCCGGTTTGAACCTAGTCTTTAAGCTCGCACAGTTTTACTTTTAGTAATCATTAACAAAAGACCTCAAACTAATTAGTTATTGATTTTTTTATATATTAAACAATTCTTCGATGTCAAACATTGGTTTATACTACAACCCATTCCCACGGTTCCATGAAATGAACGAAGATGATGTTTGACGTTTTTTACAATTTACTGTTTTATCTGGTTTTTTTTATAATAATTAAAAATTAGTATTGTTTCCTTATTCAAATAATGTTATTTTATTTAATATATTGACAACAAAACGGCGTAACCCAAATATGTAAAAGAAATATATATATATATATAACTGTTTGGTTTATTATTTTAAAATACAAATAAGCGAATCGAATTGAACCGATTAAGCTTTAATTCGTGTAACTGAACTGACTCCACTTACTTGTTTGTTTGTCTTCTTTATGAATGGAATTATTATGGAAGCATGACCAAAATAAAAAAAAAGATAAGAGGATCATGGAAGTATTTTTTGGGGGAAACGGTCATTTATCGCTGCTCGAATTTGGAAACTTTTACTCCCATTAAAATAATGGTAACCAATGACAAAAATATGCTTTATCAGATTCTGCAACACACCTCATGTCCTATGGTTTCCTATCAGATCAACATGCACTTTGAATAATCAAAGAAAATGTCCTTCATTCCTTCCTATTGAATGATCATACAGTTATGTTTTAGCCAAGTCTCCCTAATTACTAGTTGAAAATTTGTTGCTTTTATCAAAAGAAGAAGAAGAAATTTTAAATTTTAAAATATGGATGATGTAAAAAAAAATATTATCTTTATTTATTTAATTTATTTGAATATATGTATATATATATTATATTTATGTATAATTATTTTCCTCTTTAGTTCTTTGATTTATCTGCAAAATATATGTATGGTTACTTACGAAACGATTCTATCTAAACATAACTTGATATCATTGATTCAATTTTTATTATTTGAAGATGTAAGAAAACTATTGGTTAAGTATTACTGGAAAATCTCATTGTAAATTACTCAATACATTAACACTTAACAGTCTGTTTCATGTACCAGTTTTGGACATTTTGAACACAAAATAGAAAAAAAAAAAAAATTGGACATGAGATATACTATTAAGATTCTAAGGAACTTAAAATTTAATAAAATCTCAGCTGTAAATTAATGCAAACAATGACACGCGTTACGCGGTATACATGACTTGTTTAGATTACAGCCGAACGCGCACTGTAACGGACAATTTACTTCTTCTTCTTCTTTAATTTTTAATATATTTGTGTATAAATGGTTTCATATTTCTCCATTCGATTCTCTTGGCTCTAATAATCTCAGCTTAACCGTCCCACGTTGTTGTCCACTTCTGGAAGATAAGTGAGGTGTGATTGATTGCCGTTTCCAACCAGATTTTTTAATTAATGCTTCTTTCTCATTTTTTTGGTATATTGTGGCTTTCGTTCCTTTTATTTCATACCAAAGACAATGTCACATGTACACTCTATACAACCTTATAATATACACAACCATATACATAAATACAACTTTTAGTTGTCCCTATTAAAAAAAAAAAAAAAGATCAACATTTAAATTCACTTTTCTATCTTCCTTCTTCTCTGCTCAACTCACATTTCTTTCTCTCTTCCGTTTCTCCAGGTACATCTCTATTTCTCTCTCTGTTTGTGGATTGCATTTTGTGTGAATGAAAACTTTGGTTCTTTGATTGATTTATCGATTCTCTTGTTATCGCTTTGAATCGTGGGTTTGCTTTAGTTTTTTATGTTTAAATGATTAAAACGATGATCGACGATGAAATTGATGGATACTGTTCTATTATCATAGGTTCTGTTTGTTTGCTTAGAATTTTGTCACAGAACACGATCTAAGTAAAACGAAATTTCAACCCTTTAAAAAAATTATCCGTAAAGTTAGGTGGGCCTTGTAAAGTTTTTGTCTGTTCAAGAAGACAAGAACACAGAAGCCGGTCAAATTAATCTACCTTATAACTCTGGTCTTAGTCAATAAATGAGTGCTTCCTCCTTTGAATTTTAGCCACTGGAAAAAATTGTACTAACATTTGCTTGGTCGGTTCATGAAAATATTAAGAAGAAGAAACAAAAAGAAATCATATTTGAATCTTTTCCACCATACATTTTAATAATTGATTTGTCTTGTGGGGATCACCTTTCACCATCAGTCTAATAAATTTCTTTCAGGGTAATGTTTGGTGAGTCTCTTCTCTACTTGTCACTCTTTACCTTCTTCCACGTATAAAGCAATGAAGGAGTGTTGGTGTAATCTGAACGGAATCCAATTTCGTTGCAGTTTGTTGTCTATTATATGTATAGTGTCCAATCTTACCGACTTATTTATCGGTATTAAGCTGTAAAGGTTTAAACTTTCACATGCCCTTAATGTGATATGTTCAATCCTTTGAAGTCAGAAAGCTGAAGTTCTTGTGTTGTTCTTTCAGTTTGTCTCCTTTGACCTGATTGATTATTTTTGGCTAATTCCAGGAGTTTGATTGAAAGTGTATCTTTGATCAAAAGCTATGGATTTCAATCAAAAAGCTCATCCGGATTGTGTATATGCAGACAATCCTTTTCATGAATGTGCTTCAGCTTGTTTAGAGCGAATTGCTCAAGGCCATGTTAAGAAGACCGCTAAGAAAAAGAGTACTTTTCTCTGTTTTTTTTTTCACTGCTTTTGGTTTGGCCAAAACTTTAACATTTTCACTTAAATTTTGTTTGTCTTTTGTATTCTGACTCTTGTTCTGTTTAATTACAGCTTCAAAGATTCTTAGCTTCTCAGGGAGTTTCGGTAGGAAAAAGAAGGAATCGTATTCACAACCGCATTCATCGTTACCCTCAAAGCCTTATCAAAACGGTGGAGGCGGTTTTACAAACACTAATTCTCCAAAGCCAGCTGTTACTGTGAAGAAGAAGGTTCCTGAGTCGAAAAAGTCTTTTTCTTCTTCATCATCTGGTGACCCTGATGATTTTTTCAACCATAAACCAGAGAAGAAACCATCTCAAATCATTCCTCTTTCCTCAAACAATTTGGTATTTCGTCCTTTTACTCTCTTCAGTTATTTATATCACAACATATCTATAACATATTTGTGAACTCTGGTCTGTTTCTTGCATCTTACACAGGTTGATCGAAGCAAACTGGTATCACCTAAACCGGGAGTACAAGAACACAACGGGAAAGTTGGCGCAGGCGACGAGAGTAGACTCTTTCATTTCCTAGGCCCTCTAAGTTCGCATGAAAAAGAGAGTATTGATGATTATTCTGAGGATGATGATGATGAAGAAAACAACAATGAGATTGGAGTAGAACTCGATCTTGAATCAGTAATGTCTGACACTTTTGTCTCTGTAGGGAGATACCGAGTCAGATCGGGTTCATCCACAATCCTAAATGCTATAATCGAGAAACATGGAGACATTGCTCAAAACTGTATACTGGAATCGGACTCAATGCGATCCCGATACCTTGAGTGTTTATGCTCATTGATGCAGGAACTTAGGTCAACCCCGGTTGGGCAGTTGAGCAAAATCAAAGTCAAAGAGATGCTTGCGGTTCTCAAAGACTTGGAGTCCGTGAACATTGAAGTTGCTTGGATACGTTCTGTTCTTGAGGAGTTTGCGCAGTCTCAAGAAGATGCTGATAGTGAGAAGGAGAGGCATGCTGGTTTAGTGAAAGCTAAGAGAGAAGAACTTGAGGCTCGAGAAGCGGATTTGGTTCGGATGGAGGAGGAAGTGACAGAAGCAAGGTTGCAGGTTGAGGAGACGCGGGCTCGGATGGTTGAGATGGAGAAGGAACGATCGAGGTTGGAGAAAATGGGATACAAAATGGAGAAATTTAAAGGGAAAACTTTTATAGATGAGCTTCTGTGAGTTTGTGTTTTCATTTGTGACTGTGATGATGTTAATAGTAAGTCATATAGCTCAAAACCAAAAATACTCTAATGAGTTTTTAAGGTTAGTAGGCTTTTATTATCTGGAAGGCAAGGAAGTTAATATTTATTTATTAGTAACTTATAAAAATGTTGAAAGATTTGGTTGTTGCTAATAAATACGTTTTGGCTTGTCATGCATTGCTCTTTGATCTTTTTTTTTTTTTTTTGGTTTCTTCGTTTCCTCTAATGAGAACGACTACAAATTGTCTCGAGTTTGGAATACGAAAATTTATTATAAAATTAAGTGACTTTTTCACAATAATGTTTATTATATTAGTTATCACTCCGTCAAACTACTTGGATATTTATATAGGTTTTAAATATATGTCTAGAGAATGTCAAAACAAAATTCCATGTCAAAGATAGAATTCGAGACCATTTAATCAAACTAATATATTACTCAATTTGAAGCTCTATTTACAAGTGAAACGGACTAAAATAATAACCATGTCAAATATATAATTCGATATTTGTTATTATTTTGTCAAAAATTAGATGCTATTGGCTATTACATAATATTTTTTAGAGGATTTAAATCAAAACATATTTAATGTTAGTCAGAATCTTACATAAAATTTTCACTATGAGCTACAGTCTATCTGACACTGTTTACTTTACTAGATTCTAAATAGAGTACAAAAGAACGAGGACGAAGAAAGGTAAATCACTCTCTCATACTCTGTTTCTCCTCTGTTATTAACCCGTTGCAACAGAAACCCAATATGTTACAGTTACAACTGTGGGCTTTATATTGAGCCCTCTTGAGACATGGCCCAAAATTATGAAATTAGTGATATGACATCATTTCTTTCAAGAAAATTGACAGACAACTTAATTTCACATTCAACTCTTAAGTAAATCGGTTTAGGGATAAGCATAAACGGGTTCTTGAATCATTCAAGGAAAGCCTATTATATACTTGTAAGGTTTGTTTCAAGTTGCAACATTGCTCTTATCCAGAACCCATAAAGAAATAGAAAACAAAACTTAAGGCCCAAATTCATAAGCTGTTAGGGTTTACAAACTTTAAAACAAGTGGATAATAATACGGACGCTAAGAGATAACGAAGAATCTATCATAACGGCTAAGTATTTTAAACAGAGACACAAGGCGTGTTAACCAGTAAAGAGTGTGAGGCCATTGTTTGTGGTCCCTCTCTCTCTCTCTCTCTCTCTCTCTCCATGCATATACTTTTCTGAAAAGACGAGACGTGAATTATTACTACTATTCCATGTATTGTAGACTAATACTAATGCGTATATAAAATTCAATTTTTGTGAGGAAGTGGTCACTAGTGGCGCTAAGCCAACGCTCACGGTGACAATTACACTTTAACCCTCGAGTTTAAGCAGAGATCAACCTTCTACACCACTTAAAATTGTCCTAGTTATATGCTTAGACATCTTTAATGCGTATCGCTTTCATGAACATTTATGAATTATTCTCAAGTCAAATTCATTATTCAATATTAGTTGGTAAGGTCCTAAATACAAAAAATTTCTCAATACATCCAAACACAAATGGGTTGGGTGGGTCTGTCTACAGTCAAACAGTAACAATTCGGTAATATTCGGGTACGGAGTTACCCATGTGATATATAGTATTAATTACGCGACACGTGGCAACAAAAGTTAAGTGCGGTGGGAAAATGGGTTTCTTGTCTCGTTTCTTGTCTGGTTGTTACATCCCTATTGGCTCCATTTCTTTTTTATCCTTTCACAAAAACAAAAAGCAAAAAAGTACTCACATGGGATAAATAATATGTATATCATTAAGAAAAGAGCAAAGTGAAGGGAAACTATATATACATATTGATTTTTTTTTTTGGCAATTAACGAAAAAGCGAATCATTCATAGCAAATGGAATCCAACTTATATATGGAACTATCGGGAAACACCCGTTACGCAATGTTTGTTCTCTCACTCCATCTCTGATATGAAATCATACGTGTCACCAGCTGATTGGATTTTGTGCCGACTCTTGTGGAACCAAGACTCATTATTAGTCCATTACAGACCATGACAAGATCTACACAATAATACCATGCCCAGCCGAAATCAGTATTTTCTTTGAACAATGTCGTTATAGCATTTAACAATCTTAAAAAACTTTGAAGACTTTTTATGTTTTAGTATGGATTGTTCGATATTACGAGAACAAGTGAAAATAAGTTTTCCAACAACTGAAGATATTAACCAAGAGCAAATGATTCACAAAAGACACACCGAAAGCTAAACTATTGGAATGTAACAGAGTGGAAAAAGAAAAAACAGAACTCATAGAGTCATTTCATGATAATTAACATCACCCACCAATCTATCTCTCATAACACACAAAAGAACAACAAATAATAATAAAGCATATAATTTTTAGTTGTTTCTTCACACTCTTAAGCCTTCATTAATTGGTTGCGTTGCTTCGGAACGAGCCAAGTGCCTTAATCGCTGAAGCTCTCAATATGTATTGGTGGTAAGCCGCTGCTGCTAGTGCACCCACGAATGGACCAACCCAAAAGATCCACTGCAACAAAAAACAGAACCACAACATTAGAATTACTAATAACTAATAAATTAGCCTAACTAACCATGATATAAAATAATACTTACTTGGTCATCCCAAGCCTTCTCTCTGTTGTAGATAACAGCAGCACCAAAGCTTCTCGCTGGGTTAATTCCAGTTCCAGTAATGGGGATAGTTGCCAAATGCACCATGAACACAGCGAACCCAATTGGAAGTGGAGCCAAAACCTAGTCCCACAACAAAAATTCCAAAAATCGATCAAAATCTACGAATACTCATTTGAGATTAAAACAGACGAACCAAAAAAAATATTCAAACTTTATTAGAATCTATCCATAACCATTTCAGATTATAAACAAATATTATTATAAAAGCATTGAAAAGAACCAAACTTTATCCGAATCTACACATAAGCAATTACTGTTTTAAGACTATTATTCAACCTTTATAGAATTAAAATAACACTTACGGGGATATGAGAATCACGAGCGCTTCTCTTAGGGTCAGTGGCAGAGAAGACGGTGTAAACGAGGACAAAAGTTCCAATAATCTCAGCTCCGAGAGCAGTTCCAGTGTTGTAACCGTCAGCTACGACATTAGCTCCACCACCGAGAGTGTTGTAAGGTGTTTTCATGAAAGCTTTCACGAAACCAACACCGCAAATTGCTCCAAGACATTGAGCTATCATGTAACCAACAGCTCGAACCAAAGAGACCTTACGGGCCAAGAACAGACCAAAAGTCACAGCTGGGTTGATGTGACCACCTACCAAAACCAAAACAAGAACGAAATTAACAACTAAATCAACGAAGTAAACGAGCCAAAGACTGAATCTCTTAAAAAAACTAGCTTACCAGAGATACCGGCTGTGCAGTAAACGAGGACAAAGATCATACCACCGAAGGCCCAAGCGATACCTAGTAAACCAACGCCGTCACAAGGGCCTTTTTGCTTCTTGTGGCCAATGACTGTAGCTACAGTGACGTAGAGGAAGAGGAGTGTAGCGATGAACTCGGCGATGAGAGCCCTGTAGAAAGACCAGGATTTGAGTTCTCCCATGTCAAGAAGAGGAGCTGGTGGAGGATCCACGTAGTCTTTCCCATGGCTTTGAGTTTTTCCTTCTTCGCTCACTTCTTTCGACATCTTTGTTGATCTCTTACTCTTACTCTTTCTCTCTCTATATGTAGAACTTGGTCTCTCACTCTAGCTTAGTATGTTGACGACGACAGTGTCTCTCTTCTCCTTTTAAAAGCGAAACAAAACACACCTTGCAAAGTTGCAATGCCATGGATAAGACAAGGGTATTTTCGGTATTATACCATATAAATTAACTCTCCTAATAATCATTATTTGTACGATTTTAAATAGTTAAATAGTGTGATAATGGAATATTTCTAAGCATTATCGGGAATTTAAATGTCAGTTGATTACTTCTAATGACAAAACTAAATTGTTCTCTTCAGAACTTTCTCTTTGTATATAGTTAGTAAACAAAAATCAAGTCATCAGATCATTAGATCACAAAGTAAATGAGAACCAAATATGCACTTAAAATTTGTTACCCATGTCTTGAAATTTTCAGAATTTATATTTTCACAATACATATCGAAATTGATGAGAATGCTATATTTAAGTCATAAAATAATTATTAGTAGTTATACACAACTAGTCAAAATTATATTATTGGATAATAGCGATGAGAGGGAGAGAGGGGAAAAAAAATCAGAGTGGGGTCGACGTGCATGGCCAAAATCTTCTGCACTTCTGGAAATGTGAATATTTTTCTTACTAATAGGGAACAATGGGGAAAAACAAAATACAATAAACAAATAAAATAAAATCATGTGTGTTTGCTGAATATTTTTGGGTAAATAAAAAGTAGAAGGTAGTGGGACCCATATGTACAGATAAGCCATGTGAAGGTTAATGATAGAAATGAGGTGTAAGGTTTTCTCGTCAGCCTGTCAACCCCATTTTTTGCTCTCCTTCAACTATTATGTTATATTAATATGATAATATCTTTGTCTTTTTCCAATTTCGTTCTCGCAACTTTCCCCTTGTATATTTTTTAAATTATTTTGGTGTAGTCAAAATATTTATAAAATTTAATTTACAACAGATGCTAAGTTAAGCTCTCTTCCTCATCGGAACAAATAAACTACTTTTTCGACCCATCTAAAAGTATTTGTTACCAACTACATGCAACAAAAGATAACAATTATAAGAGTCGAGATTTACAGTGGTGGCGTTGTTAACGAAACTTATCTATAAAGGTAAATCATTCCCAAAGGCCAAAATGTATACATTCACATTAAATGTGTTTCCCTTGAAATTAACATGAATATCAAGCATTCTTTTAAGTTATGTCTTGAAGACATGAGAAGTTATGTCGCATAATTTATTGCTATACGAGTTGGGAAACAATTGTTATGAATTCTTTTACGTTAAGCGGAATTTCTTTTTGTGTTAAATTACACATGTTGGCCACACAACAAAAAAAAAAGTTAGTGCTAACAAATTAAGAAGCTCGTAATGAGTGTATTTATATTATTATATTATCTAAAGTAACCCACCATAATCTACTTTTTTGCTTTTTTTTTTATAAGTTAACATAGCATTTGTCCTTATCCTCCTAGTTCTAATCAAACACAAATTTGTTAATATATCCAGCTTGGTATTACTTTATCACTTTGTCTAATACTATTACTAATACTTAACTTTTACGCAAATGTGATATAGATGTATGAACTATGATGAGATGGAAATAACTTTACTTACTAAAGAGACCCAGGGATAAATTCAATAATATTCCTCTGTCACGTAAACTAAAGAACTTTTTGTTTTAATTAAATGCCAGGTCGATATATAATATGCAATCATAGACAACGATGATTGTTTTCTCCTTTTCCCTGAAAATAATGCGTTTTCTTATAACAAAACTGTCTTTGGAAAATTAAGCAAATATAAATTTACCCCGAGCAACACTACGTAATGTAACATTGCAAATACTAAACCTTATAAACAACAACATTCTATAAAATGTTATAATTTTATAATGGCCCACCGGTATTTACTATAATGTATTCTAAAGCATACTAAGATACTAATTAACGGGTTCAAAAAAAATTTAGACTGAAGTCAAAAACAAATATATATATATATATACCTTTTTGACGACTTATTTAAACTTTATTAGCCAAAGCTGTGGAGTATGTACTACCAATTCAATTCATTTTAACTTTAATTAGCAGCGATGGGTCATGCGGGTTCCAGTAACGTGATATGGACCATAGTAAGTAATCAAATCCATATACGAAAATCGAACTTATGATTTCTGTAGATTGAAGTGCAATAAGATTTTGAGTTTCTCTCTTCCAGCATATATAATTTGGAAACAAAATAATAAATTCTGGGTAGCATTGCGCTGTCTAATATATTATTTGATTAAAATTAATCTCCATGGTGCCCTGGGTGCTGAGGAAGTTGGATAATAATTTGGTTATTACCTAAAATCATTGCATGTGAGAATGAATCACCATCATATCTTTACATGATTTTGCAGCCTAATCTTAATTATGAATTTTCTTTCTTTCTTTCTTTTTTTCCAGAAAAAAAAGGGAAATCATTTCTTGACGAACTTCATTTAGTTTAATTTAAAATAATAATTTGAGTCCAGAGAAATGATCTACCATAATCAGCTGCCAATCTTTATCTCCAAAACATCCACGTCACTGTTTCCACATCAGTTGGGCAAAAGACAGGTCAGATCTATTCTTTGATCCACACAGATCATGCCACGTGTATCGTATTTGGTAACGGCTAGAAAGATCTACAATACCTGTCTTTTTCTACCCCAAAAAGTGGTCCTCGTTTATCGGATTTTTTCTTTTTGATTCCAACGGTCACTTAGATTTAAATCTAAAAGACTTTAAGCAAATTTTAGTTTATTACCATACAGAATTTACCGATGCTTAATGGTTCAATGATTCCTACAGAATATGCTTTTGAGATACACTTTTTATATATCTAACTAGGGACTTGGTTTCTTTTGCGGATTGTTTATTAATTAGTCACCTTGTTGTCTAGTTTCGAACACATAGTAAGCTATGTGATATGTGGATGTACTTAATTAGCTTAATAATTCTTAAATTATTTTAATACATCTTTCATACTAAACAAAACAGCGATCATCCTCTGTCTTGTCCGTGCTTTTAGGCTGTATTGCACCTTCATATTTCATGTACGTTTTTTATAAAGTATTTTCATATACGTTTGATAATTTCAGTTTAGTAAGTGTACATATGATAAACAATATTTAGGTATACATTATGTTCTCCGTAAATTAGCTCGTTTTCGAAAGTATGTCCAAAACAATTTATCGATATAACTTAAACTCGGTGTTCCTCAAAGCCGGGTTTCAGTTTAATAATTAACCATAAGTTGGGTTTATGGAATTTTCTTAACGAAGGACGAACTTACATAAAGATTGGTCAAAATTTTACAAAGAACCGAACAAAACAAAATCAAGGCACCAGAAACGTGCAAACGAAAATTATATATCATCATGACAATTGGGAAATTTTTTTTAACTTTGTGATCGTACAACTGTAGAAGATGGGCCCAGCTCAGACATTACAGCCCATTTTGATATCCTCACATTTGTTTTGCTGCTGTCCGGTAGTATTTGCCACATTTCATTTAGTAGCATTTTGGGCTATAGTCTATTCTAATGGGTTCAGTCATCTTATTCTTGTATGGCCCATTTGATAAATATTGATAGATTGACGAAATCGAAAACTAATATCGAAGTTCGTGCTAGTCTCGGAGAGTGAAGAATGAAGAAGAAAATCAAACTGCAGAAAGAAGTTGTTTTGGGAAGGGAAATAATAAGAAAAAAGTAGACCAGCCCGAAGCAATATGGTTCGGGCCTTTTACATGCATAGGTTATCGAACAACCTCACGGGCTTAATTATATATGATCGGTCTATTTAGATCCGTTGGCTCGAAGGCCTTAGTAACGTAGGAAACACTTATTGGTTTCTTTATAACCAATAGAGTTCGGTATATGTTTTTGTTAGGTAACCACATACTATATTCCCGACCTCTTAAAAAAGTTACAAGTCTTAAGTGTGTATGTTCCATTACTATTGATAAAACCTGTTGCTTTCCAAAATCAAACAGTTAATTGGAATCCCCTAAGCTTCTGAACCAGCCAGAAGTTGTGAGGTGGGGCCAATCAGAAGTTGATAATCTCATCTCGCCACATCTCCCAAGGGACAAAGAAAAGAAAACAATAGTAATCAATTTTAAAAGGCATATTCTCCCGCGTTGGGCGTTCACATTATCTCCGCACACGTGGAGTCCAATAAAGCATCCACGTCATCCAAAACCATACTAAACCACTTGAAGGTTTTGGTAAAAGGCCAAAAGAATTGGATAAGGAACCATAGCTCTATGACGTCCTCATTTATTCTCTTTTTTTTTCCCTGTTTTGTAAAATATTAATTTCGTTTGTCTTCCTTCTTCCTTTCCTTGCCTTTGTTACCATATAAAATATATTTGACAATCGTGGGTTCGGCTTATCTTAAGGTATCGGGAACCTAAATTTGGATGACATTGTATAAATTCTCGTCAGGACTTTAAAATATCGCGAATCGAAAGTGCTGGTCGTATTAAACCACAATTAGATTATATACGGTTTAAAAGAACGAGTAAATTGGGATTAACGAATTCAAAAATCTGTAATTAATCAGTTTTAAAAAGCAATGCCATGGTTTTCAGCTTCTATTCATACATCATACGTTAGTTTAATGACCTAAATTTTTTTTTTGAAGAGTTGACTTTATCCTTCTAATGTTAACCTTGAACATGTTAATCAAAAATGTATATAGTTGTATGTATCAGATACAACTAATCCTATTAGCTGTATGTATCAGGATATTTCACTTATATAGAAAACAACTGACTCAAAAAAATAAAATAATGAAATATTCGTACAAAAAAATAAAACTATATTCCTGATTTGAATAAAAAGTAGGTAAACCGGTGGTTGGATTAAGAAAAGCCAATCTAGTGATAGTGTGATCATAAATAATACTTTGACGTTCATGAATTTCTCGCCACAATATACAAAATTTGTACTAGTATTTTGTTTTCCAATGTTTATCAAAAAAAAAAAAAGGCAACCTTTAAAATTCCATCAAATAAATAAAAAAAGAAAAGAAGAAAAAACGCAAATGCAGACGCCATTTATAAATAGGGAAGCAAATACAATATATTAATAACCATCTCCTCGTTTTCTTAATTCTCTCAATCTCTTTCTCTCAACTCTCTTCAGCTATGGATCCTTACAAGGTAACGCTTCTTTGCTCATCTCTCCCACCTCCTTCGTCTTTCTAATTTCTCCATTGATACTGGATTGAACCGAGTTATTAGCTTTTGTTATTGCACCCGGAGTTTCAGATTCTTTTAAGCTCTACAACTGTTCGACTGGATTCGATGTTGTTGGGGTTTTGACTTTAATATAATCCAATCAGTGAATCTGATTCTAATATGAAAATGAGTAATTCTATTGCTCTATATTGATTTCTCAATGATTATCGTCGATTGGGTGTGTGTTTCTCTGATTTATGATTTAATAATGGATGATGATGCAGTATCGTCCAGCTAGCTCATACAATTCTCCATTCTTCACCACTAACTCTGGTGCTCCTGTATGGAACAACAACTCCTCCATGACCGTTGGACCCAGAGGTACTTTATTCTTCTTCTATTCATGATATTATATATGAATTTTGGATCTTTTTTTTTATGTTACTTTGGATGTTTCATTTTCTAAACAAAGTTATATGTTAATGTTACACTTTTGATTGAATTTTGCAGGTCCTATCCTTCTTGAGGATTACCATCTGGTTGAGAAGCTTGCCAATTTCGATAGGGAAAGGATTCCAGAGCGTGTGGTTCATGCCAGAGGAGCTAGTGCTAAGGGCTTTTTTGAGGTTACTCATGATATTTCTAGCCTCACTTGTGCTGATTTTCTCCGAGCTCCTGGTGTTCAGACTCCTGTCATTGTGAGGTTCTCCACTGTTATCCATGAGCGTGGAAGTCCTGAGACTTTGAGAGACCCTCGTGGTTTTGCTGTCAAGTTCTACACCAGAGAGGTCAGTTTGTAGTTTTTTTTTACTTAGTCTTATCAGCAGTTTACAAGTTCTTCTTTCATAGATAAGCTTAGCGAATGCTTATTCTTTTTTTATGCAGGGAAACTTTGATCTTGTTGGAAACAACTTCCCAGTTTTCTTCATCCGCGATGGGATGAAGTTCCCTGACATGGTTCACGCACTTAAGCCAAACCCAAAATCTCATATTCAAGAGAACTGGAGAGTCCTTGACTTCTTCTCCCATCATCCTGAGAGCTTGAACATGTTCACTTTCCTATTCGATGATATTGGTATCCCACAAGATTACAGGCATATGGATGGTTCAGGTGTCAACACATACATGCTCATCAACAAAGCTGGCAAAGCTCACTACGTGAAGTTCCATTGGAGACCAACTTGTGGAGTCAAGTCTTTGTTGGAAGAAGATGCGATTCGTGTTGGAGGAACCAACCACAGTCATGCCACTCAAGACTTGTATGACTCTATTGCTGCTGGAAACTACCCTGAATGGAAACTCTTTATCCAAATCATCGATCCAGCTGATGAAGACAAGTTCGACTTTGACCCACTCGATGTCACCAAGACCTGGCCTGAAGATATCTTGCCTCTTCAACCTGTTGGGCGTATGGTGTTGAACAAGAACATTGACAACTTCTTTGCAGAGAATGAGCAACTTGCTTTCTGTCCTGCTATAATTGTTCCAGGGATACACTACTCAGATGACAAGCTGCTTCAAACCCGTGTCTTCTCTTACGCTGACACTCAGAGACACCGTCTTGGACCAAACTACCTTCAGCTACCAGTCAATGCTCCAAAATGCGCTCACCACAACAACCACCATGAAGGATTCATGAATTTCATGCACAGGGATGAGGAGGTACTTAATATGACAATACCAATATTTTTATATCGAACTTGAAGCTGATATATCATAATCTTACAAGAAGCTGTTTGATACAGGTCAATTACTTCCCATCAAGGTATGACCAGGTTCGTCATGCTGAGAAGTATCCATCTCCACCTGCTGTTTGCTCTGGAAAACGTGAAAGGGTCAGTAATCAAATCTATTTTTCCTCTCTGTTTCTGTTTCCTCTGGATTGTTAACATAAGAAAACATATGGTCTAAAGTTTGAAATTTGTTTTGCAGTGCGTTATTGAGAAGGAGAACAACTTTAAGGAGCCTGGAGAGAGATACCGTTCCTTTACACCAGAGAGGTACCAGTTGTTTTCCTATTTTTTTTTCTGATAACACCTATTGCATAAAAGAAACATATGTATTCTTAATGTGTTACGGTTTGATTTCAACTTCAGGCAAGAACGATTCATCTGCAGATGGATTGAAGCTCTATCCGACCCTCGTATCACACATGAAATCCGCAGCATCTGGATCTCTTACTGGTCTCAGGTATGAAGTCTGAATCTTTTTTACTGTAACCGTCTGTTTCTCTAAGTTTTCAGCAGTTAGGAAGAATTTTGAAGCTTTAACATTTCTAACGCTGATTGGGTAAAACGTGTTAACCAGGCTGATAAGTCACTGGGACAGAAGCTGGCGAACCGTCTGAACGTGAGACCAAGCATCTAAAATGAAATGTTGCTAGTGAAAGATATTTGATTGGCGTTTGTGTGGTTCTAATTGGCAGAGAAAAGGATAGGAAGAAGATGGGGAAAGATCAGATTTGCATAATATAACAATCATCATATGGATCTTTTGTGCTATATGTTGTAATGTTATCTGTTTAAAGACCGAAAAAATTATGTGGTGTGGACTTAGTTTTGTCTCTTGTTTATCATAATAATACTACATTCAAGAATAATAAGCAGTGTTATATGAAGAAAGCTCTTCATACTTGAGTATCTAGTACATTCTTATGGTGTTTTCTCATATTATCTAAAACATTCTTATGGTTATTTCATATGATTAACAAAGACGGGTTTATTACATTAAGAGCTGTCGAGGAGGACGGTGTATTTTAGTAACGCATGTTGTGGACAAAAGCGCCAAGCAAGTATGAAACGAAAAAGACAATAAAGGCCATGGAATATTATGTATGGGTATTAGAGAATTTAGAATTGTTGTCAATTACATATTGTGCTGTAGAAATGGCCACATTTGAATTACGTCTTTGTATCAACTATCAACTATTGGGCCCTGCCTTGGGGTCTTCAGATTTGGTGTGATAATATGACAATTGGGATTTGAACTCGGCTTTGACATTCTGACATTAGAAAATAATTTTGGGTTTGAATTTGTGACAAAAACTGTTCAAATGATAAAAATAAAATTAACTTAAAAAGTAAACAACTTGTTTATCTTCTTTTTCATCGTTGTACTGCTATAAGATAACTTCGGATGTGGAAATTAAACTAAAATCATTTTAGAGTATTGTGTTCAAAGTATATGAGTTGGCTGACAAAAAAAAAAAAAAAAAAAATTTGCCTAGTTGATCAAGAATGCAGAAAAATGTGGAGATCACGATGTTTTTCTGCAATAATACATTCATAATTAGATCAAAATAATAAAGAAAAAAAGAATACATTACATTCATATTTAATGAATATGGTTACATGTCGTTGTTCGAAATAGCATATTTAAAATCAAACTTCTCTTAAAAATAAGGGATAAAAAAGAATCACCGAAATGGTATCTCCGAGGAGTTTCAGAAGCAAGATCACCAGATTTTGTTCGTACAAGCTCACTAGTAGATTGAATTGCCAAAAAAAAAAAAAAAAAACTCTTGTGTTCTTCTAGAGCTACAAAGCTACCTGAAGAAGCTTTACTTTCTCAGTAGAGGCTAAAACCAAAGAAAGGGCTGATGACAATTCCCAATCCAAGACCAATGGCCACAATAGACGAAACCCAAGTTAGTTTCTCTGTAATTCTTGGAACCTTCTCTTTCAAAGCCTCACTACAAGACCCAATAAACGCTGTGTAACTTCCCATCGCGATAACTGTCCCAACCAAAAACATTATCAGAAACGCAGACCCTGCTAGCCGAGATGGTAGAGCTAATGCAGGCAAAACAATCATCAGAGCATCCGGTTGTAACCCGTGAACCACTCCAGTTGCAAATGTTGCAAACCCAATCTTCTTCTTTTTGGGTAGTGGTAAGGCTTCTTTCTCTGTTGAGACCATGCTGATGTCGGTATCTAAGGCAACACACGGTTCTGGAATCTCGGAAGCTTCTTTGATTCCCATAGCACCAATGATGACAAGCGTCAATCCCACAATTCGTGTACCCCAAGTTTGTAGTACTTCGATGTGGAGCCGATCTTTAAGTAGCAGAAACAATAAACCAAAGATAACTTGTCCAGCATCGTGCCCACAACCCCATAGAGCTCCAACAGCAGCACTCTCCATTCTAGTGCGTCCAATAGCAAGCGGAGCTAAAGCAGCAAGGTGATCAGGTCCTGAGAGCGTGTGTAAGCAACCAGCAAGGAAACCAGTCCAGGCACTTGTTAACCAACTGGATTTTGCTGTGGTTTGGAAGCTAGCATAAGCAGGAGGTGCAAGAAGCGGGTTAAGCAAAAGCACAGCTACTGCAGAGATTAGTATGACCGTTCTTGTAGATAATGTCTGCAAAGAAACACAGATTTGTTTAGATCTGGTAAACACCCATGAGACTACATAAGAGGACAGCGAAAAAACACACAGAAAAGATCAGACTGATCCTACAAGTTCAAGTTCAGAGAGCGGTTAACACATGGCCCTAATCAAAAGGTTACAGAGCCTAACCTTTGAGGTTACTGAGCAAGAAACTAAATTACTTTTGAGTCCTGACTCCGAAATTCAAGTTTTATTGTCAAACGGACCAAAATAATCTAAATTCCAACAAACATGGAGCAACAATAGATGACAAGAAATGTCAACAAAAGTCGTATAGAGTTAACGAATCCTAAAACAAGGAGAACTCGATCCCATGTTTCGTGAAACTGATGGAAAGCAACATATTATAACCCTAAAAATCGAGCTTTTTGGAATCTTCTTCTCCTGCTATTTATATATACCAACTTTAACGTTTCCTAAATCAAATTTAAACCCCATTAAAACCCATAAATCCCACATCGAATTTAAGTTAAGCTCGCCCCCCAAAACTATACTGAAACGCGATTAAAAATGAAACATTTAATAAGCATCGAAGTAATACAAACCAATCCATAGATTCACAATTTCCAGGGATCAAAACGTAAAAAGTGAAAACCTTTCGCTGCTCAGAAACCGTCTTCACGTTCCGTTGGAGAAATCTGGGATTAGGTTTCGATTCTTCCGGTTCGAGAGACCCATTTAAGGAATTGTTAGTCTTGTTAGATCCTACAGGCATATACAGTGACGGAATCTGGAAAATGTTGCAGGAAATTGAGCTGACTCGGCGTGACTCGGGCGTATCCGAGGAGACAAAGCCCATGCTAGATGAGCGGAGACGAGTAAGGATAGGAACAGCCCTCAAAGGGAATTTGGAAAAAGAGATAGAGGAAGAAGAAGGAGGTTGTAGAAGCCTTTCCATGGCGTCTCCTTCTCTCCCGTCTCAAAACTGAGAAGAAAAGAGAAGATGAGTAAGTGCGCTTCTCTTTAGGATATACGATTTTTTCATAAGGAATTATTTTTCTTCTTTAAAATAAAAATAATTAATTCCTGGACATAGAGAGAGAGAAACAAATTATGAATTAATTTGGAATATACACCTGACTTATGGTCAGGATTTTAGTTAAAACTTGATAGGTTTTTAATTTTTTATCATTTAAAAAATATAATAATAGTATGCTCTTTTAGTTTTTTTTAGGAAGATATTTTAGTTATTTAATTATGTTTGATAACCTTTCTATTTCATGTGCATCATTTAAGCTTATTTCACCTAATTACATATTTAATATGGTATTAAATTAGTATTGGTCAAATAAGTTTAATATATATATATATAGGTAGACTGTTTGCCATTGGTTTGAGAATTAAATCCGGTAATGAATAAAAAAGGAATTTACATGTTTTGATTTCCGAAACATTCTTAATCGCAAGATACTGACCTATTTTTTATGTACCACAAAATTTTTGAGAAAACAATAATTGGGAAATTGCATTAACTTTCTATACATGTTGGATTACTTAAGAGAAAATATAACAAAGTGGTAGAATTACTTTCTGGGTATTGTATAATTAAATTATGGATTACTGATTGCTTTGAGTGAAATTATGCATATGCAAAATGATGAAACAATTTGAATAGCCCCATATTATTGCGTGAATAGTCCCAGAAGAAAATGAATCAGGAAAGTTACTTTTTAAAGAAGAACGATTTGCATACTTAGTGTGTGTATATATATATATATATATTAGCAAAAATGGGCCGAGATTTGGGCATTAAACAGTTTAATAATATTGGGTTTTAAACTTTTAACTAATATCAGGTTTTAAACCTGACTTATCTTATATTCTTACGTTAATTAGCAATGAAACAAAAAAAGAATGAACTACTTAAACAGCCAAAGTTAGATCTAACTTTTAGATTAAAAAGTACAGTATATTGGAATAAATCAATAATGGTCGAATTTATATAATTAAAGCCAAACCCCGTGGTAAACTCTAATTCCTGATGTCCCATCGTGTGTCTAAAAATATGTATATTCAGTAGAATTTTATAAGTTAATATTCTATAAATTAATAATTAATTTAAATTAATAAATTATCATAATATCAAATTATGTTAATATAATAATTGGTAAATTTCACTAAATAATAATATATTTTTTGAAATCTAAAAACATATGATGATATTGTCTTCTTCAATTACATTAAAAATCTATTACAAATTATATATATATATGTAATTTCTTATGTAGAATTACATTAAAACACATTAAGTAATTTTTATTGTCTATTTTATATTGATAAATTAAAAGCCTGTATATAAATTAATAAAATTATCTGATCTAAATATTAGTTTTTAATGATTTTAGTCAGGCCAGTAAATGATAAGTAAAGCACAATATCATACTTATAGGAAATGTCAAATCTTTAGTAAAGCAAAATATATGTATATATATATGGAAACCACGACGAACCACTTTCTTTTGATTCCTTCACTATTATTTCCTCATCTGCCTATTTAATTTACCTAATTACCCACCTACCTACATGGCTACATTTCCCAAGTTATAAATTAATCTTAATATTTATTTTTTTCTTTGCCCCTAATATCCATTCAGATGCTCCAATTTGTTTTTATATAGAGCAGTAAGAAGTGTATAATTGAAATGTTTTATGAGCTTATAAATGCATCTACGTGGCTAAATATAACGTTAGCAAAATAAACTATCTAAATCATAACGTTTTGGATACTTGCAAAAGTACCCCAATTATATATATTTTCCAAGATCTCCTCATTTCTTTCTAATAAAAATATGGTTACTACTCTGAGTCTGAGAGAACGAACAGTGGGGCACATGTCACAAGTTTAATATTATTATCTTTTTGAGAAGAAAAATAAACAACATGTGTAAAAAAGAGTCAGACAACGATACTATCTACCATTTAGAGTTAAGCAAAGCATATAAAATATGTGATAATATCTTAGTTACGCAATTACATAAATTCAAATACATAAACATATGTTATTGATTAAAAAAACTGAAGAATTAACAGGGAACAAAAAAAGTAAGAGCATAATAAAATGGAATAATAGAGTCATGAGATCCCAAATGTAAATTACATATCGATCTAAAAATCATAGTAATAATATATCCAATGAAGTCCGTGTATTCTTCTAATCTTCTTCTGATGTGATGTATGTAAGCTGCCACATGGCCCACATCATCTCAACCTACTTTTTAAATACGTGACGTGTCAGTTCCATACTTCACGTTGTTCGCATAAAATAGTTGGCACTATAATAGATAGGTTTCACCGCGGGCCTGGCGTTTGTAAGGACAAATGGGCTGGCCCATAATTTTAAACATAATAATATCCTTCTTGTTTCTTGTACTTACACCTAAATTAGGCGAATTGACCTTGAACTGAATCCGTAGATCTTAGATTGATACTATTTACACTTAGTTTTATAGCTTTGCAACAAAGGATAAATGAGCCTGAGAGACTCATATCCGAAATAAAATAATAATAAAAACTCAATCAGTAGAGTTAATGACACGAAACGTCCTACAACGCTAATATCGATTAGCCTTTGTTGAAAAGCTATAAAAAAAACACAATATGATAGGACCACTGGACCTCGCCTTTTTTTAAAAATGTATAAAAATATTATATTTCCGTTTATAGTTGAAAACTAAATTTTATAATACAAAACTATTATATTTAAATATAGAGATATCATATAATCATAAGTGTATAAAAAATCTAATAATCAAATATTCATGAATAATTAGTAATTTAGTACAACTACGAGAACATATGAACAAGAGAGTATCACAGTTGGCAACTTGGCATACATAACTATGTCAAACTGTGAACACTGTATATTACATAAGAGTCCATTTTGCAAGTTACTCCATTACAAGTTAAGCAAAGTTATCAAATATGTATTATATTAAACTAAAGTGTAATGAAAGATTTTAATGTCTGGATCTAGAAAAGAGAATCAATTTGACAAACGAAATAGTTCAACTAATTATCATTTTTCTTGGTCACTTAATCAGTAGTAAGGATATCCGATTTCTTACAAGTGGATAAACTAGTGTAGGTTTTGGGCCTTTTGGCTTTAAAAAAAATGGGAAACGAAGTAATCACGTTTGGGCTTTGCTAGCTAACATATAAAACCTGTGAACGAAGGAAGACTTATTTACAGTTTTACACCTTATACTCGTTACTGCCTTAAAACTTAATTTGTAAAGATGAACAAGTCATACAATTCTACTTTTAACTAAGTATTTTTTTCCGCTTATACAGTTACTAATACAACAAATCAGAAAAAAATATTTGAAATTTATATGCAGATACAAGTGTTATGTTTTCATGCAATAAAAGACAATAATCCTAAAACTGCACTGGGAATTTCCAAAGAAAACTATATCATTTGAAAAACAAAAAGAGACAATTAAATGATAATAACCTTATAGCTTAAATACTGACAAATTGAACGACTGCATATAGTTACTTACGATCTTAGTAAAGATGCTATTATATATAGGTTTTTTTTTTTTGTCAAAAATAATATATAGATAGGTATTAGGGAGTGTCTAGAAAACATAGGTAGCACAGATCAGTCCAAACAAAGATCGAGGCTCTACAATGAAGGAAGGCTCTCAAGTGTTCCATGAAACATGTCTCTGTTCAGAAAAGTACGAGAACTCAATCCTATGGCAGGCCAAACTCTGTTTCCCTCTCTTTTCTTTATTTATTATTTTTAGAAATACAATACTAAAATGTTGAAATTATTATTATTGTGCTCTCTTGTCTCTGTACTATTATTGAGCAACCCAATAATCCCTACAGCTTCTTCAATACGCGTGTCTGCGGGCTATTCTTCTACCATCTCTTTTCGCAAAATTGCAATATCAAAACAAATAATCAAATAGTACTTATATTTTTCTAGAAATAGGTTTTTAAAGCTTTTTTTTTTGTTTCAGATAATGATTTTATTTACGTTTTTAATAATGTTAGTCTTATAAACAATAACATTTGTTCATAATTATCAGGAAGTGTTTAATACAGAAATTGGTATATGTTTGACTAAAATAAAGTTAAACGGTATAACTTATCAGGAAATTTAAAATAATAGATACAAAAGGAATATTCATATCAAATCGGTTAGTATGTCAAAATAAACAATTTTCATGAAACATAGATTCATAAATTAAATTCATATCTGAAAATTAATTAGGGAAAAGCAAATATAATTATGTTCATCAAATCCAGTTGGGTTTCTTCGTTGCATTGGTGCAAAGAGAAAATCGAAACAAAAAGGGCAAAAGAAAAACCCTAATCAGAATTTACTTCATAATAACCTTTTTCCTATTTTTAAATAGCCTAATCTTACTTTTCCTTTTCTCCTTTAAATTTTCCCGGACTATACCAAATTTCTCTACCACGACACCAACCCGAGAAAAGAGCTCTCAGGTCACCGGAAGACAAAAAGCAGTCATCCTTCCGGTTTTAAAATTTTACTCGGGAAATTTTCGAAGGAGATGGAAAAGATTTATACCTAGAAAATAAAGGCCTCGATCCTATTTTTCTTGAGGGCATTACAGATCGGACAACGAAGAAGACCAGTCTCGCAACCAGTGCAGCAACAGAGATGCCTACACGGCAGAAATAGAACTCTCGTTACTCCATTAGACCCACAATTCAAACAACTACTACTGATCTTCTTCTCCGCCGGAAACTTATCTCCGTCGCCACCGCCGATGCAAAACGACCCTTCATCCTCCACCGCCGCACCAGCTTCGTGACACGTAGCGGCTCTATCACGAACCTGTTCGAGAGTTGAGTTAAGCGTTTGCACCATTGCTTCATTCTCACGAGCCATTCTCTTCCAAGTTTGATTCTCCATTTTCATTTTTCTCAACAGATCTTCGAGTTCCATGTTCTTGCTCAAAGCTTGCGACATTTCTTCTTCCTTCTGGTTCATTAAAACAAAAGCTTTACTCTCCATTCCCCTTAAGATCATCTCTATTTCTTGCTTCCTCTGTTCTTGCAACACATATCTTAACCTCTCGTTCTAAATAAGTAAAGATTGAATTTTTATCAGTGCCCATGATATAAAAATCAAATCTCTCAGCGGTGGAATGGTTTGATAACGATTACGAACCTGTATTTTGATGAACTGATCGATCTCTTGTCTCTGTTTCTCCATGTGTGCGTCTAAAAAGCTCTGAGAACGATACTGGTTGTTCTGATGTTGATGATGAAACAAAGCTTGGTGATTGAAATCTTTCTGCAACTGATCGTTACCGATTCCGGTTACGACATTGTTGTTGACCAAAGAAAACTCCGACCCACCAGCGATCAAAGGAAACCCAATCTGATTCGCATTAGAAGCGTTGTAATTCAACTGCGCTGGAATCGCCATCTCTTTAGTCACCAGAAATTACCGCCCAAAACAGAGAAGAGAAGCTTTTGATGATTCTGTTGTGGTCAAATAAAGATGAAGAATAGAGGAGAAGAAAAAGAAGAATCAATCTTTGTTGATTAATAAAGAGGAATCAAAAAGCAGGAAACAGACTCAGAAATGTCTCTGATCCGTTTGTTTCTCGGGAGATAAACTTTGGTTCTCAATATATAATGCATGTAACCTCATATTATATATATATATATCTGTGGAATTGTATTGATTGAGAATCGAAGAAAAGAGAGGAGAGGAAAATAAAGATGAAGGGAGTAAAGTAACTGAAAAAGTTGAAAAGGAGAAAGAGAGAGAGAGGGAGAGATTCTAGTCCTATTAATATTTGTCTGACATTATTATTATTATCATATATATAGATAATTAAGTTTTCTTAATTTGTTTTTAATATTAGCACTTATGAAACGACGTACACATGCTGATTATGTGACTGAACTATCTTTTATCTTTCCAAGGTCAGAGATTTGCCAGAGCCGTTTTGTCTTTTTATTTAGTACTACCAGTTTTCATATTTTCTTAAATTGATTCTTTTCGGCTTTTTCGATAATGTGAAAAAAATACAAGTCCAAGTGGAATTATGACAGGCAAAGATTTGTTTTCTCATTTTTGCTTTCTTTGTTTTATTTCTCTGATTTTAAATTTATTGTTTACTCTGAATTGGTCAGTTGGGTCATTTGGTACGCCTGAATTTTTTGATTTTTGTTATATTTTTACCTATTTTTGTTCTCTTTCTAATTATGAAGTAATTGTGTAATTTTCTTAGTCAAAACCATGGCCTAATTTACCCATTATTTTGGTCTACAAAAGGTATACCATATTAAGGAAAAAAAATAGCCATATAACACCATGTATTGTTACAAATAATTGACGTTAACTTTTTTTCTTGTTGTTGTCCACAACCATAGGCAAAAGTTTAGTTGTGCACAAGAAACAAAAATGGAAAAAAACAAAGTTTCTATTAGTATTTTTAATTTACAGCTCACTATACTTGACCCTTTAAACTAATAAATTTACACATACATAGACATATCTTTATATAAATTTTTAGTACTTGCTGTTACATACATATAATTAAGATATTGTAGAATTACTTTTGAATTTATCTGGATACATATTCGCATTCCGAGGAACTGCGTAAATCTTTATAGTAAATTTCAGAGACATTGACTTTTAAAAAGTGTTAGTTACCAGAAATTAATTAAAACGCGGCAGATTTAAATTCATTAATTATTCAATGAAATCATATCCAAAACGCTTAAGTTGACCACTGGAAAATTTCTGGTCAAATATGGCTTAGCAGGTTCTTTACATAATCACTACATGGAAATAAATAATATTTTCTCTAATTTTTTTTTTAATATCACAAGTAGAGTGGACTATTGTGGAATCATACAAATATATACTTGTGTTATGTTTTTAAGGAAAAACGTTTTAAAAAAACTCAGCCCATTCTTTTTTTTACCAAAAAGAAAATTTGAATCTGAATTTAAATTTAAATTGATTCAACGAAAAGAAATACAAATTTATTTTATTCAAACTCCAAATAAAAATTCAATATACATGAAAACAATTTATATGGTTAAATGATTTTGTTCTGCTATAGAAAAAAAGAATCTCAATCAAATTTATCATCATAGTTACCGGGTTGACACTCCCGTAGATCTCTCATGTTGCGGATTGCGAAGCTACCAAATTTATAATCTTTGGTACCACACTGTACTCAAGTCTTCAACTGAGATATTATAAATAGAAATAAAACTAAAAACAAATAAGGATAGCCTCCTCTCAAAATATAAATAATCTCTGATCTCTCTGTAATAACTTGGATTGTCTTCATGCATACAAATTAAATTAATAGAATTTTGCGACTAAGCTTAACGTAAATTAAGGTGCCATTTCGTTCACTTAGTATATTATACATATCTAATCGAGATCAATAGCATGCTTTAGATTAGACTTTATCATCTTTGTAGTTTGCTATCGCAAGCTCTAAACACCCTGGAACAGTGGCTCGCAAATTCGAAGCATAACACATGTGGAAAATGCCACTGTTTATTATATGGCTGTATTAAAAGTAATTTCTATTTGGATTTATTTATTAAATGGGTTGGCTTTTGGAAGGTAAGAAAAATAAATCATGGAGAGTGTGATCCATATTTATGAATTATGACATAATACATGCTTCAGGAATGGTGCAAACCATGTGATATTTCTCAATAATTAGATATTGGATGACTTATAGACACTTGTTGGCTATTCTTGTTATCATCCGAGTGTGTGTCGCCTGTTTCTTGGGAGGTTGATGTGTTGATTTATTTTCCCCCACAAATAAAAAAATCATTAAAGAAAGAAAAAAGAGTAAGCACCAAAAAAACAATCCCACCTCACATATATATATATATATATATATACCGACACGTTTCCGATGCATTGCATCTTCCACATATCCATAACCCACTTTCTTATCAGTAGTCGCGAATTGTATTACTTCAATCCATTATAATATAGGAATTATATATATATGGTCCTCTGTTCAACATAAAAGAAAAAAATCAAATCAAAATCAAGTCTTTGATTGAAAACTATTGGCTTGAACATATATTCACTGCCAAGATAGGAGAAAAACGTTCATTAACAAAAAAAAAAAAAAACAATGTTGACTGCCGTAGATGGTGTGAATAAATGAAAACTACCGGTTTGAAAGTTTCATGCACTACATCTCAAAATTTTATGATATTTATGACGAATCCAGGATTTTTTTCCAATAGAGATGAATTATAAGAAATTATACATGTTTACAAGAAAAAAAAACTTCCCTTTCATATTTTCCTATGAATTAGGAATCCATTAGGGGGAAAATATTGTTTTTACACAATATAGCATGTAAAAAATGGCAAATATAGGTTTAATCAGATTTACAATTTGTCAGTCTTTACTAATATAAACAAGTTTTCTAATTAGTACTTACACGTTGACGTGTTGTTCGAGGAATATATCTTAACTTGTTACCAAAAAAAAAGTTGATGTATTGTTCAATATATTTTTAGGTTCATTGTTTATGTGCTATTAGATCACACAACACGTCAATTGCGTTTATTATCCACATATTATAAATAAAATAATATTGTTTGTAGAAAGTTTTTATTTTGGGTTTTATTGTAGAAAAATACTTCTGAAGATGTGAAAGGAAGAGAATTAAACGAGTTGTTATCTAAGTCTTGAATATTTAATGAGACCATGGAGCTTTGCCGCAATTATGCAACAGCAATGCGATGGAACTGCTATTGAAATCAACTACTTCTCAAACATGTGTTACATTATACATGCTCTTACTTAACAAGTATAACATGCATATCCCTTGAAAATTGACTTCTGTTAACGGCATAAATCTGATCGAATTTCTTGTTTTTTAAACTATCTTTTAAGAAAATTAATGTGTAATTTTCTTACTAATATGATATATATATATATTAACTGTAGTTGCTAAATATTGATATATTTGACTCAACCAAACACGATATGTTGATTTTCTGGCCACCATTATTATATACTTTATATAACATCATCGCCTGGTACCAACTAGCAACCATCTTTGAATGCTATAACAGTAACATACAAACAGTCTTACCATTGTGATACAATTATTTATTTTTCTTCATGTAAATTGAGATCGATTGACGCCGGGAAAATTATCAGATGACAACAAAGTGGCCAATCACTGTAAATTAGGAGGTCTGGTTATTTTCCCCCATAATAATATTATTCTCAGCGAAAAAAAGAAGAAGGAAGATCTCGAGTATTTCGTGGTTTTTGGTGAAAGCGGACAGAAACCTATTTTACTTTTGAAATCCTTGCACAAAACGACACCGACCCGACACTTGTTTTTTTGTTTCGTCCTAAAAGATATTTAAATATCTAAATTAATCTCTAGTTTTAACCAATCCGTGAGTTTAAGTACGTGTTAAATGGGTGTATTAACAGTACAACACTATATATGTAGTCGGTTCTATGAAAAAGCACTATACCGTCGGCTGCACATATAAAAAGCCTTTGCATTTCGTTCGACCAAAATTGTCACATACGAATCGTGACACAACACTCTCGTCTCGTGTCCACCCAATTCTCGTGTTTGCCGATTGGGTTAATTCTACACCATCTAATAATTTAAATCTCAAATATGAAACCGATATTATATATCTAAATTTTTCACCACATACTAATAATTAAAGAATATAACTATTATGGGACTGTTGGTATTGTACGTTTTGGAAACACAAAGAGAAGCAAAGTTTTTTTTATTTGGCATTTGGCGCCTCTTGGCATTTGCCTCTTCGATTGGCTTGTCTTACTCTTAACCAGTACAACTACTACATAACTTCCATCCATAACTCTATTTATGTTATTTCCTCATTCATCATCGAACTTATGTACAGTTATTCAGTCTAAAGCCAACAAATAAAATTAAATGGTAGGAGATACGTATATTAACGACAGTTTAAAGATGTAGCTAACCAGTTACAATTAAAAGCAACCATCACCAAAAACACATTCGAAGCCATACCTTATATTACGTTTGTTATGTACATATATACGTACGTTAGAGATAACGTGTATTTATAGATATACAATACTCGGGTTCGAGTTCCGAGGTTGCATAATAGACAAACAAAATAATATAAATTTTCACCGATACCTACGTACATGTAATTTTATGTAAGGTATCATTGACTGTTACATGTAATTTTATGTAAGGTATCATTGACTGTATTAAGCAGATTCTGCATTGTCGCATATGTTGCGAACACATGGTCCATCGTTCCAACTGATTAAATGATATACGCTTCTGTCAATATTGTCCACGTGGATAAATGCCAAACGTCTAATTAAATCGCTACAGGAAAGAAATGGAAATCACACCGATATTCAAATAAAGTTAACCACAATCAACCAGTAAATCACATATTCCGGAAATATAAAATCAACAAACTGGATCAGTTTTATTTAAAAAATCGCTCGAGTTTTTAAACCAATTGGAACGTTATGAGAAATGGGCAAAAATAGATATATATATATATATATTAAAAAGAAAATTTGGATAAATAATGTTATACAATAAAAGAGAAAATAAATTAGGGTTAAGGGAGTGGGGGGTGGTTTCCCGTGGCCATGCAAAGGTGTCAGCTTCGTGTCACAGTCTACGATGGACACCGACACACGAAACTCATGTGAACTGTTCTTTCTTTTTCCATTTTTTTCTTTTCACTTTCTCTTATGTTCTCGAGAAAATCAACCAAATGGACAAAGACAAAACAATCCCTCTTCTTTTACTGTAAACATTAATATTTCGGTTTCTTTATTTTAGAAAAAGAATACAAGAAAAGGACAAGAGATTTATTTAACAGATAAAGATTTTCACCTTGGACCAAAAAAAAACAGAGAATAATTTATATAAAAAAATTTCACCATTTCTCGTGCACCTTTGACTACGAAACAGGATGATGATGAATCCTCAGCTTTTTTTATTTTATTCACATTTAATTTGATATACCTTTCTCTATCTGCTACTTCATTTTATATCTTTGGTTCATACATTTCTTTGAAGACCTAAATGACTTTTAGTTTAGCATTGAAACTTATTAAGGGTTTTTTTTTTGTTTTGTTGACAAAAGTCGGCCGAGTATTACGTGAAAGACCGTTTTGATGCGACATACTTGGCACGAATAACAAAAGTTTGACAAATCAAATACATTATGATCATATATTGATTGATTTATTTTCTTCGTCAAATTGACTGAATTAAATCAATGGACCGTTTTGGTAACGTATAATAAAAGCTGACCTATTAGACTTTATTCGTGAATGGTTCATCTTTAGATATAATGATTTTATTTTTAGTTGTCTTCACTCTTCGATGGTGGTGAACTTTATTCGTAAAATAACCGGGTGATCGGACAGACACGCATTGAATGATTCCTACTTTCCCGGTTTAGTTTCTTTCGGTGTTGTAATTTATCAATATTGGAATATGTTAAAAAGTTGAATTTGTTGGTAACGTATATATCTTTTTCTCTGGACTAATTCTTGTTTCCAAGAGGCTTAAAGTATCGAGGCCACGACCTGTTACACACAACACAATATTCCACACTTCTGCATAAATTACGTAATCTTTTTTTCCCTTTATCTGACTTATCTTCTTAGTTCCTACTCCCTCATTTCCTTGTCCCACTCCATTAATTCTACCTTTATTTGTTAAAAGTTTATTTATTGAATAATATTACACTATAAAAATGCACCCCACTTCGAATTTTAAGAAAAATTCCAACCATTATACATGTGTTACTTTCATCCAACGGGCTTTGTCACAGCTGTGACTAGTTAGGGGCAATTTATCCTTTTAAATGTTCACCATTAAAGTTGAATTTTTCGTATAAGGAAAATATTTACTTTTTCACTTGGACCAGCGTAAAACAAAGGATTCTCTTTCTTTTGGACTTTAGAGTGAATTCCACTAAATACACTGTTTGAGTTCCATTTTCTTTCTTACAACATTAAAATATAATATAAATCGTACAAAGTTAAATATTTCAAACTCATACAAATTTTCTCGATATAATATATACATTTTTACCTTTTTAATTCTATAGTTATATAAATTAAAAATTCATCCTTCTTGATTGAACCATATAATCACTATTTACAATTAAAAATTTTCCCTTCATCGTATTCCTCTATCATTATCAGTACAGCAAACTATTTATATTCAATAGCTGCCACGCACGACCACGATATTCAAATATAATTTGTAGAATATGACTCGGAAGACGTTTGGTTCAAATCAATTCTGAATCGAGACAATGAAGTAGTTAGAGACAAATTGAGAATTGATGTTGGTTAAGCGTACGATTTAGACAATTTTGCTAGACCAAGACCGAGATTTTTATGTGAACATTAATTTTTTTTTTTGCACTCCCATTATTGCTTTTTTCTTTTTCTTTGATAACTCACTTCTAGTGTTGGACTAATTTGTGTCGTAAAATATTTTTAAGAAATATTATACTGTTGGATCCTTTTCTACGAGGCTACGACTATGATTCGTAATGGGCCATAAATATGCTACCAAAGAGAACATTTTTAGGATCACAATGGGCTTTAGAGAGAAAATTGTAATGGCCGATGTACATCAAATCATTAATCAGTGAGTTCATTATTAAGGGCCCATTATTACCATGGGTCGCTCGTCGGAATAACATTTTACAGAATGTTGATATGAATGAATTATCATTTTCCGTAGCTAACAATCATTTTATTTTTCGAATCTGTCATTGTACTCAAATATATATATATATACAGTTTATATGAAAGCTACCCCCACTGGGCCCACAGGCCAGTGAATGAGTTAGGGATGGTTGCCCAGCAAAATAACTTATACCGCTCGTTTTTGTTAAGACTTCATCAATCATCAATTCATAATACTAAAATTGTGAAACTATAGAAAATTAAGATGGGAAATGATGCTGTGGTTTTCATAGTTAGATAGGAAATAAAACAATATTTTCTTAAGAGTTATTTATTTAAAAACCATAACAAAAAGATAATGGTGAAACAAATGTGTTTGTGCATAAACATGTCAAGAGTGGTCCACCATTACGTAACACGAATAGTCCATCAAAAGAGATTTCAACTTCCAGTCCCAAAGTTTTCGTCAATTATGTAATTGTTTTGGTCAGATTTGAAATAATTGCGAAAATAGATATCATAAAAATTATTGTTTCGATCAATAGCAAGCGTGAATTATATTACAAATGTCTATTTCATCTCTCTGTCAAGTTTAATAATTGATATAATGGAGGTTCATATTTAACAATAGCGACCTACATAATTAGTCTTATTATTAGAAGATTCATATAAATCCAACACACACACACACACACACATACATATTGGATTTTCTTGCTATTCGAGAGTCAAACTCACACACGGCTCACTAAAGTTTGATACAAAATATCAGCATATAAAACTAAATATATGGTCGAAAACTAATTATAGAGTTTGGTGGGTCGTATTTTCAACCTCTTAAACTCATTTTGTATGTTGACGATAACAAAAAAAAACATATAATTTGTCTCAAACCTTCAAAGTTTATATCTAACTCTTTTTTTTTTTTATCTGCCAAACCAAAAGAAAGAGGAAAATCAAGAAAAGAAGAAAAATGGGTGTTCTTGATCACGTCTCAGAATACTTCGATTGCTCTCATGGCAGCTCCAAGAGACACAGGAGTCTACAGGTAAAACCAATCTATAATTAAATTCGTATGTAAATGTAAATTTGTAATCACATATTTCTAATAGAACTTCCTTTTGAATATGTTATGGTGGAAATTACTAGACGGTGGATGTGAGGGTTTTGATAGATTGTGAAGGATGCGAGAGGAAAGTGAGGAGAGCCTTAGAAGGAATGAAAGGAGTGAGAGATATAACCATCGAGCCAAATGCTCAAAAAGTGACGGTGGTTGGGTACGTTGAGCCAAACAAAGTGGTGGCTAGGATCATTCACCGGACCGGTAAAAGAGCCGAGGTTTATCCTTTCGTTCCTTATGACGTTGTGGCTCATCCTTACGCGTCTGGTGTCTACGATAACAGAGCCCCCACTGGATACGTTAGGAACTCAGAGTATGATCCACACGTGTCACGACTCGCTCGTGCTACCTCTACTGAGGTTCGTTATACTACGGCTTTTAGCGACGAGAACGCTACCGCTTGCGTTGTTATGTGATGTTTTTAAATAATGTTTTTAGTTATTTTTGCTGGGATTTTTTCGTTTTGTTTTGGGTGTTGATGGTTTGTTCATGTTGAATTGTTGATTTGTGTTAAGGTAATCACAAGTTGAAACTGTAGATTTTATGGTGAAAGTGTGGAAATCATATGAAATGGTTATGTTCGGTAATGTTGAAGTAAAATAATAATGATTATGATACAAAATTATTGGAATCAGGTGACCAGATAATGCGAACAACTGGTTTAATTTGCGATCGGAAAAATAAATACAACATTAATTTATAACATTAGAAAAAGAATATCCACTAAAACTGTGACAATACAGTAAGCTCCCCAAATAATTGTGGAAGGAAAAAAAAAAGAAGTAAATTTGTCACACTATAAGAATTAAGAAAAGATATGCCTTTTACCAAAAAAAAAAAAAAAAAAAGTTCATTGTTTGTGTTCCCTTGGATCTATTAGTTCGGTGGAATTGACTAATACGAAAAGATGATGCAAATTTGATAGCTTGCGTTGCTCATTTAATCATTATCCATGATTAAGTGGAGTTATTAGTTTAGTTGTCTCTAATTAATTGGGGAATCATTGAACATGAGAAAAAAACATGGATACATGTGTATCAAACAAGCCAAATAATGTCACTAATTGTTACAATCGTTGGTTTAGTCAGGAATAGTGTATTTCACTGCTAAAATCAATCAGAATACATAGTAGGTTAGCCTTGGATTTTTATCTTAAGTATTTTGTCATCAATTCGGATACATTAACAAAACATTTGCCACATAAGAATCTTCGCATCAGTTGCAACTTGCAAGGGTGTGTTTTCTTTAAACGTAGTTTAAAATTCTCAATAAGTATCAATGTCTAATGTATATATAGTACAATATTAAGTGAATCCAAAATATAGCTACTTTAGGCATGTGCGCTTTATTTAGGCATGCAGAAGACAACTTGCGTTTGTTGAATACATTATGCGTTCATAGCTTAAGGCAGTCAAAACGCACAACATGCCAATGAAAAACAGAAATGTTTCAAGTCTTTTTTGTGAATGATGATGACTCCTTATAACTGTTTTTAATGTGTTCGAGCCAATCTATATGAAACAAGTTTGGCATATGTACTAGCCCAAGTATGAAACAATCGTTTTTCCAGGGTGTCTGCCGTGGTTCTCGAGTTTAAAGGTTCAACAAACCCTATAGCTGATCCTGAGACTAGTTCAAGTAAAAATTACATGTGTTTCAAGAGCATACCTCGTTCTTCACCAATCAACATGATGCTTATTTGAAAGTCTAATTCCTGCCTTAATACCAAATCTGGGTATTAATCAACAAGATTCAAGAACCCTAAACTATTGTCGTTTCTAAATGCATATAAGGTAGGAGATCTCAGGAAGTGAATATTTTATAACTCACCACTCTATAAATCTCCTTCAGGTCAAGGAAACTCCCCACCAACTCCTTAAAGCTGTAATACAGCATTTAAAAAATTTCATGCATCTTATCAAAAACTTCTGTAGCCAAGAACAACTGCTATTTGTCACATAGTCAATAGTCAATCAATTCCTTCTCTACAAAGTTTATAATAAGTAACTCAAGCATGAAAACAAATGGCATATAAAACTCGTAAAATTTGAGTTTGTATTAAGAATATCAACTTTCTAGTTCGGCAAACTCAACAAGGAAATACAATGAAAGAAAAAGAGAGTCAGAGAACAGAAGACAAAAATGATAACAACCTGAGCGAAGCTGATGCTGCAGCTGGACTCTACAACTTATTTGGAATACAATACTATGCTCGTTGAAATAGATGGTACAAGCTCGTTGATGCTTCAAACTGCTTTCGGTGCACGATGCCCACCTAAAATAACCGGCAAAAAAAAATGATAAAGTGACCATCAAGTGAGTCAGTTATTGGTAATCTACAGAGAATATCATAAATTTGCTTCGTATTTGGAGCATTTAAACCACTTCCAAATTTTCAGTTATCCTCGAAATCTAAACTATATAGCAAAGAGACAGTAAGCTATAAAACTATAAAAGTGTCACCTTTTCTCTTATTAGAGGCAGGTGCATTGGCGTTGTTAAATGATCCGTTTCCAATGCCACCTAAGTTCTGATTAGGCAGGCACTGTAGCTGATCAAACTCACAACCACTTAGCCCTTGATCGTTGATTGATGCACCTTCTTGGCTATTCCCTCCAAACCCATCCTGAAGGCAATAAACTTCATCATCACATTGAACATTACACGGATTCATCATGTGTGAGAAAGAGGGAATATTTGCAGCCATAGGTTTCTGATAAGGAAAAGATCCAATCTCTCCATCTATTCTGCCTCTCAAATCCACAAGCAAACACTTGAGCCTCGCGACCTCAGCTTCCAAGGTAGCTTGACTTTGCAACCTCTTCACCAGCTGCTGATTGACCGCCCTAAGCCTCGCAACCTCATCCTCCAACGAAGCAGCTTTAGCCTTCTTCTTCTCTCTATACTTTCTAACCGCTTCTCGGTTTCCCAAAGGTCTCTTTTCGCCTTTCTTCCCGCAAGACTCAGCTGTATCATCCGTGGAAATTTTTTCATCGCTCTCCTCAGGAAGAATCTTGGTGTGGACATGGAAACAAGTGTGAGTATGAATATTCTCTGGTCCCGTTGGGTTACAGGTGTGAGTATGGGTACAAGCAGCGTTATAATCCATCAAAAGCCCATCAAAGAAATTATCTATGGAACAGTTGCTTGGTGGTAACTCACCCATCTCCGAGCTCGAAAACACTTCCTGATTCGAGAAATCAAGTTCACCGTCTTCCATTACTAAAACCCACCAACCACAAACAAAACTTATTCTTCAATTGACGCTCCCTCACTAAACCCCAAAACCGATAATTCCTAGATACAAGCTTAGACGAATCAACTACCACAAGTCAAAATCTCCAGCTCCTGAATCAATCAAATCCCTAATTTTGACAACAATACGAGTAATTCAGCAACATAAAATACTCAAATTCTGCAAAATTCAAATAAACGATCATCTAATCGAGAAGAAAGGCGTACCTTTACAACCTCTAGAGTTCCGGATTAGCGAAGAGAGAAACCCCTAAAGATCGAATTTTTAGAATACAGTAGTGATGAAAAAGGAGACAAGGTTAATGAAGGAGAAAACGGAGAGAGGTATGAAAGCAGTTCATTTATAAAAGAAAGGCGCAAAAACAGATGGCATCATCTCGGTGGCCGGAGAAAAGACATGGACGTACGATCACGATTTCGAGTTGCAGAGATTCTCTTTTTTTTTTTTTTTTTTTTTTTTTCACTTATTTAAATTTAATTATGTACTTCAATATTACATAGCTCAACGTGATTGGAGCTCCACATCTTTTATTGTTTTAATAATTATGAAGACTTAAAACTTTGTATTATCACCTTAATAGTATAAGACTAACATGGTTGTACAAACAAGTTACATGATAAACAAAACATAACAGAAAAAATAGACCACAAAAAAAAAAGCATTGACTTGAAAAAGTTCAAACTATAATTTCTCAAGTACGGACGTTTAATTGTTTTCCTCATTTTTATTTCTTTAATTAGTTTTTTTTCAGAAGGACTTGGTTTTTTTTGTTAGATATTTTAAGTTTTAATTCACATCTTCAAATAAAATAATTACATATTGCATTTATGTGTTTTTTTTTTTGAAAATTTTAGCATTTATTTGTCTCTTTTACTTTCTTAAGATTATCTCACTTGGACAACTAATATGATGTGTATTTTAAACCGGTTGATAATTTTTTTTTCTAAAGCCGGTTGACAATTTTAGATAATGAACAAATGAATCGCATCAATTCTTAATTACTGATTTGTGTGTATATATATATATATAAACTTTTTCCCCAACCGCTGGAAAGGTTTCGCAAAAAGATTTCAAGATAGCTATTATTAATTTGTTATTTTGTTAAATGTTATTATTAACAAGTTTATATCGAAGTATTGTAAATCTCTTTAAAAAATGAAATATTGTAAATTTCCGATATGTGTTGTTGTAATTCTTATATTAAAGACAACTAGGTCTTTAAAAAGAAATAAAATAGATTGATAATCACCAGATCTACTTTAATCTTTTGTGATTTAAAAAACAAATACAGATGTATTATCAGTAAACACCATCTACAATCTTCAACTTGTTTTTCTCTCTTTTGGAAATTTCTTACTTAAAAAAAGTTGGTTGATGTGAACATTAGTGATCGTGAAAGACGTAGCTTACTTTTTGGGTCTGTACTTTATACATTTTTAAATAAAGAAAGGTTCGATGGAAAAATTCTATTTCTTTTGGCTAGTGGGGGACTGGGTATACTTATTTTTAGTTAACAATTTATATGATGTTCGCTATGTTCTTGATTCTTTCTCCGACCCCAATGATATCGTTATTTATCCATAGGGTCACATTGTAATGGATCCGATTTCAATGAGTGTGTGGGCCAAATAGATCCTAAAATGAATGGATGTATGCAGTATTCATGCTTTTTCTTTTATCATGTAACTTTCTTTATGGCCAGATTTGAGATCAACCTGATATTTTTTGACGATTTCGTAAGATAAAGATATTCTCTTAAAGTTATAAATCGTAGTTAACCATTACATAAATCCGAAACACTCATTTTTATGCTAATCAATATTCAATCATCCCTGCAACAATACCAATAGCGGTTGCTTCATATAGCCTTGCACTATATAAGAACTTCTTGGAGATTAATCTCTAAATAATTCATGCGAGTCTACGAAACAAGTAAGGCAAGAATCCGTTGTATATTTACAAAACAAAATGCAAACACGAATACAAATACTTGGTTACTACCAGTTCAGACTACAAACAACAGATTCCTGATTCCTTGGGAAGAAGATTATCCTCTTGATTCTTTCCATCTCCTTGAAACCACTCACTCTTCTTCTTTTTCTTCTTCTTCTTCTTCTTCCTTACTCTTTGATCTCACAATATAGAACAACCTTTCTGAGATTTTCTCTTCTTCCTCTTCTTGTTTTTTGGTGGCTGTAGAACTACCTTGATAGCTGCATCAAACACCGCTTTTACACTCTGTTGAAACAATTATCGATATGGGAAAATCATCAGCACGTTCAATCAGCGGGTTTAAACGAGTAAAGTTACATAAAGATATCGACTCCCAGAGTTACCTGTTGAGTTTTTGCACTGCATTCGATATAAGCAGGTGCCCCAATCAGTTTCTTTAGTTCCTCACCCTATTTTTGTACCATCACAAAATGAATCATGTTGCATTTTAACACAGAGGACTCAGTTAGAATCACATAAGAACAACATAAGAAAAAGGTACCTGAGCTGTAGAGATAGGCACAGCACCAGGGTGCTCAACAAAGAATTGCTTATCATCTCGAAGATCTGACACATAATCAGTCATAAGGATATCAGATAAGTTCCCAGAACAAGAAAAGATGGTAACTGGACGCATAAGAGTTGAGTTAAAAAGAAACGAACCAAGCTTTGTTCCAACGAGGATGATGGGAACACCAGGAGCATAATGTCTCAGTTCAGGAACCCACTGAGAGTCAAAAGCAATAAAACCAAATGAGAATTGGACAAAACAGGAAAGAAGATTCAGGGGACGACCAATAGATTAAACCTTTTTAGAAACATTTTCATAGCTAGCTTTGCTGACAAGAGAGAATGCAAGTAAAAAGACATCAGCACCACGATAGCTCAAAGGTCTTAGTCTATTGTAGTCCTCTTGTCCTGTTTCATCAAGTCAAAAACTCACAAATAACTTTCCGGAAGGAAAAAAAAAACAGATTCAAAAGACCACAAATTCCAAAGGTAACAACTCGCCTGCAGTATCCCACAATCCCAAGTTGATAGTGTTCCCATCCACAATCACATTAGCACTGAAATTATCGAACACAGTTGGCACATAATCCTGTCACATCCAAATTCCACTCTTAACATTAGTCATAAAATGTCACTTTTAAATGATCATAAAACAGATGAACACACCCCAGGGAAACATCCCTCTGGTATATGAAACTGAGATTACCAAAATCCTAAAGATCACTACAGTACAATCACTCAAGTAGCAGAAAGAACAAGCCTTTAAGAAAACCCAACATTTAACTTAGACCATGAAATCATTTAAGTACACGATAGTAACCATAAGCATCAAATAACAACAAATCCAAGCTAAATTAGACGCAAGATCTTTGCATAGGAATACAAATCGTAGGAAAAGAAGAGAACTTTAAGCTGACCGTAGGGAAAGTGTTGCTAGTGTAAGAGATGAGAAGACAAGTCTTTCCAACAGCGCCGTCACCGACGGTAACACACTTGATAAACCTTGAAGCACTCATCTTTGATCTCTCTCACTCTGCTTCTCCAAACTTCAAACCCTAATTTTAAACGAATTGGGGAATTAGGTCTATAGAAAGAGAGAGAGAGAGTGAGGTGTTACTTAAAGAGGAAGAAGACAAAGAAATAGCTGCATAAAGTGTCTCCCAGACTAAGAGTTACTAAAATTTCCTACTCTTCCCTCACATGCACTTCGATTTCTTGGTCTCTCTCTTTTTCTTCTTTTTCCTTTTTTTTTTTTGTTTTTTTTACATTAAAAATAAATTCACTACTTGGTCCGCTGATGCGTCTCCCAACACAAGACCCTACCAAAATTTATGGGATGGAAAATATTTTTTTTTATACATTATTTGCTTTTGTTCTCTCAAAATGTATGCAAGTTTATATTGTCAATCTTATAAAACCAAACAAACGTGTAGTATTTTTCTATAACTATATGGAATAAGGAACTCCCAACAAAATGAAAGTGAATGAAACTTCACAGTTAGTTTACTAAACAGTTATGTGAAATCGTATTATAACATAGATAATATGATTGGAGTGTTACACCTTTTTCAACCATATATATGCATACATTTTCTTTTGTTTAAATGTTAAATAGTAAAAATTTGTCACGCTATATTGAAATTAGAAATTGAGAAAGGTGTGTGTTTACCAACTTCTCTAAAAATAAACTTAAGTGACACTAAAAATGTATACTTAAGTTAAAAAATTGTAACCGATCACGGTCAGCAACCTTTTGAAACTGGCTAGTTATTAGATCTGTTAAAAACACTGATTAACGAGAATCCGTTATGGGGGGTTTAAAAAAAAAATACTAATTTGTTATGTATTTGTCCACCATATTAGCCGAATATTAAGAGGGTAAAACAAACTTTTTAAAATAGCAAAATCATACACAAAATCAAAATGAGAAAAAAGAAGAGAGAGTTTCAAAGTTACAACTAGATTCTATTTCAGACGCGTAAATTTCTCTGGAACCTGAAAAGCTGAGTGCGAAACATTCTCTTATATCATTGTCTTTTTCAGAGCTTGTTAATTGAGCTCTCCTTGTTTTTTATTCCTCCGACAAGGACGAGGTTCCAAAAGAACTTAGTTTCTTGTTCTACAACTCGAACAAACAAAATTATTCATTCAAGAAGAGAGTCAAATGAGAAAACATTCTCTTGATCGATGGCTTTTAGCTGCCGTTCTTGTGGTTCTCCTCTCGTCTTCTTCCTCATTTGCGGCCAAGAAGGACGTGAAGAATAAGAAGAAGAATAACAAGGGTGTGACTTATGATGGAACATCTTTGATCATCAATGGCAAAAGAGAGCTTCTTTACTCTGGCTCTATTCATTATCCTCGAAGCACTCCTGAAGTATTTATTTAATCAGATACCCTTTTTTAAAAAGGTTTATAGTTTTGTTGTTGTATTGATTTTGAGATTATTATGTGATCTGGGATAGATGTGGCCAAGTATCATAAAAAGAGCGAAGCAAGGCGGTTTAAATACGATTCAAACATACACTTTCTGGAATGTACACGAGCCTGTACAAGGAAAGGTAACTAAAACACAAATCAATTTATAAAATATATATAAAACATGTATACATGAATTTTTGGGATTCTTAGTGTCTTTTTTTCTCATTAGTTCAACTTTTCGGGACGAGCTGACTTGGTGAAGTTCATAAAGTTGATTCAAAAGAATGGCATGTATGTGACCTTGAGGCTTGGACCGTTTATCCAAGCTGAATGGACTCATGGGTAAATCCAGTACTTGCTTCTTATAGTTTCAATTTCTCATTTCTTGAATTTTCCCATGAATGTTTTACGTGAGTTCTGTTTATATCAGAGGACTTCCTTATTGGCTTAGAGAAGTTCCTGGAATTTTCTTCCGCACAGATAATAAACCATTCAAGGTATGTATGTATACATATAAATAAATTTCAAAACTTTGCGTGTGTTTACAAACTTACAATCAAATATATTTAAAGATGTGACCGAAAAAATAAATATTGCAGAAACATACAGAAAGATATGTACGAATGATTCTCGACAAAATGAAGGAGGAAAAATTGTTTGCATCACAAGGAGGCCCCATTATATTAGGACAGGTGACAAAAAAAGAAAACTAAAATTTCAAAGTTGTTATAATTTGATGATTTTACTATGAACATAAAATACAAAAACTGCAGATAGAAAATGAATATAGCGCGGTTCAACGTGCATATAAACAAGATGGAGTGAACTACATTAAATGGGCGTCTAAATTGGTGGACTCGATGAATCTCGGGATCCCATGGGTTATGTGCAAGCAGAACGACGCTCCTGATCCTATGGTAATTTTCTTTAATTTTTTTTCAAGTTTGTGTTTTGTTTGAATGAGGAAGAAAATGTTTTAAGAATATTTGATGTTGAAAACAGATCAATGCTTGTAACGGACGACACTGCGGTGATACTTTCCCTGGTCCAAACAAAGAAAACAAACCGTCTTTATGGACTGAGAATTGGACTACTCAGTGAGTTTTTTTTTTTGTTACTCTTGACTTAGAAATGTAGAAACTTGAGATTCTTTTATCTGAGTGTGAAAGATATTTCGAATTTCTATACTAGGTTCCGCGTGTTTGGTGATCCACCAACTCAAAGATCTGTAGAAGATATCGCTTACGCAGTTACTCGATTCTTCTCTAAGAACGGAACCCATGTGAACTACTACATGGTATAATGTCTCATTCGAATAAACAATCTTTGAAAATATTGTAAAAACTGACTGTCCAAAATCTGAAAATGGAACTCTGTTATGTTGTAATCTTGTAGTATCATGGAGGGACTAACTTTGGAAGAACATCCGCACATTATGTAACCACTCGATACTACGATGATGCCCCTCTTGATGAATTTGGTTTAGAGAAAGAGCCTAAGTATGGTCATCTTAAGCATCTTCATAATGCTCTTAACCTCTGCAAGAAGCCACTTCTTTGGGGTCAGCCTAAAACCGAGAAACCTGGAAAAGATACAGAGGTACTATCATATATGTGAAAAAATCAGAAAAACTAAACTATTCTTATTTGTTCCAAAATGTTTAAATAGGATTTAACTTTTTCCCACAGATTCGATATTATCAACAACCTGGAACGAAATCTTGTGCAGCTTTCTTGGCTAACAACAATACTGAAGCTGCAGAAACCATCAAATTCAAAGGGAGAGAATATGTTATAGCACCTCGTTCCATTAGTATTCTTCCAGATTGTAAAACTGTTGTTTACAACACTGCTCAGGTAGAAAAACATTTAACTCTGGTTTATTCAAGCAAAAATAAAAAACAGAGTTTTGAACACGTTTGTTTGTTTGGATTGGACCAGATTGTTTCTCAACACACTAAAAGGAACTTTTTGAAGTCTAAAAAGGCAAACAAGAAGTTTGATTTCAAAGTGTTCACTGAGACATTGCCTAGTAAACTCGAAGGTGGCTCTTACGTACCCGTTGAGCTTTACGGTTTTACCAAGGACAAGTCAGACTATGGATGGTACACAACAAGGTAAAGACTCTACCTTCATGTGATTGTATATCAAATATAAAAGAAGAGCATCTTGATGTTTAATCTTGCTTGGCAGCTTCAAGGTTCATAAGAATCACTTACCTACAAAGAAAGGAGTTAAGACTTTTGTGAGGATTGCTAGTCTTGGACACGCGTTGCACGTTTGGCTTAACGGAAAATATCTTGGTAAGAATTGTGCAAGAATGATCTATACATACAAAACAATGAGCTATAATAATGAAATCTTCTTACCAGGAAATGGACATGGAAGCCATGACGCGAAGAGCTTTGTCTTCCAGAAGCGAGTTACACTTAAAACAGAAGATAATAATCTTGTTATGCTTGGTGTTGTTACAGGATTCCCAGTACGTAACAAGACATGATTCAAAATTCGAGTTTTGGAATTAATATGTAGATGAATATATGTTTCATAAATGTTGGGCCTTTTTTTGGTTTTATAGGATAGTGGATCTTATATGGAGCATAGATACACTGGTCCTCGTAGTATTTCCATCTTAGGGTTGAGTTCTGGAACACTTGATCTCACTGAAACCAGCAAATGGGGGAACAAGGTCTGAAACCAATTTCTTATACTCTATAATTGATTCAAAACATAGTGTATATCTCCTTGATTTGATTCGGTTTCTTGATCTTTAGCTCGGTATGGAAGGTGAAAGACTCGACATCCACACTGAGAAAGGTTCAAAGAAGGTCAAATGGCAAAAATTCACCGGGAAAGCACCCGGACTTACATGGTACCAGGTAACTCAAAAGAAAACTACACAAATAGACATTTTCTAACCATTTTTAACTACATTCTAACGAATGTGAAACATTGTAGACATACTTTGATGCACCAGAGAGCCAAAACGCAGCAGCTGTTCGTATGAACGGAATGGGTAAAGGGTTGATTTGGGTGAACGGAGAAGGTGTGGGAAGATATTGGCAATCATTCTTGTCTCCATTAGGTCAACCTACACAAATAGAATATCACATCCCTAGATCTTTCTTGAAGCCCAAGAAAAATCTTCTTGTTATATTCGAGGAAGAACCTAATGTGAAGCCTGAGCTTATAGACTTTGTCATTGTCAACAGAGACACAGTTTGTTCTTACGTTGGAGAAAATTACACTCCAAGTGTTAGACATTGGACTAGAAAGCAAGATCAGATCCAAGCCATTACAGACAATGTGAGGATCACGGCTACTCTTAAATGCTCTGGCACTAAAAAGATCGCAGCTGTTGAGTTTGCTAGCTTCGGAAACCCTATTGGTGTTTGTGGAAACTTCACACTTGGTACTTGTAATGCTCCTGTATCAAAGCAAGTCATCGAAAAGGTAAAAAGATCATACTTAATTTGTTTCTTATTTTTTTGTATAATGTGTAGCATAGACTAACAAATCCCAAAAAAAAACGGTTGCAGCATTGTTTGGGTAAAGCAGAGTGTGTGATTCCCGTGAACAAGAACACTTTCCAACAAGACAAAAAAGATTCATGCAAGAACGTTGTGAAGACACTTGCAGTGCAAGTCAAGTGTGCTCGTGCCAAAAAGAACTGAGGGTCTATATCATCACTATCATTATGGTTCATGTTCTGTGTTTAGTAGACCAATTTCAAAAATGTTGTGGCATTGATTTTTGTCGTTTTGTTTGTAATTCATTTCTTAAATTTAACGCTAATTCACGACTAAGATATTCGAATATAATCCGATCAAGAAACAACGACATAACCAACAAAACAAATTATTGGTTTACATATATCCATTTTTATAAAACGTTTTTTGGATCAAAGTTTCCTTTTTAGTAAAAAATACAAACATACCGAGGAGTTGATTAAAAAGCAACTAAAAAGGCAACATATAAAGATAAACATGCACGCCGTTTAATAAATACCTTAGAGAAACGCGTGCCGTTTTTAATGAACAAAAATGACATGCAAGGCACATGCGAACAAGCGTAATCTAATAAGCCAATGAGGTCCACCGAAGGGTGTGGGTGTGGGTGTGGGTGAGGAAAACAGGAGATAACTGAAACAGACCCATCAAATCTTTTTATTCCATTGGATGGTTATCTCTTTGGCCCAAACTTCAGTGTAAGCAACAAATAATCATTAAAATAAATAAATCTTCACCATTTTCTTATTCATCGCTTCTCTCCTACACCAAATCCAAATTCGAGTAAGAAGCTATGGCGGCACCCATTGTTGACGCAGAGTACTTGAAGGAGATCACCAAGGCTCGCCGTGACCTCCGCTCTCTCATCGCCAACAATAGCTGTGCTCCGATCATGCTCCGATTGGCGTAAGTTTCCATTTCTTATGTTGACTGCGACGTATTTTTCGGTTTTGCTCCTTTTTTGGAATCGTTCGATTATAGTTAGGCTATGGAAATTGCTCGATCTTTGTTTGAAATGTTATCTCCTCTGGTTTGTGAAGATGGCACGACGCTGGAACTTATGATGCTCAATCGAAGACTGGTGGAGCTAATGGCTCTATCAGGAACGAAGAGGAGTACACTCATGGTGCCAATAGTGGGTTGAAAAACGCTATCGATCTCTGTGGTGTGTTTTTTTTTTTTCCTGTTTCTTTGATTTAGTGATTATAAGTTTGTATTTTTGGATAACTTCTCTTGTATAATGTCATTATTGGAAATGAAATATTGAATTGCTTAGTTATGAGATCGTATCTTTGATGTTTCAGAGGGCGTGAAAGCTAAACATCCAAAAATTACTTACGCAGACCTGTATCAGGTGATTACGACGTTTTGCTTTTAGTATTATGATTACAGTTACCAAAAGAAATCCATAATTGATGCAAATTTATTTGTTTAATCTGCCGTACAGTTCCTGCATTGCCTTGTTATTTTTCTGTGCTCTTTTGTAAAATTTCTCTGGAACCTAATTCTGCTTTATGGTCTCAGTTTCTTGCAACAGAAGAGTGGCAATCTGTTCCAAGAGATGATACTGATAGCAATTTGGTTTATGAGAAAAATATATGACTATGTTGTTTAATAGATGACTATGTTCTATTGAAACAACATACTCATCTATTTTTGTAAACACCAAATTCAGGGTTTAATAGATTTGGTTTTGAATTCCTGAATTTGGCATTACCAAGGGTTTTCTTAACTTTTCAGTTAGTTTCTTTAAATTGTTAACCCGTTGATCTTATATTTAAGATTAGGACTGAGTAGATATCATATGTCTGTCATCTGTACCTATAACACGTTTTCTAGTACTGTTTGTTCATATTTTATTTGATCTTTAGAAGTTCGAGGTTTTGAATATGAATTTTCCAAAATTTATGGTAATCAAGTTTTGAATATGAATATATTGAATTTTAAGTCTTTTGTTTCAGCTTGCTGGTGTGGTAGCAGTGGAGGTTACTGGTGGACCTGACATCAGTTTCGTTCCCGGGAGAAAAGTATAGTTTCTGATTTTCGTTAGATCATAATTGTATCTGTAACTTTGAAGCAAATTAAAATAGTTGTATTTTTTTTTTTTTTTATAGGATTCAAATGTGTGCACCAGGGAAGGGAGACTTCCTGATGCTAAACAAGGTACCTTAATTTTTATCATTCATAACAAACTTTGGTAATTTTTACTAAAACTCTTACCATGGAATTGGTATAATCTCTATGAATTAACTTTGTCTATAGGTTTCCAACATCTTAGAGATATTTTCTACCGTATGGGGTTGTCTGATAAGGACATTGTGGCACTCTCAGGTGCTCATACTCTGGTAAATTCATTGATCAAACTGACTTAACTTCTGCTGTTTTTTTAACAAATAAAAGGTATGCATGTGCTTATGATCATTATTGGGTGTTTAGGGTAAGGCTCATTCAGATAGGTCAGGTTTCGATGGACCATGGACTCAAGAGCCTCTGAAGTTTGATAACTCCTACTTTGTGTAATTTTCATTTCTTTATCCTCAGATATTATCTTTCTTTGTTTTCATTTATCCTCTTATACTTGTGTTTTCCTAGATTAACAATCAGCAAACGTTACATGATCGGTTAACCCATGATTAATTATTGTTTTGGTATCAGGGAACTGTTGAAAGGAGAATCAGAAGGTTTGTTGAAACTTCCAACTGACAAGACTTTATTGGAAGACCCTGAGTTTCGTGGGTATGTTGAGCTCTATGCAAAGGTATAATAAACTGAAAATCTGGTTTGCCTCGTTAACCATTTTCTTTCGTGGTTGATGATTGATAATTTTATATAAGTTTCCAAGTGATTTACTACATTTGTTAGCTATTATTTGACAAGTTTAATATGTGGTTAACAGGATGAAGATGCATTCTTCAGAGACTACGCTGAATCGCACAAGAAACTCTCTGAGCTTGGTTTCAACCCGGGTTCTTCACTGGCCAAGGTGGTTGCAGACAGCACGATTCTGGCGCAGAGCGCGTTCGGTGTTGCGGTTGCTGCTGCGGTTGTGGCCTTTGGTTACTTTTACGAGATTCGGAAGAGGATAAAGTAAAATGAAATACAAGGAAAACTATCAGATAACATCCTGTTTTGTTGCTACAAGATGCCAAACTCTTTTATTCCACCACGATTGTAGTAAAAAAGTCAATAACATTTGGGGGTGAAATTGATCTTAACTCATAGTTGCGTTACCCATAAATAATTAGGTACACGATTTGTGGATATCTATCTACCAAAGATCGGTTGATATCTACAAAGTGGGACATGACCTGAACCTGAACCTGAACCTAAGTACCTAACCTGGTACGTTATGTTAGGTAGGAAGCTTCTTTTAAATTTTAGGTTTAGGTTTAGCTTATATCTTACTTTCGTATTTTCATTAAAGAAGATAGTATATGATGTTGGTCGCCAGTTACCAACTCGATTGGATTTGGCTCGGGTAGCATCTATTAGACGCAAAAACGCTCAGCATGTGGAGCAGTCTTCAACTTTATATTATTGTAATTATAAACTTTCTTTTACATAAAAGAAATGTATTTCATGGAATGTGAATATTTTTGTAACCTAACATATACAATAAACAAAATAAACTAAAATTTACTTAAAAATAAGAAAAAGTAAACTATAATTTAAAATAGAGATTATAAAGAAACATTTACATGTTAGTGTGGTAGTTACAGTTATACTGAGGATAATTAGGAAATATATATATATATATATATATCAGATGTTGCACTCTGTATTGGTACTAGTTGTGGGTAGCTATGCATTATAAAAGCCGTGTATATATGTACCTTGTATTTAGATTTATTTGGTGTGTGGACAACAAATCACATGTATGGATTCATTATTCTATTACGTCGGTAGGAGTTGAAAGTTAATGTCCACCATGAAATCTACCAAACTCTTTAAGATTGTCTTTCAGGTATCAAACAAACTTTTACCAGTAAAGCTCCTTTTCTTTTCCAAATAAAGAAATCCGAACAAAATTTAAAAAAAAAAAAAAAAACACAATCAGTATTCGATATGTTTTTTATATCGATACTTATTTCAAAAACGATCCCGTCAGCTTTTCAAAATAATACCAGTAGAATAAAAATATTTATTATGAACTTCAATAAATACCACATGGTAGAGTTAAGCAAGTAAATGTATTTTGAACCCCTTTTAAAAATATAAAGATGTATTCTTACTCTTTGGTTCGATGAATAAGAAAAGAATGTTCACGAGTATTTTATAGGTACCGTACGACCAACATTTCCAGTATTCGGTTTTAGTTATGTGCATACACTTTATTTTGACTATTTGATGTTATAGAGTTTCAATCCAATGATTTATTCTGCTAAAAGCGTTTCTTCAAGAAACCATATTTTTTTTTTCTAAGAATTAGTTGGACGTTACGATAAATAGGAAATTTATGTGGGGAAAAAAAAAATGAAAGGATTGGTAAATGGTAGTTGGGAAAGCGAAAAGGTCACGTGTTAGAAGAAATCATTAAAGAAGAAGGAGAAAGCAGTTATATTATCTATCTACTCTCTCGTTTATTTTCATCACATTTATAAAACTCCAGGTGAGCCTTTTCACTCAAATTCATTTATATCTTTACATGTTATTTTGTTTATTTTCTTTTAATCAAAATTATTTCATGCCCAAACTCAAGCTATAAGTTAACACATGGAAATTCAAATCTTCCTATCACTAAAGATGACCAAAATGGTCCATCATATATAATACAAATATCACTGTGTCATCCAATTTTTCTTTAAACAGTTAGAGGAAGTAGGAAAATTTAAGTGGAAGGTCATGAACCATTTCCAATTTGCTGCCAAATCTATATATATCCAACCACTACCCACAGTTTAAATTCACTTTCCCTCAAAACCAACCTTGTTTGTGCCTTCTATACTAATCCTCCTCAGTACATTCTTTGAATTTGTTTAGTCATTTTTTTTTAATTTAACAAATTAGGTATAGTGTAATTGTGTAAATGCTGATAGCTTTAAATTTGTAACTTCATCAGTTAAGTGTTACAATATTATTTAATCATATATGTTACATGTTAGTCTTTAATAAATTTACGAAAATCAAGTGGATGTATATTATATATCTACTAACCAAACACACAACATGAACAAAAATAATATATCTAAATACACAACTTTTGCTGGTACCAAAATACAATTTATACATGAACACCTAACTTAAAGGAGTAACTTCGGAATCAATTATATCTGAACACCAACGACATATACATGGTTAAATTAGCTGTTATGTACCTAGGTCCGAAGTTTTTTTTTTAACAAATCAAAGAAAACATAACTTAACTTGTTCATCTTGAAAAAAAAAATCCTAACTAACATTTTAAAAGATATTGATTTGAATATACTACTTTGGAGAAACTTTACTACTTCCTTGTCAAACTCACAATATATAGTAGTATATTCACATTATATCTTAGCATAAATGTCCATTATTTGAATTAAGATCGGTTTTGTACGAAACCACCATACTTTTGTCCCCCGGAAAAATTCTTTTAAATTCATGACTTACATTGTGATTACTGCTATTAATCATTAATAAAGAAGATGGTAAAAAATAGCCGTAGATCAAAATACTAAATTATGACAACAAAATGCATATCGCTATTCTAAAACTGGAACGTGTTTATAGTTTATATCCATGTTCTAAAAAACTAGTTCCGATTACATCTCGCCTAGTCGCTAGATCCACTCTCGCCGCTTCGATTAATGATTAATCCCTCGAAAAAATCAGTCAACCGATTAATCCCTATCTAATCCAATTAATCTCCGCCTAATCTGATTATTTTCGGTATAATCATCTGTAATCCAATTATTTTTAAATTTTCAAGTATAAATTTTTTTGTTTTTGTTATTCAGACATTTATATTGATAGTTTCTGATGTTTCATAATAAATTATATTAAAATTATAAATAAAAATCATAAAATAAATTATTAATACTACATTTTCATGTATTTACTATAATTTAAAAAAAAAATATTATAAAACTTTAATATAATGGATAAATATATTTAAAAAATAATAAAATAACCTAAAACTAATCCTCGATTAATCACTATTTATATGAAGTGTTGTATCATAATTATGGTTTCACACCTACTAAGCTAAGTACAGCTAGACTCAGTTTGAAAAAGGCTTAGATGCAATAAACCGTTTCCCATTGAGATAGTGAATAAGATAGTGTGAATGTTTCGGTTTATAGTTTTGAATCTTTTGAACCCAAAACAAATAATAAAAAAAAAAAGAATTTGAATATAATATGAAGAAAATAGAAATCAGAAAAAGGAGCCCACTAGCCACACCTTCAAACGTGTCTTACCAACTCTCTTCTAGAAACAAATTAGGCTTCACCTTCCTCCTCCAACCTCTATCTCTCTCTCTCTCAAACATCTCTCCATAAAGCCTTTATTTTTATCATCACAAGAATCATAATCAGAAGAACAAGAAAATGGGGAGGTCTCCTTGCTGCGAGAAAGACCACACGAACAAAGGCGCTTGGACTAAGGAAGAAGACGATAAGCTCATCTCTTACATCAAAGCTCACGGTGAAGGTTGTTGGCGTTCTCTTCCTAGATCCGCTGGTCTTCAACGGTGTGGTAAAAGCTGTCGTCTCCGGTGGATTAACTATCTCCGGCCTGATCTCAAGAGGGGTAGCTTCACTCTCGATGAAGATGATCTTATCATCAAACTCCATAGCCTTCTTGGTAACAAGTGAGTCACTTACACACCCTTTCAACAAATCCTCTGTTTTTTTATTATTCCATATGCTCTGTTTTTAATACGCTGTTTTTTTTTTGTAGGTGGTCTCTTATTGCGACGAGATTACCAGGAAGAACTGATAACGAGATTAAGAATTACTGGAATACACATGTTAAGAGAAAGCTATTACGAAGAGGTATTGATCCCACGACTCATCGACCGATCAACGAGACCAAAGCTCCCCGAGATTCTCCTGAATCTAGAAAAACAGAGGACGCGTTTGTCAAACTTCTTTCTTTCGGTCCTCAATTGGAGAAAAGGGAAAATTTTAGGGACGAGAGAAAAGAAAGTGTGCTCCTTTGTAAAAAAGAGAGAGTTGAGTACTCAGTTGTTGAAGAAAGATGTTTTGATTTGAATCTAGAACTTAGAATCAGCCCGCCATGGCAAGATCAGACGAACACGCGCTCCCGGAAGGAGAATCATCTATGCACTGCGTGCCGTTTTTGGTTGGGGAACGGAAAGGAGTGTAGCTGTGATAATGTGAAATGTCAAACAGTGGACAGTAGTAGCAGTTATTCTTCAAGCGACATTAGTAGTAGCATTGGTTATGACTTCTTGGGTTTAAACACTAGGGTTTTGGATTTTAGTACTTTGGAAATGAAATGAAATGAAATATATTAAGAAAATCATATATAGATGTGACATTAACAGACTCTTGTCTTTTGTCCAGCTTCATCCCACCTTCACTTTTTATGTTTAATTTAGGTATATCATCACAACTGTTTCCTAAAGTCAATGGAGATTTTAGAGTAAATATTTGCCTAATTAAGTTAAATGCAATTTTCTTGCATGTTTCTCAAGTTCATCCCCCAAGTTTTCTTCTAATTTTATCTAGTAAGTTATTTGTAACATAGTTGTTAGCAGTTATTATCTTATCATATCAAGATATACATTGATATGCAAAAAACGATTTTAGCTTAAAATGCTTTTGGAATAACTAGGGACAACATTAACCAACCCATGCTATGGTTATTCCAAAGAGAGTTGACATATCAATGAAGTGGATAAGCTGTGTAAGGATGAGAATAGTGAGAACGATTGAAAAGGACAAAGGGTATTAGAATCATACATGTGTTTCTATTCATTGCAACCTTTTGATGTATTTCGTTTGATTTTTAGTACTAATATAAAACATACAATGTGCTAGTAAAACGTCTTTATCAAATGAATTTTTGTTTTTGTTCACTCGAATTAGCTAAATAGAAAAAAAAATTATGTAAAGAAAATAAAACTTAACAAAAGTCACTAACCTTATTTCCAAAACTACACCGATATATTAAAGAATTTAGCTAGTGTGATTTGGAAATTTTCTAAGATTTTTCGACGTTTTAACTTTTAAAGTAAAAAAACGGACATCAACCTAAAACTTCGTGGTTTAGTTTCTGTTCGTCCGGTTAGTGAGTGTGATGAATCTACATGTTTTAACAACACTCTCAAGTTTATTCATCTCTTACCCAAACTATTTTAAACATCCCTCCAAAAGTTTTTAGCCACAATCCAAAACTTATTAAAGAAGACAACATACAAATCAATAAAATAATCCTCCATCACATTCTTTCCTTACCAAAAAAAAAAGAAAAACATAGAGATCAACAATATGTCAGAAGGTGGAACTCAAAAAGAATAAAACAAATCATACAAGTTGATAGTTGACCTCGACATGTCAATTAAAAATGTCTCGAAGGATATAGCAATATACAAAAGATAAATAAAGTATGTTTGATTTTTCAAGAGATTTCTTAAATAGAAACAGTTCAAATGAAAAACCTTGTGTAAAGTTATACTCAAAAGAAACCAGAAAGTCTATGTCTATCAATTATCACGAATATTCTAATATAGTCAACTATTATAAATTGAAAAGTGTAAAAGTAGATTTTAAAGTTGGGATGAATCCGTTTAAATAAGTCTACCTTAGGTCGGAAAACGATTGTAGGTCAAACAAAAGCTTCGATTGGTCCAAGTGCCAAGTGAAAATTATGAATACTTTTTGACCATGTTAAAAGAAACGAGATTAATTCAATTCAGCCTACCAAAATATATGGCCTGCTAAGATATACAAAGATACACGAATAGCCCAATGCTCTTATGGGCTTTTCTTAATCAGAATTTTCTCGTGGGTTCGTGGTCATTAAATGTTAGCGCCTATAATCCTATATCCTAATCTCAACTCTGAGTAAAATGTTAAAATATTGGTATCTGGATTTCAAGAAGCTGAAAAAATTATAGCCGTTGTAATTCATAATCGACGAATTTAGTTATATTGAGGATTAAAAAAAAGTATCTGCTGCGTTGCTTTATTGTCCAATTGCAGCGAGTCAGATTCTCTGCTCAAGTCCGCTCCTTCACCAGAATAAATAAACAAATAATTCAAAATATCTATCAATACTAAAAAGTCTACTAATACTAGTATATGGTTAGTTGATTACGAACCTTTTTGTGGACAAAATCAATGGTTGCAACCTGCTAATATAAGATCAAAGGGACTTGATTGATCATAGAAGGAAAAGTGGACCGTTATAAGTGGATCGTATTATAGTTACGATGATCTCACATGCATGTGATCACCTCTTTCCTGGAGAAAAAAAAAAGTGATTTCCCCAGTACCGATGTTACTTTTGTCAAACCAAAATATATAAAATGAGAAATATACATTGAATTGAAGGAATGACTCATTTTCGCAGTATCTCCGTAACACGCTGTCGTTTCATTAATATCATTGTCCAGGATTTAAACCAAAGATTAGTACTGCATCACAAAACAATTACTAAAATAATTAAACAAAGTACACATGTAATTAATTAGTCTTTCAGGTTTTTCCCCCCGCTATTTCTACCTAATACGCACTCCACATGAAATTCATCAAAATTGTACTATTTCTTTTGCCCATGATCATACAAAGCCACATGGTACCAGGAATATATTTTTTGCAGAATGAAAGAAAAGCCGAGGTGATTAACAGATAAACTTAATTAATTAATAACTAACAATTAAAAAGGTTTATTAATGAAAAGTTAATTGTAATTATTGTCTTTATAAATGATCAAAGCACCATTGTCTTGTCGGTAAAACCCCACTCACTTCACTCCTCCAATGGCTTCCTCCATCATCGCTCTTCTTCTCTGCATTTTCTTCTTTCTCTCTTCTCCGTTCATCTCCTTCGCCACCGCTTTGGCAACGAAGACATTCATTTTTCGCATCGATGGTGGATCTATGCCGTCTATTTTCCCGACGCACTACCACTGGTACAGTTCCGAGTTCGCCGAAGAATCTCAAATCCTCCATGTTTACCACACAGTCTTCCATGGCCTCTCCGCCGTGGTTACTCCCGACGTAGCCGATAACCTCCGCAATCATCCAGCGGTTCTCGCTGTCTTCGAAGATCGACGTCGTGAGCTTCACACTACACGTTCTCCCCAGTTCCTAGGTCTACAAAATCAGAAAGGACTGTGGTCAGAATCTGACTACGGATCAGACGTAATCATCGGCGTTTTCGATACTGGAATTTGGCCGGAGCGGAGGAGTTTCTCAGATCTGAACCTCGGTCCGATTCCGAAACGATGGAGAGGCGAATGCGAATCCGGAGACAGATTTGGACCTCGGAACTGTAATCGGAAAATCATCGGAGCTAGATTCTTCGCCAAAGGACAAGAAGCTGCCGTAATCGGAGGAATAAACAAAACGGTAGAGTTTCTTTCTCCACGTGACGCTGATGGACATGGAACTCATACTTCATCAACCGCCGCTGGACGTCACGTTTTCAAAGCGAGTATGTCCGGTTATGCCTCCGGTATAGCCAAAGGTGTGGCTCCTAAAGCTCGTATTGCTGCCTATAAAGTTTGTTGGAAAGATTCCGGTTGTCTTGATTCCGATATTCTCGCTGCCTTTGATTCTGCTGTCTCCGATGGTGTCGACGTTATATCTATCTCAATCGGAGGTGGAGATGGTATTACTTCGCCGTATTATCTCGATCCAATCGCTATTGGCTCCTACGGTGCCGCGTCCAAAGGAATTTTTGTCTCTTCCTCCGCCGGAAACGAAGGACCTAATGCTATGTCAGTTACAAACCTTGCGCCTTGGGTAACCACCGTTGGTGCTGGAACAATCGATCGGAATTTTCCGGCAGATGCTATTCTCGGTGACGGACACCGTCTCAGAGGCGTTTCTCTTTACGCCGGCGTACCGTTGAACGGTCGTATGTTTCCGGTGGTTTATCCCGGGAAATTAGGAATGTCATCGGCGTCTCTATGTATGGAGAATTCACTAGACCCGAAGCACGTGAGGGGTAAAATAGTAATTTGTGATAGAGGAAGTAGTCCACGTGTAGCTAAAGGATTGGTGGTTAAGAAAGCAGGCGGCATTGGTATGATTCTCGCTAACGGTGCATCTAACGGTGAAGGATTAGTCGGAGATGCGCATCTTATTCCCGCTTGCGCCGTTGGATCAAACGAAGGAGATAGAATCAAAGCTTACGCTTCTTCACATCCGAATCCAATTGCTTCAATCGATTTCAGAGGAACTGTTGTTGGAATTAAACCGGCGCCGGTTCTTGCTTCTTTCTCTGGGAGAGGACCAAATGGTTTAAACCCGGAGTTACTAAAACCGGATTTAATTGCTCCCGGAGTTAACATCCTCGCTGCTTGGACTGATGCTGTGGGGCCTACAGGTTTGCCGTCAGATCCAAGGAAAACGGAATTCAATATCCTCTCCGGTACATCAATGGCGTGTCCTCACGTTAGTGGTGCGGCGGCGCTTCTCAAATCCGCTCATCCAGATTGGAGCCCCGCCGCGATTAGATCAGCTATGATGACGACAACCAACCTCGTCGATAACTCTAACCGTTCGTTAATTGATGAGTCCACCGGGAAATCGGCGACTCCTTACGATTATGGTTCGGGCCATTTAAATTTGGGACGGGCTATGGATCCGGGTCTTGTATACGATATAACCAACGATGATTACATCACGTTTCTATGCTCCATCGGATATGGACCAAAGACGATTCAAGTCGTCACGAGAACTCCGGTGAGATGTCCGACGACGAGGAAACCGTCACCGGGGAATCTTAATTATCCTTCGATCACGGCGTTGTTCTCTACTTCGAGAAGAGGATCGTTGAGTCAAACTATTATACGGACGGCGACAAATGTCGGGAAGCCGGAGGCGGTGTATCGGACGAAGATAGAGTCGCCGAGAGGAGTGACGATAACGGTGAAACCACCGAGACTTGTGTTTAGTTCTGCCGTTAAAAGACGGAGCTATGCGGTAACGGTAACGGTTGATCCAAGGAATGTGGTGTTGGGAGAAACTGGTGCTGTCTTCGGTTCGGTCACTTGGTTTGATGGTGGGAAACACGTTGTTCGGAGCCCCGTTGTGGTGACCCAAATGAACCCGTTGTGAATTCGGGTTGGGTTTTGGATTGATCATGCGGTCATGATCGTAAAACCACTACTAAACCCTACATGAGCAATAACTGTAGAATTTTGAGTTAGTGGGCTCCTTTTATTTATTAATTAATGCTCTATGTTTTCTTTTTCGTAATGAGATTTATATCCTGTCTTTTTTTTTTACTTATTCACTGGAATTAAATTATATTAAATAGAAAAAGAGAGGAAAATATACTATAATATTTGTCTGTCTTGAATCTTGATTATTAAAAACAAATCATAAAGGCAAAAAATTGGAAGTTGAATTATCAAAGATATACAAATTTATCGTGTCATTGTTGTGCCACAAGGTCCACAACGATTGAAGACCCCACATTTGTATATATAGACACCATGATGATAGAAGATGATTGATTTCGAAATGGGAAAGAGAGAGAGATGGTAGATTTTAGCAAAGTGGCATCACTCATAGAGATGTATGTATATATGATTTGACGATTATTCGAGTTCCCACCTAAAATAGTATTAGAAACATTAAATGGGCGGGCAGTGAAACCCACTTCTTTACTTTGGGTTTATATGTAAATAGATTCTGTCGGATCTAATGTAATTTATAAATCATACGCAGTGTGTATTGTGTAATAGCCACACCACACTAGCCACTACTCGATACTCACTAGTTTCATATACAGGACATAAAAAAGTCATAATCTTGCTAATACGATTAAGAAGACTGAGACACCTTAACATCAATTTTTGGTTATGAATTTATTTGATTTACTAGTGGATATAAAGTATGGGTTGTGCAGAAATAGCAGACGATATTTGCTACCAGTACTATCTTGATTGTTACTGAATACACTGAACACATTTCTATTATGAAAATGATTTTAGTAAGTTATTAATGTATCGTGGATTGGCGCATGTCATGTGAGGGTTCCTCCAGCAAATATCGTAAACTAGTTCGTGAATTTTGGGAGAAGAATTACTTTGCGTGAGGAAACTAAGGGATGGGAGAGAGATTGAAATGCGTACACATTTTGGGATGGGCCTAATTTTGTAGTCAATAAATGGAAACCTCGTTTCGATAAATTCCCCATGCAATATCAAAATCCAACTAACCATTTGATATTTTTGGTCATACACAAAAATTAGATTTATAAAAGCGGGTAACCCATTGTGTCTATGAATTTAAAATAAGTACATTTGAATCTCTCAGACATGTATCATATGGGTCGACCCCTAAATTTTTTTAGCCATATAAACGTAAAATTAACTAAACAATAGTTGCCTCATAGTTGAAAGATTTAATCTAAAGTTCAAAGACGATGGTTCTACTTACATTTTAAATGGTAAAAGTATTATATATATTTTTTTTTTTTCAAAAAACTCAGAAAGTCAGAAACTAGTCTTGTTTAAGATTATTCAGTTATTATAAAAAGTCGTTTTCAGAGGTATTACTTTGGATTTTGGTCTCTGGCGGTAAAGAAAAAGGATAAAACTCGTCCCATACTGCATAAGGTGAGGATTTTTTATTTAAAGATAACAAAAAACAAACACTTCTTCGGTGAACCTTACCCTTGCAACTTCGGTTCCATTGTGACAGGACATCAGTATCAAAAAAATATTATTATTCACATATAAAGTATAACTTTTTCAACCGTAAAAGTTGGAAGCTTTTGTAAAAGGATTCGGTTTCATGACATTGCATATGACACGGTAGTTTTATCGATAAAAACGTACCAAAAGTAAGATTTAATTGAACTTTAGTATATCGTTTTCTTGTTATAAATATTTAACTATAAAGCTGTCTAGTCTCAGCTGATTTGAAAAGCTACCATAGTTTGAAATCATTAAAGGGTGTGTGTGACTATATGTTTTTTCCTGCGAAAATGGAGTAAATGATAGAGCGCATGAAACGGTGAATTAGGATTTAAGACTCGTTAAAGCCTCCCATCAATCACCTATCTTTCATCATTTCGAGGTTAAAGTGGGACCATCTCACGAGATACCTTTCCAAATAGTCCTACGAGTTTTCTTCTTTGGCGAAAAACGAAAAGACAAAACATGTAATTATGCTCTCGTTGAGAGTCGAACTCAAGACCTCCCGCTTACTAAACGGGTGCTCTAACCAACTGAGCTACGAGAGCCTTTAAGTTAACTTTGGGCCGAGACCCAAGTGACTACTGGTGTAGGTGGGTCATTATTCCTTCACAAATGCTAGAGATCCATTGAAATACTTGGGTTCTTGAAGGTGGGTTTATAGATAAACCACACAAACTAAGTAAATTTAGTTGTTTAAGATCCCCAAGTCTATTCCAAACTCAGCCTACGAATTAGACCCAATCTGTAAGTTGGTGACTTTTACATCTCCCACCAAAACCATAGCTTGTTATACTCGTGAGTTTTCAGTACAATGCAGATGTGTTAGAAATGAACAGCAATTCATAAATCACAAGGCTTCCTTGAGAAAATCACATTCAACATATTCATAAAAAAAAAAAAAAAATTAACAGCAACAATATAGAAGAAACAGTAGACAACTATTGTCAACAAAACGGAAGGAAATTATTATGTTTGAAAATAAAAGCAAACAAGTTAAGCACTAAACAACAATAAGTAAGATCAATAGAGAACTAATCCTTGCATATAAGTCATAACTGTTAATAACAGCTAGTAGTAACAGACGATTTAACTCCGGTTATAAATTCTGATTATTTAGCCCGGTCCTTAATTTTATCAAATCCCATCTCGGTTGGGTCAGTGGCTTGAAGCTCAAAGTGAATGCCTTCCAACACTCTTCTCAGTCCACTCTTCGACGTCGCATACATCATCTTCTCCCTAATCCTCGACGCCTCCGGTGACCTATTCACACAACAATCAAGATTAGTCGATTGATTATTTTGTCACCTAAGGGCAAAATGGTAGTTTAATAACCTGCAAATGACCGTTTTACCCTCAAATGATCACCGAGAGACAACAAGGCTATAGGATGGTAAAAGGGTAAATCGGACAGTTCTGAGAACTCGAAAAGACGAGACAGAGACAGAGACAGAGTGACACTAACCAGGTGATGAAGAAGATCTTGCTCTTGCGACAATTATCGACGGTGACGTAATCGAAATCAAACACGGCGTAGCGACAGTCATCCTGAGGCAAAGAAGCAGCGAGATCGTCGTAGCTCTCGCCGGCGGCACCGACCTTATCGACGGCAACTTTGTGAGACTTCTCCTCGATTTTGTAAACGATGTATCTGTGCACTTTCTTCCACTTCATCTCCAAGAACGATCTCTTGCAATCCTCCGTCATCCACATCCCACTCGTCGCCTGTATTTTAAAATACATTAAAAATCAAATTAAAAGTTTTCAGGTAAGAAACCAATATGGAAAAATATGTAATTTGAAACATTTGTTAATATGCTTTACCGTCATTGAAGCCATAGTGAGGTTTATGGTAATGTCTTCGTCTTCTTTCGTTAATAGTTTTTGAGTGAAGAGAGCTCTTTCTGCTGTGTGTGTGTTGTGGAGAGTGTAGTTTGGGGACTTTATATAACCAAGCGGTTAAATAAATGCCATTGTGTTTTCTCTTTAATTACAAACTTACCAGTTCCTGAAACAGCTAATTGATTTTGCTGTATTTATCTAAAAATAAGAATTAGTTTTCATGTTTTTTTTCCTTTTAATTTAGTTTTTAGAGCGTTTTATTAGTGTTTAGTTGTTTACATTTTAAAAAAAACTATATGTAGTTCTTTTTGTTTTCAGTAAAAATACCCTTAGTTAAGAGAGTACAAACTGTTTCTTTTAAATTTGAATTGTGTGAGAGTACCCAAGTAACTATTGAATGCTAATTAATGTTTCCAATGGCTAATGAGAAAAAATACAAACTGGGATGGAAACTTATCATTAGATATGTTTCAGAATTGGGATTTAGCCAATTAAAACTATACTGTTTAGTGTTTTTTTTTATTTGTTTCCCCTTTACCAAATTTACGGTTTCATTAGCTAGCTAGCTGTGTTTTTCCCGCGCGTGTACCAATGAAATAATTTTGGTTCTATTTTATTCAAATGTATTTTAAAATGAATTTAAAGATTTTTTAAAAGGAAAGAAATCTTGCTTACAAACTTGTAAAATATATCACTTAATATGAAACTGAATCACTTGCATAGATTGTTTCGAGACAAATAAAAATAGGGGAAACGATAGCACTTTCTCCTAAAAGATTGAGGTTGTATACATACCTCAACATATTTTAACTATGAAAATAGAACCCCTACAAGTGAACAAACATTTAATCGAAAATAGAATTAAGATATATAAATCTCATGTTGGAGTATTTAATATTGCTTATATAGTTTTAGCCACTGTTTTATTTTGTTCATAAGTCATAAGGCTAGTATAATGCGTTATAATTTGAAAAATATATCTTATGGATTTATCATACACATCACTGGTTATCATAGAAAAAAATAAATACAATTGTCCAACCTTATGATTGTGAATACAATAAAGATGGTGCTAGCCTGCTAGGATATAAGTTCCAAAGGTTGCTTCGCGTGAATTTGGCTTAATAAATGTGGGAAGTATGATCAAATGTTGAAAATCTGAGTCGCTAAAGATATTGACGTTGCAAAACCAAATTGTGCTTACTTGTGTTTACTAATTGAAGATGATATACTTAGAACTGAAAATTTATTAAAAGAAGTTAACGAAAAAACGCAAGGAATCGAGAGATGATGGTCCCAGATAATAGGGTTGGCTTTGTCAAAAAAAAAAAAAAAAATACTAATAAGATTGGATCCAGTGCCTACATCCTCATTGTATTCCCCAATTTTGTGTTACTCAAAACTCAAGCGACCCTTTGCGTGGAAGTTAAGGAATGAGACTCAAGTCTCTGATTTTTTTTTTAATCGCACATTGGAGGTTAGAGTTAAAGCTCAAATGATCTTTCTGTGGATTACAAGATGTTCAGAGATGTAATGAAAAGAAGAAGAGGTTTTTAGGTGATTATTTAAATTCATCTAAGAGTGAGTAAATAACCCAATTTACCTATGCTTGATCAAGATTTTACCACTAGTTTTGGGTTAAGATTAGGAAGACTTACATTTGCATACGAATGAATATTACTCATCAACTATATATTTTTTTTCTTTCCAAAAACCATAATTTTGCTACACTAAATAGAGGGTTCACACAATATAACCGAAAATACGTTGAAAGCCGTTACAAAATTGAAAATTCCAAGAAGAATTTTGCAATCCTAGAATCGTAGTCTTCCCATGAAATTGTCTAAGTGCATGTAAGGTATAAGTTGAACAATTCCCACCAAGTATTGCATCATCCCATTTACGTTGTGCATACATAATTTTATTTATTTATGAATATGTACATGAAAATGAGTTTGCATAGACCCCTGCCCAGTCCTGCGCCTCTACTTGTTGTTATTCGGGGTGCAATTATAAAGATATTCAATCCAAACACTAAAATCTATAGTTATTATTAATATTAGATCTAATGTGTTATGTGTATAAAGCTATCTACAAACTAATGTGAAATAATTTAGTGGTTTGTAGTGATCAAGGAAGAGATCGAGGGGACATACATATAAATATTTGTGGATAACAATACCTCATGCATGACTTTGATGAGGTGTAAGTAGGTAATAGCATTATCATGTGTCAATTTGTCTTATGAGTTTAATTGATTAACTTCTCTTTTGTAGTTTGTTATTTGGAAGATTTGTTTGTAAATCTGGTGGCTTGTCTTCTAAAGTTGTTCAATAGTTTAGGTTTTTTTTTGACTTAGTTGCGCAATACTTGTGTGTTCTTTTCTTCTTTGGAATCATCTCTTTTTATCACATCACCATTCATTTCATTCATTTTTTTTTTCTTTTCAATAGTGTCATATTCGATATATCGAGAATCCGAACCTCAAACTTGTGAAGTTGTAGGTCACGATTTGTGTGTTGAGGTATTTAGATATGTCCATATACTTAGCGATATCTGAGGTTTTTAACCCAATCCAACACCTAAAGCTGAGTCCATGAAAGTTGTTTATATTTATGTTGATGTCAGAATTGTATCATACGTAAACTAAAAGGTGAAAGTGCTAATATAATAATAAATGTCTAGAATAATCAAACTAATCATAAAAATCAGATATCTACATAGTTGTAGAGTGACTAAAAATAATATAAATAAAGTCTACATTGAAATTTAGGAGAAAAAACTTAAGTTAAGATGCTTCCAGCTTTAAACACTAACTACATTGGGCATAGTTTTCAGATTCATCACATGTGCAAAACTATAAATCAAAAGACGAAAAAACAGAGACTTGTTTGTTGATGTGTTTTAGGATGGTCTTTGTCATCTCTCTTCATCCCATTTGTCTTTAGGGATCTCTCCAGAATCAGCAATCACAACTTTCTTCCTGGGTTTGCCACTGTAAGTTCCTGCTCCACCTTCAACGGCGAATACATTGTCCATTCCTTGTATCACCTTCCCAAACACCACATGTTCTTTTTCCAACCTGCACCACCACAAATTTCACAATCATCAAATCTTACTTTTAAAAATCCAACAGTGAAATTCACAAGAACATCTCGTCTTTTAAGTTCACATGTTATTATAGAGTAGACTTCGATTGTCTAATCTTGTCCAAATCTAGGTTGGATCCCTAGAAGATCGTCACAGGACTTTCCCGAGAACAAAACTAAACTTGAGTGTGTCTGCCTTAAATGTGGAGTTCTTTATCTCATTTCTAGTATGTTTCTGTATAAGAAAAAGCGATTTTAATTGTACACCAAGTGTGAAGGCATGAGGGTTATTACAAGAAATGAGCTTACCAGCTAGCCTTAACGGTAGTGATAAAGAACTGCGAGCCATTCGAATCTGGTCCTGTATTGGCCATCGCGACAACACCTACACATACAAATTCGCTTATAAACCCATTTTTCTGAGCAATTCTTCAAATTTGATAGGTTAGTAAAGAGTAAAAGCGCACCTGCATGTGAATGCTTTATCTTGAAATTTTCGTCAGGAAAGGTACCACCATAAATTGACTCACTCCCTTTTCCATCACCATGGATTATGTCACCTCCTTGGATTACAAATCCAGATATTATTCGATGAAACGGTGTTCCCTTATAGTGTAGAGGCTTTCCACTTGAAGTTTTTCCCTTCTCTCCTAAATTTACTTCCAGATCCATTTAAGCAGTAATTGAAGCACCAAATCCAAGATAAACCAAATCATTAAAGTACAAACCTGTGCATAAGGCCCTGAAATTTTCTGCAAAAAAAAAACTCTAGCTTTACAAATTGTATAAACAAATTAAATGAATCCTGAGATTTGCATGCAAGATGCCAAAGACATACCTACAGTTTTAGGTACAACAGTGCCATATAGTCCAAAAACGATCCTGCCTGCAAGTATTTCCACCAGAGATAACGAAATTAACATAGGTACATGGCGCCAATTAAAAAAAATGGTTCACTTTAAGTAGATACAGTAAAAAGCTTTCATTTTTCTCTTATAAAACCTATCATATAAAAATGTAGGGCAGTTTATTTACCTAAGCGTTGGCCATCAATATCAACATCGAGAAACACTCTGTGGGTGATTTTGTAATCTTCGATTACTAGCTTCTCCTCATCCTAAGCATCAAGAGTAAACAAAATAGACACATAATTACATACGCAAAACAACATCCAAAAGGCTTATAACATTATACTCCTTTATGTATCCTTCTCAATACTAAGCAACCCCATAGGTTAGTTATACTGAGCTGGAAACTCAACCATATTCTTATACAGAGGTGTATAATAGCTATAGTAGATATCTAGAAATAACTAGCCGGCATAAATTCGAACTCAGTGACTAAGTTGCTTATGACTTATAGACTGGCTGATCAACTTCTCAATACTCAACGTTTACATAGCCACGGATAATGAAAGAACAGGCTAACGAGTAAATTCATATTAATAATGGCTAGCAAACCAACATATCACACACTGTAAGCTGCTCTCTTAAACTAACTTAAACAGTTCAATGTGTTAGGAGAATATAATGTTGATTTGAATCTAAGAGAGACTACTCATAAGTCATAACCAAATCCGAGCAACACTCATCACAAGGAAACTTGACAAAAGGGTATTAAAGAATCAGATCTCTTATAATCTTTTATAAAGAAGAATAATTTGGATATTTCCATACATGAAACCATAGGAATAACGAATAAAGTCCAAGAGAGTCCTTAAACAGATCCACATGAAACTGTTATAAATTTGAGAGATAGTAACAAAATGGGTCAGAGAAAAATCGTACTTTTCCGGTGTGGGAGAGAGCGAAGACGAGAAAAATCGTTAGGGCAACGAGGAGAAGAAGGCACCTGGGCTGCACCAAAAACGAGATCTCTCTACGCATCTTCGTTTCTTCTTCGTACTTTAAGAAATCATCTCACGAAACAAAAGTCAAAAACTTTTTCACTCTTGTTAGATCTCTCTTTCTCTTTGTCTCTAGTTCTATGCAATGGAGACTGAACAATTTACTGAAAAATTTGTGTCCGGCGTTCAGCTGGAGGAATTGGGGATTTGTGCAATCTTCGCGGCAATCAAAGTTTTAACAGTCGAAATCGATCTCATCAATTCCAGTGTCGAAGATGATTTGTCTCTTCGTGATAATAACAAGGGGCCAATATTACGAGTAAAGGCCCATTATATTTTACTAGCCCATTATCAATAATCTTCAGACCTTGTGAAAGACAGATTTTGTATTAGTTTAATGATTGGGAAAACTTATTTTTTATACCAAGGTATTACAGAGTAATGCATCGACTGGATATATTTTCTTTGTGGCATAGTTGAATATGTTTTCTACCCAAAAATAAATAAATCAAGAGAACAGTGTTTTTTTTTTTCTTCCGGAAATTATACCTGATTGTTAAGGCATAATGGGCAGCTTGATATATATATATATATATATATATTTGGGATTCCTACCCAGCTTTGATCTATAGGGACATATATCTGATTATTTTGTTACTTTCTTAGTTTTTATATTTTGTCGGCAACAGAATTATTTTCGTACCTCAAACTTTCAAGTTTCCTAAATTTAAAGTCCAAGAGTGATGAGTCTCTGGTTCAAATGTAAACTCGCCGCAGTTGGTAGTTGAGATATTTTGTATGATCATTGATTATATGATATTTCTACCTCACTGATAACAACTCATGAGGTATACAATTGGACAACCACAATACCATAAATCTTTTTCTTTATCCCCTATAATTATTAATATAGGAAATATATTGTCCTTACCAAACAAACGAATTATATATCGAATGCCAACAAAAAGATCTTCGCAAGGGGAACTTAAGTTACAGATATAAGCTTCTAGTTGAAAGGACCAAATTCCAATTAAATTGATCTAATTAAAGATCAACCAGAAATTCCTGAGTGGAAACTCAAACTGATTGTCAAAACATGTGTAAACTCACTTTTTTACTATCCTATTACCGTTAACTTTGTTTCTAATCACTGGGTATTAAGCCTACGGTGCTGTTTCCTTATAAACATTTCATTTCCAGGAATGAAGTTGGGGGATGTGTGTCACAAAAATTTTCATATTACCATTTATGAATATCCAAAAAGTACACCCTAAATATCTAGAACAATTTTGTAAACATATAATTGGTTCCATCCCAAAAAAATTCTAAGAAAGTAATCGAGTAGCGAATTCCAAATTTATTTAGAGACATGTTTACCCCGCTTTTAGTTAATGTTGTTTGTTTCTATTGTTTTTTTTTTTTAACCTTTTAGTCCCTCATTATCAACCGTTGGATCATCTTTGAAAATAAAATGATCATTATATCATGGAATCGTCGTTTAGCAATCCTACAATATTCAACAAATAAATATCTTTAGTGATAAGCAAATTGTGATAACCTCGTCCACAAATCAGATCACTTATTGACGGTTGTGATAACTTTGCCCACAAGGCCACAGTAATGCATGCATTGATAGAAAGAGTACATGTATATACCACTCACTTACTGTTCGAAATCCCGAATTGGCCCCATCAAATATTCAATGTTCTTTTGCTCTTATCATAAAATACAATTGGCAAGTGGCAATGAGCTTTCAAATATATCATGACTTTAGTTTACATGTTTTTGTTGCGCGAACCACTTTTTGTTATATCATCCACCGATTGTCACTTTTGGTTATATTTTTATTCAGCATCACTTCAAACTTATCTTAATTAAAGACATATATTCATTGTGTACTTAGCTGAGCATATAGATCAGCTATAAATTGAATAACACAGACACCCCAAACTAATTACACAATGCAAAACAATATGTGAAATCATTTCATATGATAAGAATATACTACTCATCAACAAACTGGTAATGATCAAATGCTATATTTCTACTTTCAAGATGAAATTTTTTTATTGTTATATGACAAGATACATATAATCAGACCTATAATCTTTTGAAACGATTAATATATATATATATATATATAATTTTTTGAACAAAAACTACAAATAATGTGAGATGGCCCTAGCCATATTCCACATGTTAATCAATTTATTTTATTTTGTGAAAAGAAGATAATGACTGCATTTTGAAATATATATGACAGAGTTCTTTCCCAATACTCATCAACAGTTTGTTAGTATATTATAAGACCAACAAAATATAATATAAACCGGAATATAAATTATGAATAAATAAATTTCAAAACCATCGTTATCAGAACAATATACTAATCTCCAAAATTCTCAAAGCTGAGATAAATGTTCCGTACGTACAATTTAAAAGGAAAGAAATCAAGGTGTAGCAATATGAAACGTTAGAGTTGTACGTACACGACATGTTTTAATCTAAATAAGTTTTATGAAAGGTTTTAAGTTTGATTTTTTTTTGTATTTTATCATAAAAGTCGGCACATGTGTTTTCTTATCAAGAAATAAGTTTGCTATATATATATATATATATATATATATATTTACACGTACCTGTGTGTGACTGTGAGCTTTGTCGTATTTTTATGAACAAATAAACAAACAGGTAACATTGACGATAAATATACACTTGCACAGTATATAATTTTGCGTAAATTTCAGTAACTTTATCAATCAGGTAGTGACTATATATGATTCTGAATTTTTATTGTGAATCTAATACTGCAATTTTATAAGACTATTTCTGGATGACGAATCGCCGAGTAAACCCTAATATTTTACATTCTACGGAATTATTTATATTTTATTTCTTCAGTAAGTGCATTGGGAATGTTCTCTTGTGGTAGACACTTGTCGGTATCAGTCCCGAGATGTAACATAAAAATGTTAGATTTTTCTTATTTCTTCCGAGATAAACTTTATTGTTGTAGATTTGGAATATCCATATAGAATAGAATATATCTAAGTATGTTTTTGTAAACCCATAAATACTATTCATAAGTCATACCTATAGCAAAAATGATCGCCAACTAATTATGAAAACGCATGATAGATATCCTTAACAAAAGAAAAACAAAAATAAACCTACAGTTTATTTAAAGAAAACCATATGGTGGTGTATATAATAATAATATTCCTATAAGTAACAATAAAGTTAAACTTATATCTACATTAAGAACCCCATATTAATCTTTCTCCTCTTTATTCAATTTTTTTAATTTTTAAAATGGTAAGAAACCATTAAAAACCTCTCAATGGAGGTTGTTCTTAGGGAATCAAGCTTTCATGCCTTAAAAAAACAACTGGCCAAAACCATCCGCTAACTAATAATCATCCTAGTTGACCATATTTTAGCCATCACCCTTAAAACATTCCATGAAAAATGCAAATTGCATTAAAAAGATTAGTCGTCTTATCAATTTTGTCCATGGTTTTTTTTTTTAAACATAAAAGCTAATGAAAAAAACGGTAGGAGTACCCCGTAATTTCAATCCACGGTTTACAGATGCACACCGTCACGGCTTCACCGTAGGTTGTCCCTTCCGTACCTCCTCAATCCCGTCATTTAAATTCAAAATACAATAATATACTGTATTAATATAACAAATATTAAATGATTCAATTAATATTAAAAATAAACACTCGTACAAAAAAGATAAAGACGAAGTTGCCGAAAGAAAAAAAAAATAAAATAAAAAAGAGCGTAATCATTCACCTTTATAAGCCGTACGCAGAATGCTCGTCGACATACATATTCACAAAAAAAAAAAAGAACATATTCTTTTTATCTTCTTCTTCTCAATTGTCCAATGGGTTTGATTAAAACTTCATCTTCTTCCTCAGCTCTGAAATGGCTTGGTTTTGTTACTGCAGTTTGGGTTCAATCAATCTCCGGCAACAATTACACCTTCTCAAATTACTCAGACGCTCTCAAATCCCTAATGAACCTCACTCAGCTTGAGCTAAACAGCCTCTCTGTAGCTAAAGACATCGGAAAAGCATTCGGAATCCTCGCAGGACTTGCTTCTGATCGTCTTTCAACTCCCGTTATCCTTCTCATCGGCTGTTTCGAAGGTCTTCTTGGCTATGGTGTACAATGGCTCGTCGTTAGTCGTACGATTCAACCTCTACCTTATTGGCAGGTACTAAATCAGATTCCACAATTCTAACCTAATTGACAAAACCCTAAAGACTTTGTTTTTTGTTTTTTTGTGTGTGTGTGTGTATTGTATAGATGTGTGTGTTTCTCTGTATGGGAGGAAACAGTACGACGTGGATGAACACGGCGGTTCTGGTGACTTGTATACGTAATTTCCGGCGAAATCGTGGTCCTGTTTCAGGGATTCTTAAAGGATACGTTGGTTTAAGCACTGCTATTTTCACGGATCTATGCACTGCTCTGTTTTCCTCTGATCCAGCTTCGTTTCTTGTTCTCCTCTCCGTTGTTCCTTTCGCCGTCTGTCTCACAGCGGTCTTCTTCCTCCGTGAAATCCCTCCGGCTTCTACCTCCGAAGAAGAAAACGAAGAGTCTAAATACTTCGCTGTGTTCAACATCGTCGCGGTTGTTGTTGCTGTGTACCTTCAGTCTTACGACATCATCGGAATCAAGACTGGAGCTTTCTCAATCGCATTTGCTTCCATACTTATCATCCTCTTAGCTTCTCCTATCGCCATACCTTTCCACGCATTCATCCGGAACTTTAATCTTAAAGATCACGATGAACAAGACGAAGAAGGCCGAATCGATGAACCGTTGCTGAGATCCGAAATCGCGGAGGAGACAGTTGTAGTCGCTGCAGTTACGGCGGATAACGAACTGCCACCGTCTCTTAAGCCGTTAAAAGAGGAGGAGGAAGAGAATCACGGAACTTTGGTAACGACGGAGAAGAAAAGGCCGGTACTTGGAGAAGAACATACTATATATGAAACGATGTTGACCGTTGACTTTTGGGTGTTGTTCGTATCCTTCTTGTGTGGTGTTGGAACTGGTTTAGCAGTGATGAACAACATGGGTCAGATTGGGCTTGCGCTTGGTTACACTGATGTTTCTATTTTTGTCTCTATGACTAGCATTTGGGGATTCTTTGGTCGGATTCTCTCCGGTACCATCTCCGAGCACTTTATCAAGTAAGTCACTTCACTATAACCCATCTAATTTTAAATCATTTGTTAAATTCGGAAACTGATTTCATAATTAGAAAGCATAAACATAGATTTTCTTTAAGTTATAACGTGACTGGGAATCTTCTCATGATGATTCGGTGAATTCAGTGAAAAGTGACTTAAAGCAGTTTCCTCTGTTTCACGTTTGCTTTGCCGGTAAGGCACAGTGTTATTGTTTTCTTCCTTTGGTTACTTCGAATTGAATATTTTCCATTTACTGCAAGAATATTATTCGGATTAGTTTTTTTTTTAATTAAAGCTAGAAAATATATTTCCATTTGCGTAGTTATTTACTCCTTACGGAGAAGTTTCATTGTCTAACAATGGACCGGTCCAATATCTAGTGCTGGGGACCATAATAAAAGTTTTCGACTTTTTGGGTTGAAATATCTTCTTGAAGATTTTCATTATTTTTATTTTATTTTTTTAACACGAGATCGTGTGGCCTTGGATTTGAATAATCTTGTCGTTAAGTGAACTTTAATTAAATAGACTAATCTTGAAAGTGTGATATTTTTTTCTCCAATTCTATAGAAAAGCTGGAACACCAAGACCATTATGGAATGCTGCATCTCAAATGATCATGGCCGTAGGATATTTATTGATGGCTTTAGCCATGCCCGGTTCACTGTACATCGGTTCAATGGTGGTTGGGGTTTGCTATGGAGTTCGGTTAGCCATAACAGTACCAACAGCCTCAGAACTCTTTGGTCTCAAATACTACGGACTCATCTATAACATCCTCATACTTAATCTACCTCTAGGATCGTTCCTCTTCTCGGGTCTTCTAGCCGGTTTACTCTACGATGCTGAAGCTACACCAACTCCTGGTGGAGGCAATACTTGTGTAGGAGCTCATTGTTACCGTCTCATATTCATTGTAATGGCATTTATATCCATTATTGGGGTCGGTCTTGACCTTTTGCTTGCGTTTAGAACGAAGGAGATCTATGCGAAGATTCATGCGAGCAAGAAGGCTAAAAGGTCTAGTGATAATGTTAAATGAGTTACGTTGAAACTGGATTTGCTTTTGGTAAAAATCATTTTTGGATCATCTTAGTTCTATATATGTAGATTCCTTGTGTCTATATTTTCAAAATTCTTGGGTATTATTAGAAGGGATGAATGCACACTTGTGCTTACTATTGTTAAAGTCTTCAAGTGTTTAAACCAGTTATATGGTGTAAGTTAAGATAAGGGGAAATCAGTTTACAATTTAATTCTAGTTACTTTCTGTTACTTGTTGAACAAAATGCAAATACATAGCCTATATTATATACTTCATATTCTCTGCAATTATGTGGTCTGGTAGATGCAAATTTGTCCTAATTTTGCGAATCTTTTACGTTGATGATCCAATTTGATTATGAAATCTAATTCTAATATAGGGCAATGACTTGTGCCATGAATAAACTAATAATGTGACTCAAAATGGGAGAGTTGTATATTCTCATTCATCCGTCTGTTGAATTCTCATGTCATATGATATTCTTTTTGGCCAACTATAGGATTGTTGACAAAAAATCAACTATAGGATATTCAATTTCAATATTAACAATTTTTAGAAGAGTAGCGCGGAGTTAAGAGAACAAATATATTTAAACCAATTGAGTTGCAGGATAAAAGCCCAGATAATAAAAAAACGCTTTCCATAATTGTTTTTGTGCTTATAAATTTGTTGAAATGTTAAGACCAACCAATAAAGAGGTGAGTGTGTATGTGCAGAGACACTGCATCTAACTATACATATATTGGAATCTTAAAATTTATTATTAATTATATGTTAGTGAATTTATGCTTGGAGCTTGTCTAACTTGCAACTGACGTCACGAATGAAGTTGACACGTTGCCGTTTTAACTAAAAAGACCATTCGATTTACTCTTATAGAAAGTAGCTAGTAAAAAACAATTTGGAAAACTATAACCGATTGAAGTAAAGAGAACACGCTTTATACAAGATCCCGTAACAAACATAACTCAGATGTAATTTGATTACATAGTCTAAATTCGATATTCTAGTTTCCACTTACAACACACTCTACTCTATACATCAAGGGCATAACAATGTCTATGAGCATCACCAATGTATCTATATACAGAGAGCTTCATCAAACGTTGGAGAAGACAAAGAGAACACAACAAAGAAGAAAAAACAAAATTTGTGAGGCTTAAAAAAAAAAAAAAAAGTGAAGCTTTGGCATATATCAATGAAATCCTCTTGACCCTCTAGATTGGTAAAGCTCCAATCTACTCTTTGCTTCTGGTAAAATATCGTCAATCGTTGGTGATTCCACCAAATGAGCTTGTTTTGTTGACCATTCAAGCACTACAAGAACCTCTTCTTGAGCTAAAGTTTCACTGTCCGGAACATTCAATGCGATGTAACATAAGAGTATTAAAGCTGGGAGTTGAACTATTTGTTCTCCAAAGTAAACCAACTGAATCAAATGCTTTGCACCTCCTTCTGCTATGATCGCTTTTGAGTGGTTATCCCGAAGGAAATTCTCGGTACATGAGAATTTGATAAGCGCTACTACTGCTTCCATTGAGACCTCTGCTTCTCTTTCATCAAGAAGCTTCACAAGTGGTGCAATGATCCTTGTTTCTGTTGCACGGAACGTTCTTGAAAGACTACCAATTGATTTGATACACGGGATTAGAAGGTCTGGTAATTCGTTTTCGATCACTTTAAGTAACTGTTCGACTACAGCTTTTGCAGCAGGAGAGGTTGGTTTGAAGGCTGAACGTCTCAGTTCTGGGTATTGTTCAGCCACATCTGTGATTTCCATCATTGCCAAAGCTGAATATGACTTCACTTCCTCATCTCCTTTCTCTAACAGAACCGCGAAACAGAGCAATGCTCTTGACTCTGTTATGCTTCTGCATATTTGGAGGTTTCCTCTTGAGAGTTGCCACAGTGCTCTTGCAGCCATTGCTTTCATCTGAGCTTTAGTAGCTGGATCCTCATACTCTCTTCCTTTAATACTTGTCCCGAGTAAAGAAACATGTGTTGGGTTGTTCCCTCTTGGGTTTGAACCACCCTTGGTATGACTTTGGTGCTGTTGATTGCTCTGTTTTGTCTGGTTCTTGTTAACACCCGAAACCGCACCAGAACCTGGACCCGGACCCTTCATTGCCAAGGTGTTTGTAATCAAGTTATGCATCTGGCTCGGTGTCTGATTACTCATAGGACGAGAAATATTGCTTTTTGTTTCATCTTGCTCCTCCTTGTTCTCTGATGGGTTCGTATTACTAGCCATGACAACCGTATGGATCGAAGACAATATCTGTTTATTACTCACAATAGCATATTTGCTATGTTCTTGAACCGTCTCAAAAGCTAAATGACTGACGAGGAAACGAATGATATTGTTCTGAGCGAAATGGTCTTGACACTTAGGATGATTAGAGGCTAATTCAGAAACAGCCCAAGCAACAACAGTTTGAACTTTCATATGCCCTTCTTTGAGAATTTTTGCGAACACTTGACACACACCTGCGTTCACGATCTGTTCAACACTCTCTGGATCACGTCCTAATAACCCAATGGCTCGAGCAGCGTTTTCTTGACCTTCCATTTTCCCTTCTTTAGCAAGTTTCAACAATGGAGGAACCCCACCTTCTTCAATAATCAACCTTCCGTAACGATCATTGTCACGTGCAAGTGACACGAGTGAAGCCGCTGCATCGGATCGATCATCGAGAGAGCCTGTGAAGAGAATGGCGACTTGCTCCCATATCAAACAGAGGATTGGTTCGTTAGCTGCGATTGGTGGGAGTCCTAAATACTCATCGTCACGATCATCTCCTGAAGCGGAGACACGTAGGAGCCAAGAAACGTCTCCGATTGAATTCTCTAACTGCATTGTGATTTTCCTAAACGCAGCCGCGGGGATAATGGTGAAAACACGTTTCATCAGTCCCGTAGCGCGGCATTTCTCAACGAGCGCTAAGGCTTTGAAGAGGACTTGTTCTGTGTCGTCGATGATACGGCGCGTGGGACGTTCGTAGAGGTCGTTGCTCGCACGCGCTGCTTGACGGAGGAGACCGGCGAGCTTTTCCGTTTTGGCTTTTACCTCTAGACATTCTTGACGGAATGAGTAAGCTTCGTCCGACGCTTTAGTTACCTGATCCGCTAATTGAATCGGTCTCACTAAAATCTGTTTCACAATATCCGCCATGAGAATGCCTTATTGATTGTTGGTTTATGGTTGAAAGAATCTTGTTGCGAATGGTGGAGTTGATCACCGGAGACGACGGTGGAGGGAAGCGGAGAGAGAGACAGATAGAGAGAAAATGAGAGATTGGTGAAACGTTAATTTCTCTGAACTTTACAAGGAAGAAAGAAGGCTATCCAAATATAGAACTTGTTTCTTTTTTCTAAATGAATTTGTGTTTATACTTTTATATAGAGAAGAAACTGAATCGATACTACAATATAATTATAGTGACATAAATATTTGAAATATTTAAGATTGTGCTCGAAAATTCTACAGATCATCACAGGTAGGTTCTTCAATAATTAGCACAAAATAATCGATTGCTAGCTTGATTATTCAATCAGAACGTTACTGTTCAAATTATTTACACACTTAATGAACAACAAAAATAAAAATACGGACCCACTTTTTCTAACACCCGCCTTCGTAATTAAACGTAACTTTTTGAACCAAAACAAAAAAACGTAACTTATGATACACGCAGCCAGAAAACCAAAGAAGTTTGTTTGTTTGTTTTCGTAAGAAACCCCAAAGAAGTTGATTCCAATGCTTGTTAAATTAGGAGATCTATCAAACTTTACCTTCGATTCTTGCGTGAGTGATTCCGACGCAGGCATCGACGAAATCTCCTTCGATGAAATCAGTGGACAGAATCTGCAACTTATCTCCACATCCCTTGGAAACACACTGAGAAATAAATAGCCTTGCGTATTTTCGGATCCGATTAGGCACCGGTTTAACCAACACAACCGGATTATCTGTTTGAGGCGTCGCTGTATTCTCAACTCGGTAAAAGAATCTTCTAGAAGATATTGGTTGCTGCTCGCTGAGATGCTTTAAATTGCCCTGAAATTTTGTCCATGGAAGATCCGTATTGATCCAATCATCTTTCAGATAATCTGAGTTCCAGAGGAGTCCCCTGCGGCTCGGCTTTGGAGACTTTCTTGGCTTCCAGATGCAAATAACCCTTTTGGGCAAAATCTCGGATACTGACTTGTCAAACACGTAAATTAAGAATTGACCTAACTTGTCAATTAAGTAAGTTTCGAACTCCGGAGGGTCTTTCTTGCCAAACTCGGTTCTTATCTCCAGGATTATGATCTCACATGTGGTATCCTTCACGAATCTGATGACGTCATTAATGACGACATCAACGTTATACGATTCCAAAACCCCGTGGCAGATCCTCCTGTACACGGATATCGAGGACACGCGTGCCAAGAACTAGCTGGTCAAAGATGGAGAGCGTTTGACATTCTCCCAACCAACGAGTGACCAGAGGCTCCCCGATTCCGTTGGTGGCTGAGTCGTGCGTTCCTGGCCACACGATCTTGTTATCGGTTAGTTTATCCACAGAGAGATGGAGCATCCAGTTCTTGCGGTCGGACGAGCGGTAGTCGGAACCAGGGAAATGCGAACCATTCGACTCTTGGAGATTCTTTAAGATTTGTTGTTGCTCATGGACGTCCTGTACCCGCTGGATCTGGGTTTGGACTATTGATACCGCCGGATTTATTACTTCTGCAACAGTTCTAGCAGGATCGCTTGCAAGAGCTACAGTCGGATTTATCACTTCTTCTACAACAGTTCTCACTGCATCATTTGCCGAAGATACCGTCGGATCTATCACTTTTTCTACGACAGTTCTCGCAGCATCGTTTGCAAAATCTACCACAGTGCCTGGTAGTTTGCCGAAAAAGTCCATGTTAGATGAGAAATATTCGTTTAGGGTCTTCTTTAAAATATGTATGATATCTCATGGAGTGATCCTCTAAACTTGTGAATACGTCAGTTTACCAAAAAAAAAAAAAAAAAAAACTTGTGAATACGTCGTAATAAAGAATATTTCCTTTTGCCTCTTCCTCTTTGGCTTCTCAATTGAATGATTGGCTTGTCTACAAGTTGACCACCACTCGGTCGCCAAGAACGTCTCCTTTCTAAACCAATATATAATTCGAAGTTGGTTTTTTATATTATAATATATGAAGTTGTTGAGAAGTGAAATATGCGATGTGTGTATATTAATTATATATATATATATAATCCAACTTTCTATAAAATATTTGTCAGTATGTTCTTAGGAACCCTCTTTCTTTATTTTTTTTGCCTGAAACAGCAACTCGGGCTCGCAATCCCGTTGTTAGTTCTTACACCCCTTTTGACTCGCATATAACATTTTGTATAAAGATAAAACCGGAAGACGAATACACAATCTATTAAGAGTTCACGTTTTTGTATATGAAGACGCTAATCTTGCCGGAAAAGATTTCGAAATTCCACTAGAATAATATAGCTTAATATAAAAACCTGAGCAAAAGTAATCTCTGCTCGGTTCTTCAAACAAAACGAACTATTCTAATTATTTAGAAAATTAAGGCATGACGAGTAACGAAATAGATAGTAAAAATTGCACACTTTAATAAATAGCGTAACTTAACACACACGCAAACCCAAAAAGCAAATAATCTTAGTTCCAATGGTGGAGATGAACCATTTTTACCAAGTTGTATCAAACTTTCCCTTCGATTCTTGCGTGAGTGAGTCCGACACATGCATCCACGAAATCTCCTTCGATTAAATCAGTGGAAAGAATCTGCAACTTATCAACACATCCCTTGGAAACACACTGAGAAATAAAAAGCCTTGCATGTTTTCGGATCCTATCAGTCACCGGTTTAACCCACACAACCGGATTATCTGCTTGTGGCGTAACCGTGTTCTCAACCCGGTAAAAGAATTTCCTAGAAGATACAGGTTGCTTCTCACTTAAATGCTTCAAATTGCTCTGAAATTTCGTCCATGGTAGATCCGTATCGATCCAATTATCTTTAAGATAATCAGAGTTCCAGAGAAGTCCACCACGGCTCGGCTTCGGAGACTCTCTAGGTTTCCATATGCAAATAACCCTTTTCGGCAAAATCTCTGATACCGGCTTGTTAAACAAGTTATCGTCTTGTTGTATCAAGAATTGACCTAGCTTGTCCGTCAAGTAAGTCTCGAACTCCGGAGGGTCTTTATGTCCGAACTCTGTCCTGATCTCCAGGATTAATATCTCCGAGTGAGTCTCCGACAAGAACCTGATGACGTCATTAATAACAACATCAACGTCGTATGACGTCAGAATCCCGTGGCAGATATGGCGATCCTCTTGTACACGGATATCAAGGACACGTGTACCGAGAACGAGCTGCTCGTAGATGGAGAGCGTTTGGCATTCAGCTAAGGGACGAGAGATCAGAGGTATTCCGATTTCGTTGGTGGCTGAGTCGTGCGTTCCTGGCCACACGATCTTGTTGAGAGTTAGTTTCTCCAGCGCTAGATCGGCCATCCAGTTTTTCCGATCGGAAGGACGGTAGTCATCTCCAGGGAATTGAGAACCTTGGGATCGTTCGAGATCGTTTAGGGTTTTTTCCTCTTTAGAGACAGTTTTATGCCGGTCGATCTGGTCAGAGAAAAAAGAGAGCATGTTTATTGAGAGAACGATGAAGGTGAAGAAGGAGAAGAAGAAAAAGAATAAGAAGATAAGGTTTCTCTGGTGGTTGAGTTCACAACTTTGTTTAGGGTCTTTCAACCCTATAAGTCTAAGAGATATCGTGTTGTGTTTGTCTTAACGTGCAAAACGTTAAATCAAAGACAATTATTTGTTGTGTATTAGTTGGAGTTTGACTTGTTTAGTCGTTGATTAATGGCTGTCTAATTAAAAAGTTGCGAACAATAGTTTCAGAGAATTCTGATTATGATTAACATGAGTAGTTAATTGAGAGAATATGCAATGTGATTATGTTTATCATATACAGTATATATATTAAAAAAATCAAATTTGATCGGATTTGTTAGGTTGTTTATATGTTCTTATCTTTTCATGATTATCGGTTTAGAAGCTTATCACAATAATTTTTTTAATGATTCCCAGCTAGTTTTAAACTAGAGAAATACTTTAGTTATAAGTATTTTTCGTAAAATTTTGGAAATTTTAAATATTATAATTTTTAATAATCTATTTGTTCTCAACAACTACACTCAAGCAGTCGATGAAAGTAATGTTAAAAAATATCACGACCCCATGACCATGTGGTCTACAATGTTTCAAACCCTACAAAGTTTTGACATTAAAATCACATGAGGTTATCACATATGGTGGTTGGGGTTGGGCACCGTCATAGCTCATAAGCTTACAAAAATCAGTTATATCAAACAAAAAAAGAAATCAAATCGCTCTAGAAACTTTGCCTCTTAACTGCTATAAGAATAGAGCTAAAGATTGTTGCCCTCGTCTCCGTTTTTTTTTTGTGATTAATTTAGAACGAGTCAAAATTTGGATACTCTTGGGTAAAACGAAATACATTAAACTGTCTTCTGTTTCTTGTGATTGGTAGAGCCATCGTTAGATTCTTTACCATCTTTCTTCTGGCCAACACCACCACCGTGTCCTCTCTTAGATCCCTAGTTAATTGTAGAAAGCAAACAAACACAGAAAAAGTTAGCACATAGAACAAAGAAAAAGTTAGCACAGAACACAGAAAAAAAGAAGAGAGATTCAGTTATGTTCTTACATTGGGGTTGAAGGTTTTGAGTGGGTCGCTGCCTTTTCTAGACCGTTTCTTGTTTGTGTTGTTGCGACCACCACCTCCACCCGATCTCCGACTGTTGCCCATTGCAGCTCTAGCTAGCTTAACCATCTTGCTTGCTTCTTGAGTCTTTGGGTCCACTAGATACTCGGGAAGGTCCTTTAGATGTGGTGCAGGTGCAGTCTTACTCAGAAGCTTGTCATGTTTCAACAGATCTAAATCTCTTGGATTGGCTTCGAAATGAGCCTTTAACCTGAAAAAAGAAGTGTATAAGTTAAGACAAAAGAACTAGAGTAAACAACACACACCTTAAGAATTGTATTTTTTTTGCTTACTTTTCGGAATTGATTATCTCATTCCTTAAATCTTGAGCGCGAGATTCTCGAACCACAACCTTCGTAACACTCTTTGCAACATCCTGCAAGAAACTGCGACTTTAGTACTACGCACTTGATCAAGCAGCCATCTTACAACAGACATTACTCACCTCAGCTCTATATCTTAGAGACTCTACAGCATTTTCGGTCAACAGAGGAAAGGGTGTTATAATATCACTATCCTTGTCCTTCTCACTTGCTAAGAAGGACTTGATTTTTTCAAACCCTTCCATCTCATCAGTAGAAACCTGTGGCAAATAAAGCAAATCATTAGAATTGCAAGTTTGAAGAGATCATGCCAATAGAACGGTATTATCAAACGGTAAACTCACAAGAGAAACTGAAGAACCGCTGCTATATGCTCTCCCTGTACGCCCAATTCGATGAATATATCCTGTAACACTTTGAGGCATATCATAGTTTATGACCTGTGGATAGAAATAATTTAAGGAAGATTAAGATTTAAAGCATAGAAAAAAGAGAGGAAATTCTATTACGATCCCAAACAAATCCCCTTAAGCAAAGTCAAGAAGCATACCGTGTGAACTTTTTTGAAATCAATTCCTCTAACTACACCAAACTCAGCATCTAGCTTTGGTTTGCCACGCCCTTTGCTTTTTTTGTTCTCCTTGTTATCCTCACCTTTCGCCTCTTCCTTTTTATTAGACTGGCTATTATCATCCGTTGCAATCAAGTAATCAAAAAGACCTGCATTGAATTGCTGTACAAACATACAGTGATTAACTAGCAGCTACATCAGGGAAACCTAAAACCAGGTTGGTGACTTGGTAATGTACCTCAAGGATATGAAGCCGAGAATTCTGAGGCAATTCCCCGTTTAAAATTGCAGACTTGATTCCAAACTGGCAGAAACAAAACAATATTAATTCAATATTATTATTGTGGGTACAGTATTGGAATGCTCCTATAGGTGCCCCAAAATTACCTTTTCCAAGAATAGTTTCAACTTGAAACCCATGTCAATTGTATTAATGAAGATCAAAACTTTTTTCTGAACAACCTCTAGCTTCAAGAGAGCAAGAATGTGAAGCAGTTTATCCTGAGAACTGCAAGAAATCTACGACAAGATAACACATTTATCATTATTAATCAGACCCAAAACTGTGAGCTTATAAACCAAATATAATCAGTAAAATTGATTTCAACAAAACTAAGCAACCAAATCATACCCAAAACTGCTGAACATTACTTGGGACAGCCTCTTCCTTGTCATTTTCTTCTGTCAAGGTCAAAACTGTTGGATTGTGCAGAATCAATTTCTTCAATTTTTCGACATCAGAACTAAGATTTTGCAAAATATAATTCAGTCAACCATTCCAGACAAAATTCAGAGAGAAATGTGAATCTAAATAGAATCACTGTTATCCATATACGCCTTACCTTGTCGTAGCAGACATAAGAAGACATTGGCATTTCCTTGGTATTATTGAAGTGACCGACCTTAGATTATCTTCATATCCATATGACAACAAAAGATCTGCCTGATAACAGAAATATATCAACAGAAGAAATATGAACTATGAAGAAAAACATGATTTATGTAAACCTAAAGACATGAATTATATTTACCGCATACATACTCAAGAAAATCACATCATACGACTTTCACTTCAAAGAGCGACTACTAATTATCTAGTGAGTTCGCAAAACATAAAACAGCCTCTAACAAAGCCACTATTAAACTGAAGCACGAAATTCCAAGTAAAACATATATTATACCTCATCAAGAACCAGAATTTCAAGTGAGTCACTTATAGCAGTGGGCCCTAAAACTCCGGCAGCAAAACATTTTGGAATACAAGCAGGTGTGCACACAAGAATCTCAGGCAGTCCAGCCAATGCATTACGCTGCAATCAAAACATTCCAAAGCAAATATTAAATAAAATGGATTAAATGGTTTCATGTAATAAATGTAGAACTAACCATATCAGATGCAGGCATGCTACTAGTCAACTGCACAGCTTTCAGTTGAACCCTACACAACTCGATAAGCGAAGCAACCTCTGTGAAAACCTGTAATTCCAATTCAAACCAAAATGTCAAACCAAAATGGCTGGATTGAAATCTATGGAAGTAAAAAGGTTTGGAAACAAACGTCCAAAAACAAACCTGCTGACATAATTCTCGAGATGGAACGAGAATAAATGCAGAAGGAGCGAGCTTCTTCTTGCTCCCAGAATCTGAAGAAAATAGCTTTTGGAGCAATGGCAGCAGATAAGCCAAGGTCTTACCTGACCCTGTCTTAGCTCTAGCAACCACATCTTTACCTTCCTAAAGTAAAAAAGACAATCATATCAGTCTCAAGAAACTTCAAGCCAATAAAACAACAACATTATAAGACTAAACAAGCCACGGAATTTAAAAGGAAAAGACTTTATATTACCAGAATGATAGGAATGGCTATCTTTTGTACAGGAGTAGGTTTCTCGATACGCTTTTTATCTAGGGCACGAATTAGACGAGAGTCAAGCCCTAGCTCTTCGAAACTCTTCTCAACGTCTTCTTGTACTTCTTCTTCTTCTTCTCCGTCGTCTCTCTGTTTTTCTACTTTCTCAACTTCTTCCACTTCCGGGTTCACATCCTCCACAGGTTTCACCTTCGTCTTACCCATGGAATCTCAATATTTGTCTAAGAGCCAATAATTACTACGACAAAGCTTTACCTAAGAGGCGAGTTCGAAAACGGCGCAAACGAGCTAGAAGAAGAAGAAGGGTATTTTGGCCCTTTTATCGTGGGCCTTTGTTAAATGGGCCTTTATATTTTGGCGGCTTTTTGAAAAACTAACTTCTGTTAGTAATTTTTTTATTTTATTTTTATTTTTGTCTGAATTTCGAAAATGACTGCACAATTGAGATGAAACGAATCGTTGATGACGAAGATACTGAAAAGAAAAAAAATCTTTGTTTCCTCTCTTATTGAGCTTCGACTTGGCGTAATCAACTTTGCCATCTTCGATTACAATCGGCAGGATACGAAATTAATCAGAGATTTCATTTTGAGAAATGGGTTCACTGAAGAAAGACGGAGAGATGGAGGAGCAGATCGGAGACGAGTTAACGGAGGCGATACTGTACGTTAATGGCGTTCGTAGAGTGTTTCCCGATGGCTTAGCTCATATGACGCTTCTCGAATATCTCAGAGGTGCGTAACTAACTACGTCTTGATTGCAGCTACTCAAAACTAGTTTATAATTTGAGCACTGAGTTATGGAATTTTACAAATTGAGCTATGTTTAGTTCACTGGACCCCTTTTATCTTTTAATTTGAAAATAATTTGAGTTTTACTTTTCGATTTATGCTCCAAGTGCGAGATTCGTTTAGACAAAGACAGTGGCTCGCTGGCTGAAATCTTTTGTTCTAAACTTTGCAAACATGTTTCTTGTTTCCTTTAGATTTAGGACTGACCGGGACAAAGCTGGGATGCGGCGAAGGTGGTTGTGGTGCTTGCACGGTGATGGTGTCTAGTTATGACAGAAAGTCTACGACTTGTGTGTGCGTATCTTCTTCCTCTGCTATGCTGGCTCTGCTTTACTTAGGTGTTTATATGCCATTCTTAATAATTCTTTCGGAAAATGTTATTTGCAGGCATTATGCTGTCAACGCTTGTTTAGCTCCTCTCTACTCTGTTGAAGGAATGCATGTAATATCTATTGAAGGAGTTGGGCATCGAAAACTTGGTTTGCATCCTGTTCAGGTAAAGTTTACTTCTTTAGTCCTTCTCATATCTGGAGAATCTATTTTGCTGCTAAGATGTGTTGTGTTTGTAATTCTCTCAGGAGTCATTGGCATCCTCTCATGGTTCCCAATGTGGATTTTGTACTCCCGGCTTTATCATGTCCATGTATGCGTTATTGAGGTCGAGTAAAAACTTACCTTGTGAGGAAGAGATTGAAGAATGTCTTGCAGGAAATTTGTGTCGCTGTACTGGTTATAGACCGGTTGTTATGCATTTCGGGTTTTTGCAAAATCTGATGATGCTGTATACACTGGCTTATCTTCATTCAGCCTTCAAGATGGTTCAACTATATGCCCATCTACTGGAAAACCTTGTTCTTGTGGATCCAAAACAGCAGATGAAGTGGCCAATTGTAATGATGATAAATTTCAGTCCATCTCTTATAGTGATATAGACGGAGCAAAGTATACAGAAAAGGAGCTTATTTTCCCCCCTGAACTTTTATTGAGGAAGTTAGCTCCTTTAAAGTTAAAGGGAAATGGGGGGCTTTCCTGGTATAGACCCGTAAATCTTCAGAACTTGCTTGAGCTCAAAGCAAATTATCCTGATGCAAAACTACTGGTAGGTAACACGGAGGTGGGAATTGAAATGAGACTGAAGAGGTTACAGTATCAGGTGCTAGTCAATGTTGCTCAAATTCCAGAACTCAATGCATTGAATGTCAATGACAATGGGATTGAGGTTGGTTCTGCTGTGAGACTTTCTGAACTCCTGAGGCTATTGAGGAGGGTAGTAAAGAAGCGTCCTGCGCATGAAACTTCAGCATGCAAGGCTTTTATTGAACAGCTGAAGTGGTTTGCAGGGACACAAATAAGAAATGTTGCTTGCATTGGTGGAAATATCTGTACAGCTAGTCCAATATCTGATTTAAATCCTCTTTGGATGGCTTCAAGAGCAGAGTTTCATATAATAAACTGCATTGAAGATGTTAGGTCTATACTTGCAAAAGATTTCTTCCTTGGTTATCGTAAAGTGGACATGGGAAGTAACGAGATCTTGTTGTCGGTATTCCTTCCATGGACAAGGCCCTTAGAGTTTGTGAAAGAATTTAAGCAGGCACATCGTAGGGATGATGATATAGCTATTGTCAATGGTGGAATGCGTGTGTTTCTTGAAGAGAAGGGAGAACAACTGTTCGTTTCTGATGCATCAATTGCCTTTGGTGGTGTAGCTCCTCTCTCATTGTGTGCCAGAAAGACCGAGGAATTTTTAATTGGAAAGAATTGGAATAAAAGTCTTTTGCAAGATGCGCTTAAGGTCATACAGAGCGATGTCATAATCAAGGAAGATGCTCCTGGGGGAATGGTGGAGTTTCGGAAATCTCTAACCCTAAGCTTCTTCTTTAAGTTTTTCTTATGGGTGTCTCATCATGTACATAATGTAAATCCCTCGGTGGAGACTTTCCCGCCCTCCCATATGTCAGCTGTGCAACCTGTTCCTCGGTTATCTAGAATTGGAAAACAAGACTATGAAACAGTAAAACAGGGAACATCAGTTGGCTTGCCAGAGGTCCATCTTTCGGCGAGAATGCAGGTATTTTGGTCAACCCATCGTACTCAAATTGATAAAATCAACTTCTGAATATATTGTTGGTTTTGGGGTGGGGTGGTTTTGCTGTCGATAGTTGAGAACCTCTACGTAATCAAAGTCTCGTTTGGTGTAATGTTTAATAGTTTGGTGAGTAGAGAAAGAGTTTACCGGTTTATCTCAACTCTTGTATTTTCATGTAGGTCACAGGGGAAGCGGAATATACTGATGATACCCCACTGCCTCCTAATACCTTGCATGCTGCCTTAGTGCTAAGCAAAGTGCCACATGCCCGCATTCTTTCAATTGATAATTCTGTCGCCAAATCTTTACCTGGTTTTATTGGTCTGTTTCTTGCCAAAGATATTCCTGGTGATAATATGATTGGGCCAATTGTTGCCGACGAAGAATTATTTGCTACGGATGTGGTCACATGTGTGGGACAAGTAAGAAGATTTGAAAACTTAATTTGCTCATTTTTTCTTAGCTTTTCCATAAAGACTCAATGGGGAACCTATAGCTTCTCTGAGTCTTAAAAGAAATGTTACAGGCAAAACTGTTTTAGTGCATACTTTTTATCACCAGAAAGCAAACGAGCAAGGTTTTGTTATAGAGGGAGAGGTTCTAAACTGTTTTATCTTAAAAGCGTTTTTTATTGGTCAGATTACAGATAGATCCTGCTACTTTGTATGTCTTTCCTTCCCAAAAATTCATTAATTCACATTTGGTACTTCAGGTCATTGGTGTGGTTGTCGCGGATACACATGAAAATGCAAAAACTGCTGCAGGAAAAGTTGACGTTAGGTATGAGGAACTACCAGCAATATTATCAATCAAGGAGGCTATTGATGCTAAAAGTTTCCATCCGAACACAGAAAAAAGGCTGAGAAAAGGGGATGTAGAGACATGCTTTCAATCTGGTCAGTGTGACAGGATAGTAGAGGGAGATGTTCAAATCGGTGGTCAGGAGCACTTTTACTTGGAACCTAATGGTAGTTTAGTCTGGACGATAGATGGAGGCAATGAAGTTCATATGATTTCATCCACACAAGTAAGTATTTACGTCATTTAGAATAGCGTACTGCCATGTACTTCACTGACTGGAATTCACTTTGATTCATGCTTTCTAGTACATGACCGTAAGCTCTCTGTAAAAGAAAACCATTAGGCATCCGTTAGTTTAAGATATTACATGTTAATGTTGTCTCTGCTTAAGCAAATATTGGTGGTTGTGATTTATATGCAGGCTCCTCAAAAGCACCAGAAATATGTTTCTCATGTTCTCGGTCTTCCAATGTCTAAAGTGGTATGCAAAACCAAACGAATAGGTGGTGGTTTTGGTGGTAAGGAAACAAGATCAGCTTTCATTGCTGCAGCTGCTTCTGTTCCTTCCTACCTATTGAATCGACCAGTGAAACTCATACTGGACAGAGATGTGGACATGATGATAACTGGTCATCGTCATAGTTTTGTGGGAAAGTACAAGGTACCTCTGTTATTTTCAGTTTTTCCCTTAATCCATTTTTGAACAGACAATTAGTTGGAAATGTCGGAAAACAGTTGAAAAGAGGAAAGAGTGGGAAGCAATTAGACAAACTAAAAAAAAAAAAATTCAATTGTGTTTTGCTACCATTTACAGGTTGGATTTACAAACGAAGGAAAAATATTGGCGTTGGACCTTGAAATCTACAACAATGGTGGAAACTCTTTGGATCTTTCCCTTGCTGTTCTCCAACGTGCCATGTTTCACTCGGATAACGTTTATGAGATCCCGCATGTGAGGATCGTAGGGAGCGTTTGCTTTACTAATTTCCCCAGCAACACTGCTTTCCGAGGGTTTGGAGGGCCCCAAGGTATGCTTATAACTGAAAACTGGATTCAGAGAATTGCAGCTGAGCTCAATAAAAGCCCTGAAGAAATCAAGGTGAGTTGGATATTTTCTAAAAACACTGTCCTTTTTTTTTTGTTCCTAGTTTGATAATTTCTGGTGTATTTACTTTACTTTAGGAGATGAACTTTCAAGTAGAAGGATCGATCACACATTACTCTCAGTCTCTTCAGCACTGCACATTGCATCAACTCTGGAAAGAGCTGAAAGTATCTTGTAACTTCTTAAAGGCTCGTCGAGAAGCTGACGAGTTTAATAGTCATAACCGGTGGAAAAAACGTGGTGTAGCTATGGTTCCCACAAAATTTGGCATATCATTTACCTCAAAGTTCATGAATCAGGTTTATCTTTGTTTAAAATGAATCCCTTTTCTTTCAAATTTGTTATATGTGAGGAACTGAATATAATTAAAAAAAATATGCTATGAAAATTTCACCGTTGCACTACCATTGCTTGGAAAGCTAGAATCTTGATTTTGAGATATTTATCCTTTTTTATACATTGTGGTGGTTACAGGCTGGGGCTCTTGTTCATGTATACACCGACGGGACTGTTTTGGTGACTCATGGAGGTGTGGAGATGGGTCAAGGATTGCATACAAAGGTCGCTCAAGTTGCTGCATCTGCCTTTAACATTCCGCTTAGTTCAGTTTTCGTGTCAGAGACAAGCACTGACAAGGTACACTTAACTCTGTTACAAGCAGCGTACTTTGGGCCAAGACATAATCAGACAAAAACTCTTCCTGCTCTCTTATCGTTTTGATGGTCTCTTAATAGGTTCCAAATGCGTCACCAACTGCTGCTTCTGCAAGCTCCGATATGTATGGTGCTGCAGTTTTAGACGCGTGTGAGCAGATTATGGCAAGAATGGAGCCTGTTGCATCAAAGCACAATTTCAACTCATTCGCTGAAGTATTCTTTATTTATTGCATTTTTATATAAACTCAGAAGAGTGTCATGCCTTTATTGATGACAAACTCTCCTTTCCTCTGAGTGTATGTAGCTAGTAAGTGCCTGCTACTTTCAACGGATAGACCTATCAGCTCACGGTTTCCACATTGTTCCTGAAGTTGGATTTGACTGGATATCTGGGAAAGGGAACGCATTTAGATATTATACATACGGAGCTGCCTTTGCAGAAGTTGAGATAGATACATTAACTGGTGATTGTCACACAAGAGCAGCTGATATAATGTTGGACCTCGGATATTCTCTTAACCCAGCCATTGATGTTGGACAAGTTTGTGCTCTTCTCTCAACCTCCTATGCTTTCTTGCAATTTTAAAAGATCAGTGTTGTTTCTGAAATCACTATTTGCAGATAGAAGGAGCGTTTGCACAAGGTCTGGGTTGGGTAGCTTTAGAAGAACTCAAATGGGGAGATGCAGCTCATAAATGGATTAAACCGGGAAGTTTACTCACTTGCGGACCTGGAAATTACAAAATACCTTCCATTAATGACATGCCGTTCCACCTCAATGTTTCTCTTCTCAAGGTATACAACTATAAGAACAAGCTTTAAACTGCTAGCAACACATTTGAAACTTAACGTGAACTTATACTTTATTAAATCAGGGGAATCCTAATACAAAGGCAATACATTCATCTAAAGCAGTGGGTGAGCCACCGTTCTTTCTTGCATCATCAGTCTTCTTTGCAATAAAGGAAGCGATCAAAGCGGCTAGAACCGAGGTGGGTCTCACCGACTGGTTCCCTCTGGAGAGTCCAGCGACGCCAGAGCGTATCAGGATGGCTTGTTTCGATGAGTTTTCAGCTCCTTTTGTAAATTCAGATTTCTGCCCTAAGCTTAGTGTTTGAGCTTTAAACTTCATCAGAGGGGCAAATAATCAATCAATCTTGTATATTGTAACAAAGTCATTCGTAAATGTATTTCCAGTCTCCAAACAAATGTAAAATTACAAAGATATGTTTTTTTCTTCCAAATCAGCATCTTTGTTTACTACAAATGCTTTAAGCTTTGAACTTGGGTGGCTTCCTAATGAGAGTTGCTTGTTCGAAAGCATAGGCAATCTCAATAAGCTTTGGCTCTGTGAATCTCAATCCTCCAAAGGTAATCCCAAATGGAACTCCTTTACTGTCATATCCTGCAGGAACATTGATTCCTGGATACCCTCCAATGGCGAGGACTGAGCTCAACCTTGAACCAAATGTCACTAAAGCATCTAAATTTTTCTCTTTCATTAGCTTTTCGATTCCATTCCTCGAAAGTTCCTCCATTTTTTGCAACGCTGCTTTCTCTTTCTCACCCATTCCATTGGTGGCTTCTGCTGCAAGGAACACCTCTTGTCCCCATTTTTTTACTTTTTCCTGCGTTTTTTCCAATTCATTTATCACATTTGTTACAAAGGCTAATTCATTTTAAAGCTTATTACTTACCTGTTCAGCAAATTTCTCGTTGTAGGCAATAACATCTGCTAAGGATCGGACTGGTGACTTCACAAGCTCTTTAAGATATGCATTGAGTTCTATCTTGAACTCAGCCAGTAGTGCTGTCTCTTCACCGTACAAAATGACTTCGGTGTTTGGTATCGTTAGATTTTCAATGACAATCGCGCCTTCTCGTCTTCATCCAATTAAAACAGAGCTATGATATAGATTTGATTGATCGAATCAACTTATAAAAAAGCTTACCTGAATGTTTTTATGTGACGATCAAGACGAGAAGACTGCTTCATTACAATTCCTAATCTCTTACCCTTGAGACCACTAGCTCTCAGAAACTGCTTGTAACCGCCTTTAGGTATGAACTTGGAAGCAGTCTTCGTGGCCTCGTCCAATGGATCATAGCCCACGATAGCATCAAGGAGATGAATAGCATCCGAAACTGTCCTACAAATAGGCCTAACATTGCAAAACATAGAAAAACACTTGGAAAAATGGTACAACAACTAAATAGTTAGTTAGTAGTTGTTGGTGCTCTTATATTAGTCTCACCCAATACTGTCTTGTCTCAAGGAGATAGGAATCACCCCGGCTCGGCTCGTGAGTCCAACACTTGGTTTAATCCCTACCACGGAGTTACGACTCGCAGGGGAAAGAATAGAACCATCAGTTTCAGTTCCTAGTGACACAGCCACAAGATTAGCTGCGACAGATATTGCTGATCCACTACTTGATCCAGACGGATTTGCTGATAATACATATGGATTCTGCAGCATTTAGAGATTTTTTGAAACGTTTTGTAGAATTTTTGGGGAAGTTAGTGAATTTTTGAGAAATGAAGAAAATGACCTTTCCTTGGAGGCCACGAGCACTCCAACCATCTGGAATGGACAAAGATCGAAAATGAGCCCATTCACTTAAACTGGCTTTGCCCAAGATGACAACACCAGCGTCTCTGAGTCTCTTAACAACACCCGCGTCTCGAGCCACTACTGAACCAAGCAAAGCCAAGGAACCAGCCGTGGTGTTAAGCTTGTCCTTGGTGGATATGGAGTCCTTAAGCAGAACAGGAACACCGTGCAAGATAGGAAGATTAGTGACGTCTTTGAGGTCTCGTTCTCTGTCTGCGATCTCTGCTTGGATCAAAGCATCTGGATTCGTTTCTATAACTGCGTGGAGTATTGGATTGAGTTTGGAGATTGCTTCTAGATACAACTCCACGAGTTGCTTAGATGTTAGTCTTTTCTCCTTGAAAGCAAGTCTGATATCTTCAATGGTGGCTTCTTGGATCGAGAACGTTGAAGTAAGCCTAATCAGAGAGGCAGATCCAAATGAATTAAGAAGAGTTTGAGGAAGAAGAAGAAGAAGAGATGAGGAGAAGATGAAACGCAGAACAACCATTGCTAGAGAAAGAGAGAGAAAGTGATCAACGCTAAGAACACGACTGCCTCTCTTTGCTTTAAAAATTATTCCATCGTCGACCAAAGTAAGCTGAAAATTATTCCATGTTTGATTATATATAAAACAACTAGTTGTTACTTTCCCCCTGATTCCGTAATTGATAATGTCTCCAGTCAAGAGTGTAACAAAGTCTTGCTTTCTTGTTTTGTCTTCTTGTATTATTTAAAAACAGACGTACGTAGGTGAAGTTGCAGAATCACAACACGAATCAATTATTAGTTCAGGTGAATTTCTTAAACAAGTTTCGGGAAAAAAGCAAAAAAAAAAAAAAAAACACACACACACACACACAAAAGCAATTGATAAAAGCTTATTATAATTATTTCAAAACCCAGACACAAAGGGTTTTTAAAAACTCGAAACGATCCGAAATCAGACCATTAAAACAACCCAAAGCAAGATAACAATGATTCATAAGCTCAAGGTCTCTCTCACAAACTCAGATCTACTCAAAGCTGACCACAATCAGCAACAACGACACGCTTCGAAGTCCTTCCAGAATCAGATCCAACTTTCTCAATGGCCCTCACCACATCCATGCCTTCAACGACTCGTCCAAACACAACGTGCTTCCCATCTAGCCACGAGGTCTCATCAGTACATATGAAGAACTGAGATCCGTTAGTGTTAGGGCCAGAGTTAGCCATGGAGAGAATCCCAGCTCCTGTGTGCTTCTTAATGAAGTTCTCGTCCTTGAACTTAGGACCATAGATCGATTCACCACCAGTTCCATTCCCGGCGGTGAAATCACCTCCCTGACACATGAATCCAGGTATCACACGGTGGAAGATCGATCCTTTGAAGTGAAGTGGCTTACCCATCTTTCCGACTCCTTTCTCTCCGGTACACAGAGCTCGGAAATTCTCAGCCGTGTTTGGTGTCGTATCTGCGTATAGCTCCATCACGATCCGACCAGCGGGTACATCGCCGAGAGCCATGTCGAAGTAAACTCTAGGGTTAACCATTTTTTGGGAGATTTTTACCAGAAAAGTTGAACAAGGAAGAAGATTGTAATGTCAAGTGAAGAAGAAGATGTAATTGTTAGTGTTTTTTTGGATGGGTTCTTATAGAGAGAGGATTTAATTTCTAAGCGGTGACCGTTGATAGAAGACACGTGTAGGCCTGGGAGATCATGAAGCTTAACTGTGGTTAATTCCAATCTGACTAGGGTTTAAGTCGCGTGGATCCAAGGCTCCTCATAATTAAATACTTCTTTTTAGATGGACCGACCGAATTACGGCGTTGAAGTTATGGGGTGGGCCGACTTCAAAAGCAAAAAGCCCAATTTCTTATTTTATTGACTCTTTTTTGTTTTCTTTACAAATTTCGAAGTAATTTTCTATACAATTACTCAACTAGATACAAGCTAAATCATACTATATTAACCAAATAATGTAAGAAGAAAAGTAAAATTGAGATGTTTTTGATAAAAATTAAGAGAGGTGGCTTTAAGTACTACTTTTTTATCAATGATTTGGTGGGTAATTATATTACTTTTGCAGCATTCGTTATTCAATTCTATTGACTATTACTCGAGTGTATTGGAAAGTGGATCATTCACTTTATATTGGTGGTGATGGTCATTTAGTACGTGAAACACATGTATTGTAAGCAAAAAAAATACAATAAACATGTATTTCACTCCCCAAATATAATCATATTTTATCCGCTATCGTCACACTATTGTCTACATTACCATAATCTAACAACAAAATATGTCATGTCTCTAAAATCCAAAAGTTAAATCGAATCAAATCATCGCAAAGAAACCTTTGGACTTGTTCAACAAACAACGTAAATTGTATATATTTCTCTGAGATAGCTAGTAATATTCCTTCTCCAACGTTGAAACTTGTAAACTATATCAACAAGAATGATAAATATATAAAAATGTATGATTCAGATTCAAATTACAAAGTAGCCCTACTCAATTGAAATATATAATAGCGTAAGTTGAAATTGATGAGAAACCAACAATTAGTCAGCTGCATCCGCAGAGCACGAGAGCCTCTGCCACCGTACACGTGGACAAACAAACATCTTCCTCACTGCAAAGATACTCTCTCACGTCACTGACAATTAACTTATAAAACATATAAAAAGAAAAATAGAAATGCATATAAAATAGTGTTCAAATTCCAAAAGCAACAACCAACCTCCGTGCATATCATATGCATGGCTTAAAGGGTTTACCTTCACCTTCCCGATCGCTAGAGTTACTGTGCTTGTCTTCATCTTCCCGTCACAGTCACATCCTGTCCGTACACGTGGACCCACATCCTCCTTAGTTGAATAGCTGATACGTCTACCTTTGGCCGTTTCGTCTCTCTCTTTCTCTCGTTTAATTACTTGTATCCATCACTACTGATACTTCTCGCTTCTCTGTTACAAGATAGCGAGCGAGAGCAGAGAACGAAGCTCGTTTCGTTTCGTTATCGTCGTCTTCTTCTTTCGACGCTTGATTCAGGTTCGTGTGTCATTTGTCTACGTCTTGCTGTGGCTATAAACATTTACGGTTGATGAAGCTTTTTCCTGCTTCGTTTTTACCGGATCTCTTCGTGCTTTATAGCTCCACTAGAGTTTCGTTTTCGATCTCTTCTGTGTCAGATTTCGTTAAAACCGAGTCCAAATCTCTTCGGTTTGCTTTCTTGTGCTCTGAGATTATAGGAATCCGACGTTTTGATCCTTAAATCGTTCAATTTCGTTATTCGTTAAGTTTATGTGTTGTTTGTATTTGCCTGCGTTCTGATTGATATGCTTTCTCCGTTTGTATAGAACAGTCTTCATAGAAGGTTTGATTGCGTTTCAACTGAAGATGCTGATTCTTCTTTGTGTATTACTTGTTACACGTTTGATCATGCCATTGTTGTGCTTTGCATCCCCCAATTTCTGGGTGAATTATTCAAAATTTGCTATTCTGTACCTTTTTGCGAGAAAATGGATCTGATCAGTTTGTGGATAATGCAGAGAATGATTGTTGAACTGTTGGCTGATATTTGAATCAATCTGGAGCAATGTCGAGTTTTAGTCTGAGTGTTGATGTGACTGAGAATGGGAATGGGAATGCCAAGAATGCTGATTCTTCACATACACTGGATGATATTGATGACATTGATTTTTCAAAGTTGCTAGAGAAGCCAAGGCCGTTGAATATTGATAGACTGAGATCACTTGATGAAAGATCTCTTACTGAATTATCTGGATCACCACAACTTAGAAATGTGGATAGTGCTTCTCGGCTCTATGATCAAGTGGATTATGTGATCTCACCAAGCGTGGGTAGGAGGTCTGGATACAACACTCCTAGGTCAATGCATGGATTTGAGTCTCATCCAATGGTGGGTGAGGCCTGGGATGCTTTGAGGCGCTCGATGGTATACTTCCGTGGACAACCTGTTGGGACCATTGCTGCAGTGGATAATTCTGAAGAAAAACTCAACTATGATCAGGTCAAGAATCTTAATATTTGCTGAAAACTTCTGACTAACCATATTTTATTCGATTGTATCCTGTGTTGGTTGATCTGGTATCTTCCTGACTTTATTCTTTAGGTGTTCGTGAGAGATTTTGTTCCAAGTGCTTTAGCATTCCTGATGAATGGAGAGCCGGATATAGTCAAAAACTTCCTTTTGAAGACTCTTCGTCTTCAATCTTGGGAGAAAAAGATTGATAGATTCCAGCTTGGTGAGGGAGTTATGCCTGCTAGCTTCAAAGTTTTCCATGATCCTGTTAGAAACCACGAAACGCTGATAGCTGATTTTGGCGAGAGTGCAATTGGAAGAGTAGCACCAGTTGATTCTGGATTTTGGTGGATTATACTTCTCAGAGCATATACAAAATCTACAGGAGACTCTTCTCTTGCTGACATGCCTGAATGCCAAAAGGGTATACGGCTGATACTGAGCCTGTGTTTGTCTGAGGGATTTGATACCTTTCCCACTCTCTTATGTGCTGATGGTTGCTGTATGATTGATCGGAGGATGGTGAGTAGCAAATTTTCTTTATAAGTTATTTCTAGTGTTTCTTTCTATAAGGAGACAGTTGGAGTTTAGCTGTTTCATCAGTTTTCCACATTATAATCTTGTGTGTTTCTGTGTTTTAGGGAGTTTATGGTTACCCAATAGAGATTCAGACTCTTTTCTTTATGTCCTTAAGGTGTGCCTTGCTCCTGCTTAAACAAGACGGAGAAGGTAAAGAAATGGTGGAACAGATAGTTAAGCGACTTCATGCATTGAGCTACCACATGAGGAGCTACTTTTGGCTAGACTTGAAGCAGCTTAATGACATTTACCGATATAAGACAGAGGAATACTCTCACACTGCTGTCAACAAGTTCAACGTCATCCCCGATTCTCTTCCAGAATGGGTTTTTGACTTTATGCCAGCTCATGGAGGGTTTTTTATCGGCAATGTTAGCCCTGCAAGAATGGATTTCCGTTGGTTTGCCTTGGGTAATTGTATAGCAATATTGTCTTCGTTGGCTACTCCTGAACAGTCAACAGCAATCATGGATCTCATAGAATCACGCTGGGAAGAGTTGGTTGGAGAAATGCCACTGAAAGTTTGCTATCCCGCAATAGAAAGCCATGAATGGAGAATAGTAACTGGTTGTGACCCCAAAAACACTCGTTGGAGCTACCACAATGGAGGATCCTGGCCAGGTAAACTTTCTTCTCCTCCTCCACTTTTAATTGGACTAAAAAGGTATCTCCCCTGTTCCAGTGTTCTTCTGCAGGTTCTACCATAACGAAAACAAACCATTATCTGTGATATCTTAATGTTATAGTAAAAGGCTAATCTAACCATTATCGATTTGTTATAATGTTTTACTTGTAAAACAGTGCTGCTATGGCTTTTGACGGCTGCTTGTATCAAAACTGGTCGACCTCAAATAGCAAGAAGAGCAATTGAAGTAGCAGAGGCTAGGCTTCATAAGGATCATTGGCCAGAGTACTATGACGGAAAGCTAGGGAGATACGTGGGGAAACAGTCGCGTAAAAACCAGACTTGGTCAATCGCCGGATACTTGGTAGCCAAGATGATGTTAGAAGATCCGTCACATGTTGGTATGGTTGCTCTTGAGGAAGACAAACAGATGAAACCCGTTATGAGAAGATCCAACTCCTGGACTTGTTGAAGTTCGAACATTCCTGGTTTTAATTACTGATAACAACTGTTTCTTCGCTTTTCAATTGCACACTTTACGTTCTTTGCTTTGCGAAATATTTTTCGACTTACGAAAGATTTAATCATCGTAAAAAGATTTCGTCTGTTTAGCTTCTTCAAATCTTATTATATGCATTTGATTTGTCTCTCTGTTGAAATGGTGTAGAGTAAAAGGGCTCTTTCTTGATCTGCAAGGTAAAAAAACAAAACCCTATAACTCTTAACATTTTATTCAGAAATCAAGGTTTCGCGCGACGATGCCTTCAAATGTAACACCAGGTCCAAAAGCCAAAATCAGACCCCACTCATTTTCTCCCTTGTTCATGTTCCTCACTTTCTTGTTCTCCTCCAACATGTACTCCAACACATAAACGATCGAATTGCTACTGGCGTTGCCATAGTCCATGAGAGCTCTTCTGCTTGGAGTCAGCTTCTCAGGCGACAGGTTAAGCCGCTTCTCCATTCGGTTCAAGATAGCCGGTCCTCCTGGATGAACCGCCCAGAACATCTGGTTATAGTCTTTATGAGCCAGTCCTGATTTTCCTATTAGCTTCTTGCAGAAATTCTCCACGTTGTCTTCAATTATCTGTGGAAGCTCTCTCGATAACTTGAAGTTGATCCCTTCTTCTGTTAGTCTCCCATCTATAGTCTTCTCCGTGTCTGCACCATGAAAATGCAATCCAATTTTACCCAAAAACATTTTCTAAGCAATAGGCAATTAGGCATAATTGAATGCAAAATTCCTGTTGTTTTACCAGGCAAGAAGTTTTGTATTGCAGTGTGAAGCTCAAAGAGAGGCTTCTCGCAAATCGGATATGGATCGGATCCGATGATCATAGCTCCTGCTCCATCACCAAACAACGCCACTCCAACAAGATCATAGGGTCTCTCCGCACTCGGGGGTTTATACCCAATGATGGTCGTCTCAGACGTGGCAAGCAAAACTCTGCTTCCCGGATTGTTTTCGGCTATGTCTTTGGCTACACGGAGACCCGAAACTCCACCAGAACAACCGATGAAGTAGAGCAGAACTCGGTGTGTCTCGGGACTGAGTCCAAGCCCCTTGGCTAAGTACAAGTCGCCACCAGGAAGACGAGCTTCGCTTGAGGACACATAGACAAGGTGAGTTATGTCTGAAATAGAACGCCCCCAGTTCTTGATGCAGGCTCTAGAAGCTTCAACTGCCATTTCGGTTACAGCGTCGTTGCAGATGTCGAGTCGTTGCTTCACTGTTGATCCTCCTTCTATAGCAAGTTCAGGATACTTCTTCAGTATCTCCTCCGACATCACAACGTACCTCGTCTTCACTGTCGTTGTCTTGCCTATATCACAAACGAAACAGCCAAACAAACATCAGTTCTCAGAAGCTCACAAATTGAGACAGAAAAGTTTAAAGAAACATAGGTTAAAGTAAAGACATTACAGAGACGAGTAAGCTTCTGTTTGAGTTCAGGGTCGTCACATTTGGTGTTTTTGAAGTAGCCATCAACTAAGTATTCTTGCATTACTAGCTGATGAGGAAAGGCTTTTCCGAAAGCAAGAATTGTTGCTTTTCCCGCGTTTGGTTTCTTCTCTGAACCCAGTACTGCGGCATCAATGCTTCCCATCTCTATCTAGTTTCTCTTCTCAAAGACTCAATCTTGGGTCTCTATTAAAAAGGGTCAAAGTGAAGACATATATATACACTACAGCTTTTGCAGTTTATGTGAGTAGTTTCTGTCTAGTTTGATATTTGGTGAAGATTAGGTGTGAGATTCAGGAGCTTCATGTTTATTGCATTGCCACTTTCTAAAACCCAACAAGTTTTGAGAACTGATACATAATCTTTGGGCCTAATTAAAAGATATTTGTTTCTAGCCAAGAAGACTGCGTTATAATAGTAGTAGTTTTGCGAATTTTTACACTTAAAAGAATGAACAGAGCTTCATGCTATTTCGAGCATGTTTAACAAAGAACTCCAATGGTCCAATACTGGTCTCATAAATATGAAAGTGTTTGGTTGACTTACTGATTATGTTGTTGAATATCAAATTTTGCTAACTTTCTACATATAACAGAGCATCATATGAAGACCGCAAAACAAAAAAAATAGAAGTACAAATGATGAGTTTAAATAGATTTCTGCTCCAACCTGTAGCTTAATTAGCCTATACCCTTTGCTTGAATCATGTATCCCTTCTCCTCCTAATCACATTCGTGGACCTTATCAGGTTAGATTGTATGACTTCAGAGGTCTGAGAGACGCTTCCCACTGATGAAGTCAATCACGTTGGTAACTGATTCATCAAGTTTAGCAGTGACTGCAGCTAAGTTATCCAAAAATTCTTCTGAAGTTGGTATGTTGCCATCCACAATATCAGTCACGCCTTTTATTAAAATCGTTGGGACCTTAAAGATATCAGCCACATAGGCCACTGCTGCTCCCTGAAATACCAAGATACTGAGAATAAGCAGCAGTAACTGATCAAGACACAAAGACAAACACTTGGAGCCAACATAAACACATGAAACTTGTGATCGGCTACCTCCATATCTTTAACTGTAGCATCATTTGCTGTGATGTATTCTTTGTCATGTGGAGACATATCCATAGAATCGCCAGTGGATAATCTTCCTACCTATGAAAACCACAGCCAAATCATAAAAATCTACCACTTATGGCACTTGTATATATGCGAAGCAGATGAAGAAATAATCAAAATCTTGCATGAGAATCAAATGGTGAACTCAGAAAAGTATACCTTTAGGTTCAGCTCTTTTATAAGGTTGGGCGTGGGGAAGGCATTTCGCATACCAACACCATATAGATCAAGGACCTGCAGAGAGTCCAGCGAAATAGTTTAGGAAAAGGCGAAACACAATGATACATGAACAATAAAAAAGAGCACTTACAGGAACAGGTATTCTTCTGTCATGGAAAGCAACAGTGGAGACGATATAAACATCACCAATACATGCCCCTTTGGCCTGAAATTACATTAAAACATGAGGATAGTCTTTATTATTTCTGACACATTTAAGACATGAGATGACTATATAGCTGTTGTAATGGCTATACCTTAAACCCACCAGCGGTTCCTGCACTAATGATTAGGTCAGGCTGAAGTGCTTGAATAGAAGCATAAGTCACAAGAGATGCAGGAACCGTGCCTACACTTTCAACACCTGAAAAGAATTGAGTCAATTGACCACAACAAGCCAGACATTCAGATTTAGTAACAGTGACCATTAGAAATAACATCACCAACTCCACAAAACATCCTACCATATTGACTCACTTGCAAACACAAAGAGGCTGAAAAGAAGAAAAAAATGGAAAAATCAAGCAACTGCATTGGTACATACATACCAAGAGCTGAATCTTTTCCTGGACACGCTATATTGATGTTCAAGTCTTTATACATTCCATTAAACAGAACCCAAGTCACCTCTTTTGGAAACCTAAAAAAAAAAATCATATTTTTGTCATTTCCAACAAAAATCAGAATGGAAGCAGTAACAAGAAAGCAATCACATTTGATTTCGAATCAAATACAAAAAACGGAAGAGAGAAAAAAACTCACGGCGAATTAACTTCTTTAACGAGCTGTAATCTATTTATCAGAGGCTGTGCTTCCTTTTGCATAGCTGCAAATACACACAGCCATTAGAAAACAAATTCACAATCGAAAAAAAACAAGTATAGAAAAAGAGAATGAGAAACAAAATAGTACCGAAGATGAAGACGATGGTAGAAATCGGCCTTTGCTCTGCCTGATCCATAAGATCTTTCATTGCAGCGCCTTGAGCAGCCATGGCCGATTCATTAAGATCAAATTTCAAGATCGGAATGTGAAAAAAGAGGGAAAAAGACCGGATCCGACCTGAACTATATCCGGATCTAAACTCGGATCCAGGCCCAACAACTGGAACACACTTTTTAAATTAAAGAACCGAAATAAAAAAAAAAACGTTGACGACTTGACTGCCGTTTATGCCACGTAAGCAAGAGGTCCAAAATCCAAAACGAGTCGTTGGTTATTTCATATCCTCACTCTTCACTTCTGCTTTATCCTCATCATCATCATCATCTCTCTCCAATGGAGGTTAGCTCCACCTTCATCTCCAACAGATCGTCTAAATATCTTACCTTAACTTCTTACTCTCCCGTGGTTCTTCCGGCCTCTAGTCTCCGGTCTATCCGCCGTGATTTTCTCGGCTGTTGCCATAGTCTTCGTCCTCCTCATCTTCGAACTCGCGCCGGAAAACGAAAATCTAGTCGTTCTTCAATTCTATCGCCTCGTTTAATCATTAGAGCTTCTCTTGATTCTGGTTTGATTCTTGTTGTTGTAGCCGTCACTGCCTTTTCTGCCATAGCTTTTGCTTACTGTCATAATACTTTCAGAAATAAGAAATCATCCCAAAAGGTAATTGAACTTCTGAGCTAACAATTTTTCTTTTCTTTTTTTAAACCAATTTTAGGTTTTTTTGTCTCCTTAGAGTTCATAATTCACGAGGCTCTATTAACGTTGGTTGCTGGTTTGAATGATTTTCATATGTAGTTTACAAAATGGGAAATACCAAAAAATTGATTTTTGATATAATTCTCGAAAAAAATTGGCTTCTGACCAGCTACACTGTTCAGGTTGCAGCATCCCCTGCAACGCTTAGTACTGAGAGTCAGCTGGAAAGTCAACACTTAGATGGTGTGAATATTCTTAAAGAAATTTCTGTGGAAATTAATGGAGGTTTCAGAAAGGAGGAGAAAGAGAAGGCTCATCAAATCCAGGAAACTACTCTGGTGGAGTATGATTCATTTTTGGCCAAACAAACGGATATGGTAGTTGAGGATTCTCAGTTTGCTGTTTCCAGTGTCGCCACAATTTTCAAGGGACATACTTTAATAGATGAATCCTTTTCATCTTCTATGCTTAATGGCTCTGTTGCTTTGGAGTCAGCTACCTTGGAAACAAAAACACCTGAAATTCAAGTCGAAGACAGCGAAGAGCCCAAGGGTATGGACTATGATTTTTCACAGGCACTGGTGGGAATTCATACGACTGCTTCTCCACATGTGGTAGATGATACACATGCTCTGGAGTATGAGTACAATGGTTTGCTACAAAAGCCTCTTGAATATAGCATCTTTACCGAGACTCAGAGAGAGGAGATTCACACATTTTATGGCTCTAATCATTCATCACCCAAGTCTTCAAGGTTGGCAAGTCTTAATGCAGTCTCTCCTACTGTCACTTCTGAAACTGACAGTTTATTGTTGGACCACAAGAACAATGGAATAATTGATACTCACTTCCCAGGACATAGTTCTGGTCTGGCCACAGGTACATTCTCAATGTGCTACGTACTGTGTCAAATTTGACACAATCTTATATTTCGTTTCTAGAAGCTTGCAGTGCCAATCCATTACAATGATACCTAAAATTAGTTTCCGTCACAGGTGTTTTGCAAGAAGAAAAACTTGTGGCACACAGTAACGGCGGTGTATCCCACAGAAGGGAAGACATCAGAGGAGACTGGAAATCCCCAGATGATGGGAAGCATGTGGTTCACCAAATTGATGAAAGCGTACTCCAGTTACATCCTAAAAATTTGGAGCTACATAATAGTAATGGACGTTCTCCAGAAATTAATGATACTTACAACCGTTTACTTAGAGATGGAAGGTAATAAATATTCTATGGTTTGAATCTTGGCTGTCCTTTTCTTCCTCGGCTACTATTTTTTGGAATTTTTAAAATCAGTGAGAAGTTGCTACATTGTTTGACTTGAGAGTGTAATATTTATATATAATAGGCTTAAGGATTGCGTAAACTTGCTCGAAGATTTGGAGCAAAGGGATCTACTGGACATGGACAAGGTATGATTTTTCTCCTGAGCAATATGGATAAAAGCTTTAATCTCGCTTCTCCATGAATAATGGAAATTTGTCACTGATCGTGTTTTGCCTGTTTCCTCAAATCAGATTTATCATGCCAGTTTCTTTAAAGCCTGCAAGAAGCAAAGGTCTGTCAAGGAAGCATTTCGCTTTACCAAGTTGATTCCAAATCCAACCTTGAGTACATTCAATATGTTAATGTCTGTCTGCGCAAGCTCCCAGGACATAGAAGGTGATATTTTATCCAATATAAAATCCTTGGTCTGTTTAACTTTTTCATTCTCCTAGATGTTGAACTGTTACTTATGTAGGAGCTCGTGGAGTTTTGCATCTGGTACAAGAGAGCGGTATGATGGCTGACTGCAAACTTTACACAACTTTAATATCAAGTTGTGCTAAAAGTGGAAAAGTTGATGCAATGTTCGAGGTATAGAATCCTTCCTTACTTTACCTGAAGATGGATCTTTGAATCTCTGTTGTAGTGATATATCATGAAGCATGATGGATTCCTGGAGAAAATCATCAATAATAGTCCTATGCTTGACTGAATGGTTCCACATTTTATTCTCGGTCTCCCAACAGTGGGAACATTTCTGTTGTCGAATCTAGTTTCAAATTGTGACTGCAATTAAGCTCCATATCTCTTACTCTCTTTCACTCGCTTCACTCAAGTGTACTCATTTTGTATTTGGTAAACAATTTGAAATATAGTTCATACGTCATCTCAATTGCTGATATCGTCTTGGATCTTTAATAGTGATCAAAATATCCTGTGTGACATGAATAAGCATCCTATATAGATGGTACAGTGTATTCTGAACATCTTTTGTACATGTGTGGTTAAATTTTCAGGTGTTCCACCAAATGACAAATTCTGGAGTGGAAGCCAATCTTCACACATTTGGTGCACTTATTGATGGCTGTGCTAGAGCTGGACAAATTGCTAAGGCATTTGGTGCTTATGGAATTTTAAGGTCTAAGGTACGCATGCCACAAGTTTGAATGCCCTCCTATCATGGGTCGAAATTACAAATATTTTTTTATCCTGCCCACTGTGTTCTTTTCTGCTTTGGAATCTCAAGGCTATTATTACATTGATGACATGTTTGATGCAGTAGAATGTTAAGCCAGACCGGGTTGTATTCAATGCCCTCATCTCTGCATGTGGTCAATCAGGAGCCGTCGACCGTGCTTTTGATGTGTTAGCTGAAATGCAGGCTGAGATGCATCCTATAGACCCTGATCATATCACGATCGGTGCATTGATGAAGGCATGCTTTAATGCTGGTCAGGTGTGTGGATTTTCTTTCTGTTGGTTTTCTGCTTATCTCTTTCTATTTGATTGAGACTAAGTTAATTGCAGGTGGAACGAGCGAAAGAAGTTTACAATATGATCCATAAATATGGAATCAGGGGTACTCCAGAAGTCTATACCATTGCTGTGAATACTTGCAGCAAGTCTGGGGACTGGGATTTTGCATGTAGCATATACAAGGACATGAAAGAGAAGGGTGTGACCCCTGACGAGGTATGTATATTTTGTATTTTACATCATGTTCAGAGTATTTTACATATTTTATGAGGCATGAACGTTTCATTAACTCTATGCATACTAGTATCAACAAAATCATTTTTGAGTCAAAATAAGACACACATGCTGGAACCTCACGGAATTTCGTTGATATGAGGCAAGCTTTTAGTCTAGCAAATTTATTCGGAAGTACTTCTAAGCCTATCTTTCTTGGCTTACATATACCCCACATACATATACTATATATATGTAATCTTGGTTTTGACCTTTTGCAGGTTTTTTTCAGTGCATTGATCGATGTTGCAGGACATGCAAAAATGTTAGACGAGGCTTTTGGCATTCTTCAGGATGCGAAATCTCAAGGAATACGTCTTGGAACTATATCATATAGCTCACTGATGGGAGCTTGTTGTAATGTATGTGCGTTCTATTGCTGTAGAAAGAGTTTTGCTGATGCCTTGAATATTACTTAAGTTTTGAGCAGTTTACGTCAGATCATTAAAAATGTATGTGATAAACAGAAATTTTGGTATGGATCTTCACAATGATTTCTAGAGGTGAACATGAAGCATCAAAAGATCCTTATTTGATAAAACTAGTTTTTTTTTTTGATGTATCTTAGGAATCCTATGCGGTTTTTGGAATAGTGCAACTGCATTGACTTTCTTAGATTAAACTTTTATGGAGAAACTACTGATAATTTTTTCTTTCATATTCAGGCGAAGGACTGGAAGAAAGCACTGGAGCTCTATGAAAAGATCAAGTCAATCAAACTTAGACCAACAATTTCAACAATGAATGCCCTCATAACTTCTTTGTGTAAGGCCTCATACATTGCTATCTTAATATTTTCCCCTCAAGTAAAAAATAAAAAATAAAGATGATATAATATAAGGCGGAAAAGAAAAATGTAATATGGTATAACTTCAATTGCAATATTAAAAATATGACATGCAAAAAATCATTACTGTTATGACTCCTTTGAATATCAATAGGTGAAGGTAATCAACTGCCCAAGGCTATGGAATATCTGGATGAGATAAAGATTTTGGGATTAAAACCAAACACTATCACTTACTCTATGCTCATGCTGGCAAGTGAAAGGTATCTTCTTTAAGTTTGAATTATTTAGCCTCGTTTGGTTTGGTCACTAGTCAGTGTAGATTTGAGAATTTCTTTTTCTCTGTGTAGAAAGGATGACTTTGAGGTAAGTTTCAAGCTCCTTTCTCGAGCAAAAGAAGATGGAATATCACCAAACTTCATCATGTGCAGATGCATAACCAGTAAGCTTGTATTTTCTATTCATCCTAATTGTATAGTTAAGTTACTGGAGTAGGAAACTTTTCACATATCGAAGATAATCCAATCTTGAAACGCTAAAAATGATAATCCACCTCATCTAATTCTCGTTCTTTCTGGATCATAAGATTGGATCTTCCACCTATGCTGCCGAAACTATTTCCAAACAACCCCAACCAACCAAGAGAGAGGGAAATAGTAAATAAGGAAGGAAAAAACCATATGACGCAGTCGGATGTGAAAGTGCTTGTTTTAATGTAGCTCTTATGCTCTCTTTTTTTTTGCTATTTGTAAAGGTCTGTGCAAGCGAAGATTTGAGAATTCTTGCGCTGGTGGTGAGCCTGTTGTGTCTTTCAAATCAGGGCGACCTCAAATTGAAAACAAATGGTCAGTATGGCTATCTTTTTCAATTCTTAAGTCAGTCACTCTTCTTCATGTTGGAAGAGGTCGAGAAAATCTTGTGATGCTTCCTAGTTAAAGTAATCTTGATTGAGGTTTCAGTAAATTTGGTTGATTTGATCTGATAGTTGCAGTACTCTCTTCTTCTATAAAGACTTACATCAGAAACCAGTTCCAATTGATATTGATAAATTTCCCTTTCTTTCAGGACATCAATGGCCTTGGTGGTTTACCGTGACACAATTTCAGGTGGAACAGTTCCTACTACAGAAGTAGTTTCACAAGTTTTGGGCTGCTTGCAACTTCCACATAATGCTGCTTTGCGGGATAGGCTGATTTCGACTTTAGGCATAAACATTTCTTCTAAAAAACAACATAACATATTCCCACTAGTTGATGGATTTGGAGAGTATGATCCTCGTGCATTTTCACTGCTTGAGGTTTGTTGGTAGCTTCATTTAGATATAGATTCTTCTGGGACTCATTACATGTGTACAAAGTTTATATGTTTCATGATCTGCAGGAGGCTACTTCTCTTGGAGTTCTTCCTTCTGTGTCTTTCAATAAAGTTCCAATATTGTTTGACACGACAGAATTGCCCGAATACGTGGCTGAGGTAAATACCATTTTTAAAGTATAATGATATTTACATGTCTTTATAAGATTACCATCTGGCTCCCAAGATATTCATATCTGGCAAGGTTACAGACTAGGTTTCTTTACTCTTTTCAGCCTATTTGTTACTTGTTAGATCCTAACAGTTCCTGACAGAGGATTACTTTCTTCCTGGCCTCTCCTTTTCCTTCATTCATGATATTTGCTTTAAGTTCCAGTGATCAAGAATTGTTTAAACTGTATTTGACAAAAAATAACAGACAGAAATCTCACTGTGTTACCATTTTTGGGACTCTCATTTAACTAAATATGTCATGAATAATTTTGCAGGTTTACCTTTTAACCATCTTTAAAGGTCTTAAACATCGCCTTGCAGCTGGTAAAATAATCTTTTCACTAGAATCATTGCTTTTTAGACGAGGATGAGTTTAGTTGGACGATCTTCACTAAACATTTCTTGATATAATAAGTAAAAGTTATTCTTCTTAAATTTACTGTCACTATTCCCCTTGAATTGGCATTGATATTTTGGCTTCTCTTGATTCGGTGATATCCACCACCATAAAATCATCAGCTTCAGGATAGAATACTTACCGTAAAAAAAAACTATGCTATAAGCTAGTTAGTTTAACAAATTCTTAGTTGTTAGTCATGAAGATTTAACAGTTGACTGAATTTCTCAATGGCTTTGAGGTTCAGTAAAGTCTCTTGCCTTCTAAGCCCATATATGTTTCAGGTGCGAAGATACCTCATATTAATTTGATCATTTCCATAGAAGAGAAGGAAATTACAACTCCTGAAGGAGAGAAGACAATTGAGCTTACAGGAAGGTGAGAATTGAGAGTGCTCTCTTGTTTTTTAGTATGTTGTGATGGACGGTTGGTTACTGTTAGTGTAATACTCTTAAGTCGTATTTACTTCACTTTTGTTGACAGGGTCGGACGAGAAATTGGAGCGTTGTTGAGAAGGTTAGGTATACCTTATCATAGAAAGGATTCAAAATTAAGAATCAATGGTGTGTCTTTGAAGAATTGGTTTCAACCGAAGCTAGATTCGCCTTTCTCTGGGAAACCAGGGGATTTAAGATCATCGCAAGTACCACTAGGAAACCAAATCAGTCGTCAGCAACGCAACATTCGACTAGGGAACTTGCCACTTGAGTGAGAACTGAGAAGACCTCTCATTTTGATCCTTAACCTCCGAGAGTTTTTTTTTTTTTCAAGGATTAGTTCCACGCAACTTCATACTCAGTACATGTGGCATCACAGCATTACTCCAGCATCGCAGCAGAAGGTGAAAATTCAAGTTTTGGTTTCATTACTCTTCTGCATAAGCTTAGTTGTTGCATAGTGACATGAAGTTGATTTCAAGAGCAGTTGGTCTGTATATCTAAATCTTTGTATTTATTCGTTTTCGCATGAAAATAATAATATATGGTAAATGATGATTCTTGTAAAGGTATTCAGAGAAATATAATCCATTTCAAAAGTTGTTATCTTCCTCCAACTAAACCGGAGCTACATATGGAGATGCAGCTTCCATTTTAGTAGTCTTATTATTAAATCATCCACAGCAGTTTTTTCTTGATATCATGATTGGTGAGGATTTACAGATATTCCCCATAGGAACATGAAAAGGAGGGAAATGTTCTTATAGTAAAATAAATTTCCATTTCCTATCTATTTCCCCATAAGAACATAAACAAATGTTTTTTCTCATTGTGCCATCATGTTTTGCAGCGGATTTTATTGTGAAACAAAAGAAAGGGGCATGTGAAAGCTATGATGTGATCATTCAGGTCCAATAATTTATAGATGATATGAGCATTTGTTTAAATGGAAAATATTCTAACTATTATATTGGTTCAGCCGTTCAGGATTCACGATTGCACAATCGTATAATAGTACAACAATTAAGTTTATTGACGCCATCTGTTTGTATTCAATTATTGATTGTATGAGTTGAAAATGCTATTGATAAAAATGTATATATCAAGCTTATGCGGTTTAGAGAGAGACCAGGGTGTACAAATGCTTAACACCCAAAAAAAAAAAATCCCAGGCCTAAAATTTATGAAATTAAAACATTACAGTGAACTGTTCATTTACATAGTTTAGAAAAGGGAGGAAGTCAAAGCACGTAAGGTTAGTACTTTAGTAATAAAAAAAATTTACGTGATTCCTTAGAAAATGAAGGCTCGTTTTGTTGTTACACAAAAATTAAGGGCTCATTACAAGTTTACAGCCTCCATTTTGTTTAAGCCTTCCTCTGATGCTTTCATTGGCTACCAATGAATTTGTCATTGATCCCAATTTAAAAGTCTAAAGCATCATTAAATACTCCAATACTGTTTTGACACAAGATTGAAACTTATAACTGTTGGCTTTAGCTTGGCAACCCCGGTATCACAAATTTTAGTTTTTCACATTAACAATGAATATTAATCTTCTAGAAATATACTGTGAAATAAATTAAATTAATCTCCAAATGTTATAAGTTAAGACTCTTATAAATATAACAATCCTTCTGGTTCTCCATGATTTAAAAATAAACATGGGAAGAAATTTTATGAAAAGATACAATCTCAAGAATAAGTACCAAGATCTCTATATATAAAAACAGTTCTCCTAAAATGCATCCAATTTTCTTTAATTATTATTATAACCGAGAAGCGATGAGATCAAGAAACACTTCTTCTCTACAGGGAATGGTCAACCCTCCCATTGGATGATTGAATCCAAACTCTTCCTCTGCTCGACTAAGGAACTCTCTGAAGGAAGGATGATTCAGAAACGAAATTGGAACCACGAATCTCTTCTTCTCCTTCTCAACCTCTTCTCCTACGTAAACTGCCACGTGCCCTTTAGGGACGAGATCCGATGATGATGTTCGGTTTCTGTTTGCCAATGAGTTTAGCTTCAATATCTGCTTTGTTGCATTTGAAATCGCAAAACGGCTCAGACCCATCTTTCTTTTCGCTTTCAATGAAAGTTTTTTTTCTTTCAATTTTCACCACGATGCTTGAGATGAGGAAAGGTGGTGATGATTGCTTCTATTTATAGTAAGTGGACGTCTTAAAAATTTATTATTTCATAACTTTTTAATGATTTAATGGCATTCAATGAGTTTTTTTTCTTCTCATGTAAGTTGTTTGACTTATCTCATCTTTTCACATGGCTTAACTCATCCATCAAGCTCCCCAATAAAAGTTTCTCTGTTCTTACTTAATATAAAAATAATTAAACTAAGTTGAAAAATCAAGATATTATTATAATATTTTCTGTATTTTAAATTAAATATTCTGAAAAAATTCTGACTCATTTTTTTAAGCTTTTGGAAAGATAATAACAAGTGGACAATAAACTTAGAAATAAGAAGATTTAGAGCAACTTGGCACATTGGAGGAAATTACAATGAACATGAAGCAAAAATATAGGATACAGATAACCAGTCTGATATTTCAGATTTTCTTTTATTTTTTTCATCAAACTGATATTTCAGATTTAAAATTTCGAATAAATGCTCAATTTGGTTAGTCATTGGTTGGGTGATTTGTTAAGTCTCATATATCACCCAATCTTCCGTCTTTACACACATGGATTCTTCTTGGAAATTATTCTTAATTTTTTATTGGAGACTCCACATCTGTTATCTTTGGATAACATCTTTAAACTAAAAATTTCAGTAAAGTTCTTTGAAATGTGTTATTTATGTGTGCTTACATAGACACTTTTTAGTAAAAAATCATTTATGTGTGTTTAAACCAAAGAAACTATGGATTTGTAGCATATATGCCTCTTCGTCGAGTTGATAATCGGAACTGGTTTTCATTGCACAAATCTCTTAGGAGATATTCGATTTCAAGTTTATAACTCGTGAATTAGGTGTGTCTAATATAAAAAAATGCATCGACTGTTTTATAAACATGATATTTAATTGATTTTTTACAAATAAAAATGCAAAAAAATTAAAATAAGTAGGAAAATATACTGAAAAGGTTAATAAATATTTGTACTTTTTAGTTGTTTAATTCCTTTTCGCTATTTGAGAAGTTAACATTTTTCTTTGTTTGGAAAAATATATTGTTTAGGTAGAATTTTTTTGACATTGCTATTCGGCAACTCTTTCTCGAGAGTTTAGTATACCTACATTAATCAATGAAATAAAACAATATTTATACGGTTTTGTTTTCTGACAAAAATATAAACGAATTTTCATCATGAAATACACTGTATAGCATGGCTACTGTCTTGATTTGACCTCATCTTGTGAATAATTTTCAAGATTTTCGAAAGGGTTGTTGTGATCTTTTTTGTTGAAATGTCATTCTTATAAGTATATTAAATACACTATATAAAAGTGCTACGATCTTATCTACCACACTCAAACTAACAAATACTAGTATTTGCCAATCACATATTTTTACAAGACATCGAAATGATACATAAGTTAATGTATCACAATCAGCAAAAAGAAACTTCTGATGAAGATACATATCATTGGTCCACTGCATGGCTCGTTGAATTGGTTCAAAAACTTGATACTATTTTGTTTTGTTTAATAGGGGACCCTTTACACCTCCTACTTATCAAAGAAGGAGGCATTAATATATGTATATATTGTTTTGGTTTAAAGACTCGGAATTTTTTTTTTAAGGGACGACTCTGAATTTCTTGCCACCGAAATATTAACTAAACTGACATTGAAATTGTTGAGGTAAAATAATAATAAAAAATAAATAATAATAAGGTCCAATAAGTTTATAATGCTGCTCTAAGTCATCCACAGTATACCAATAACTAACCAATAATTTAATTACGTAGGCCTATGAATTTACTTCGATGGTTATTTGGAATGAGTGGAGTAGTTAATGGTTTTTATAAAATTTGATTAAAGTCATAAGTCATAACAATTAAAAGTTTGATAAGAACATTTGTTATATCCAAATGGCCGCCATGTAAATGGTATATGAAAAATAAATGTGGAGGATCGATCTTTTTATGACAGAGTGATTAGGTCAGGTTTAAAGTTTAAACCCGACTTTTCGCACATTCATATTTCAGAATACGTGTGATTGTCGATTCTCCAAAGATACATATAATCAATCAAGGACGAAAAACATAACAATAAGATGAATGTATCAATCAAGTATATTTCGAATGCATTTAGATAATATTATTATCTTCGAAAACATGAAAATGTTTTTTCATAAAGTGTATTGGGAAGTACATTATAGTATATCCTGATTTCACTGATTACACAACATATTTACATGCTGATTCAATCGATTCTCCTTTGAGGAAATAAACAAAGGGAACAACCAAAAATTTTATATGTAATCTATAAAAAGAAAAAAAAATTGGGTATTTCCCAAAAGAAAGATGTCTTAACTTGAAAAAATACATCCATAAGAATTCAGCAGACCCACGAACGTTTCTTCTCTGCAAGGAATCGTTAATCCACCGATGGGATGATTGAAACCAAACTCTTCCTCTGCTCTATTAAGCAAACCCTGAAACGAAGGATGGTTCAAATACGAAATCGGAACCACGAACCTCTTCTTGTTCTCCAACTCTTCTCCGACATAAACCGCAACATGCCCTTTTGGAACTCGAGATTGCTGTTTTTGGGACTGTTTAGAATTAATAACACGCGACAATTGAATCGCCATGTCTTATATATCTAAAAGAATACTCTGTTTAGTATGAAATCGGAGAAAGATTGATGCTTTTTTAATGGAGTTGTGTTTTCAGTCGTTGTTATTTATAGAATTCTTTATAGGTTGAAGGTTTCAAAATTCGAAGTTATGTTTTAATGATACAACTGATTTTATTGGATTTAAAATTAGGAGTTTGCAGGTTTCACATGGTCTACTTTAAAAAACTAGGGTTTACCTAGAGAAGCATCAAGCTGATTTGAATATTTCTGGGTGACATTAACTAGAATATGATCAGATAGGGACCCATAAGAGTCACAGAACTCACATGTGCTCTCTGTCACTTATTATATAATCTCTGGCCATTACATGAAACAAGACTGGTCCTATTGGTTATCATGAGTAGACAACAGAAACAAATGTCCTTATCGATGAAAACAGACATTTTGACAAGTCTGTTGTTGGCCCTTGAAAATGGTGGGTTTTTAATATATTTATGTTGCCCTATTGGCCACTTAAAAAGTACCCTTTTGTGTCTTTAATAGTTTTGACCTTCAACTTTATTATCTATATTGTTAATTTTTTACAACTCATCTTGGAATCATGAAAATGAGAAACATTGAACATGCATGGTTTCTTTGGGTTCTTAGAATGGTGAATCAAGTTGAAGATAAACATCTATCTACAAGTTTATGTTTTAACTCTTAACCAACTCCGTTAGAACTCAAAAACTTAACAAAGATAGTTCTATCGATATCGATCATATATCATGATTCCACAATACAACATAAAGTTGTATACTTATATATTTTAAAAATTAATTGATGGAGTTTAAGTCACTGCACATTTTGAAATATTCATTTCCAATGTTTGATCTGAAGGAATTATTCGGTGAGATTATAATTCGCATGTGTGTGCAATTACAGTTATTCTACGAAAATGCAGTTATTGAAGAGATGGTCACGTCACGTGTTTCATTTCCATTATTATGATCACAGATTCACAATAGTCTCTTCCTAATAACGGAGAGTAACATGTGCTTGACAATCTAAATGTGCAATAATCTAGATATAGTTTGTTTCATTAATTATGACAGGTTTCGCTATATAATAAAATTGAGCAGTACTGTTTCAATCATTTTCATTAAATATTATTTTTTCTTTGAAGAAAATATGTCTTCTTTTGATTTATTAACGGGTTAGATAGTAGATACTATCGTTATTCATCACTTACAAGTTACAACCCAATTTAGTTTCTTTAGAGTGCATGTGATCCACCATTCCTATAAATACTTTAAACTCATTCAGGAAGTCTTATATATATCGTGTAAGTCAGAGCTGGTTATTAAAATATATATATATATGTAATTTTATTATAGCTAGAGTTTTCCCATTATGTGAAAATTTTCCCTTTCTATATGATGCTTTTTTGAATTTTTCTAAACAGTGATTTTAGAGGCAGTGCATCTAAACATTTTTTCCATATTGGGTTTTCAATTTAGCTGCTAGAGAATAGGGAAATGTTACGAGTCCAACCCAAGCCATCTTTCGAAAATACAACAATATATTTGTTTGAAATTCCGATAGGGCTGAAGTATTTTCTTTCTAACATGTTGAACTAACCGCATTTAAAGTTTTATCATTCTCCGCCATTTTTAACCGTAAAAGTGTGAAAATCTGAAAATATTGAGTTTTTTTTCAGGAAGTAGTACAACTTAAACTTTTACAAGTGTCATATACACATGAGACACGACTATAACTTTCCAATGTAACCATCCTCGTAAAGATGGGAAAACCCGCATCATTGAAACACTTAAGACTATATATGTATTTCTATTTAATAAGGTCCCTCAATGCAGCTGATGAGAAGCAATGAGATTAAGAAACGACTCTTCTCGACAAGGTATAGTCAATCCTCCCATCGAGTGATGAAATCCGCACTCTTCCTCCGCGCGATTAAGAAACTCTCTAAACAAAGGATGGTTCACGTATGATATCGGAACCACGTACCTCTTCTTCTCCATTTGTTCTCCAACGTAAACTGCTATGTGACCTTTCGGAACAAGCCCTGAAGTTTTTGATGATGATGATCCGTTTTTGTTCCTCATAGAATGTGATTTGAAGATTTGCTTAGCATTTGGAAGCATCGACCGCATTAAACCCATCTTCTTTATTTTTCAGTGTAACTTTTCAAATTGAGGAGGTTATATTTGAAGCGAGTGACTTGATAAACCAGGAGGAGAAGAAGTTTCTATTTATAGTAGCAAACTTAAAGTATGTAACTTCAAGGTAAGGAACAGACTTAAATGCTAAAAAACACAGTAAGCTGTGTGATATTTTCATCACTTGAAAAAAAAACCCCAAAAGTTGTGGGCTATTGGGTCCTCCCGTCATCCATCTGGCTCACATGGCTTAGCTCATCTTAATATAAAAATAAAATCCAACATCACATACGTTTCTATATGATAGATTGCAAATATAAAAATGGTATATAGAGCCTCGAAAGGGTGAATAGTGTGACCCGGATCAGACTAGTGGGTCCAAATCTTGGCCACTTTAAGAAATATCGAAATCAATATTCAATATGTATAATAAGTTCCAAGTCTTTAAAGTAGATTTTTCGCTCCTCTCAAACTAGGGGCCGTACTGCTGGGACAGTAACGAAGTGGTTTCTATATATAAAATCCCTCTTAGAATATTATATATTTGTTATGTTAAAATTGCAGCTCTATCAAGAGTGTGATCAAGTTAGTTGCTTTCGGATAAGATTTGACTAGTTTACATATTTGCGTGTGATTATGAGGATGACTGTGCTTGTGGCTAGACTGAATTTTCGACATACAAACATATGACTGTTCAGTGATCGATATAGATCGAAAACAAAGTCCTCATATAGATCTATAGCTATTTGCTGCTTATGGCCTACTACCTTGTTTTCTTATCTTATACTCTTTTTTTAAATTCTTATCTTATACTTGATTGTAGTAGATACATGTTCTTCCATTTGGATCTCAAATAATTTTTGGACGTAGTTTAGCGATTGGAGTCCTTTATATGTTAAAGAAAAAGAGTTGCAGAGGAGAAACGAAAAGAAAATGATGAAACAAAAAAACCTAGATATCATAGATCTGTATTGTTAAATCAATAATGATTGATACCTGAATCAGTTTTACGTTTCGATTATTTGTTTAATCGATTTTAAATTATATAAAGCTTATTTGGAAGATCAAATATATTAGTATGTAAATATACGGTGAGTTCAGATAACAGAGGTGGACCACTTTAGCTTTCCCAATAATAAATCTTCTTGACTCTTGAGTTCAATGTCCAAATCATACGGACAGTGTGTTCAACTTCTAAGGAAGAGGCCGACCGATCGATCTAGTAAGAAGCATGCCGATCTAGTAAGAGGACCAACCAGTCCCTTCCCGTACGAATATTTTTGGCCTAAAACCTAATTGTTTCACTCTAGTACCGATCCAACCCAATTCTTATTGTTTTAAACCTTATTTTCATGTGTTTAAAAGGTTTTTACAATACTTCATTCTAAACTTTTTTTCTTTTGCTATTAAAAGCTATGATTTGAGAGAATTCATTTTAACAATTTAGAAAAGATTTATAAACCTTTTTATTTCTTTTATTAATGTAACCATGCATTCTATTATCACTTCTTTTGATTTACGTCTCTACAAAGTGGGAACGTCCTAATTTGGTGCATGATTTCAAGTCTTGAGGTAGATTTGCGAAAACCAGTCATTTTGCTTTATGATCTGGATTCTGTTACCCTCTTTCCTTTAAATTCTTGGTTGAGAGGAAGTTCAAATTCGAGAGAGTTCTCGGAGTGAATGCAAATTTATCAACAAATTTATATTTAAATATATTTTTAATTTTAGGAAAACATGATAGATGGATCATAGTTATAGATATATATATATATATATCCATTATAATTGAATTGCTAGATTCAGTGGACTTATATATAATTGTGATATCTAAATTTTTAATTGGTAGATTCGCAAATATTTACGAGTTTTAATATCAAGTCTATATATATATATATATATTCATTGTTGTGCTGTTTTTGGAATTTTAAATATATGAAGTTTAATATCATAAGTTGACAGAAAAAGTACCGTACGTATATTGAAATCTTCACAAAAATAATTATGAACAATCATATTTATACAAATTTATTTATTTTCGATTAAATAAATGAAAATAAACTAAAATTATATATCAGAATTCTAATTTTATATTTCATTTAACTGTGATAAAAATATACTTTTTATAACATGTTTTTAATAAGGATGTATAATTTACACTAGTGAAAGATAATATCGTCAAAATGTGTCAAAAAGACAGATAATAACATTCTGTTTCCACTGCTATTTTCTTGATTTGCATCCAAAATTTTCAAGCAAATACTAATTTTTGACAAATCATGAAAAATCTAAACGGAGAAAAAAAAATACTAAGAGAGGAATATATATATATATATATATTCTTAAATTTAGAGAGAAACAATTATGTCATAGTATGTTTTTAGATGCCTACAAATCAACTATTTTTTATTTTAATTACTTTTATATATGTTATATAATCCTTCAATATTTACAACAATCAATGACTACCTTTAAAGTAACAAACCTTCATATCTATAAGTAGAGATGTATCCACACCATCTATACATGCATCTTCTTTCAAGCAATAACAAAGTTAGTTAATTTGAAAGAAAGATATGATTCGATTCAAAGACATTGTTATTCATGTAAAGAAAATAGTCGCTAAACAAATATCGCGTTTAAGACATGTAATCAACATACGAAAGGGTCACTTCGTTGTGTACGTTGGAGAAGATGATAACAAGAAGAAGAGATTTGTGGTTCCAATATCTTATCTGAGACATCCTTTGTTCCAAGCTTTGTTGCGTCAAGCTGAAGATGAATTTGGCATAGATCATCAAATGAAATGCCTCACTATCCCTTGTAATGAACATGTCTTCATCGATGTCACTTCCCGTGTCAAGCGTTTTAATTTTTTTAGTGAATGATCAACGAGTCATAAATATTAGTATTTGGTTTGTTCGGTCATCAGTTTAGTAAGGCGAATTATTTTACTTTTAGTAAATGAGCGCACTTAGCATAGGGCAGTTGAGAACTCAAAATGTAGAGTAGAAAGAAAATTGGCCGGGGAAATTGTATACTTTCTTTTACCAATATTACAAATATTTAGTTTTGAAAAGTTTTTACCAGATTCAATATATATAGTGGACGCAAATTCTAAAATTCTTGATTAAATTTCTTCATGGGCAGTTTTATTTATATTACAGGATTTTACCAGTTATTCGAAAGCTCAAGTTAGCCGTACCATTTCACAACTAGATTTGATCTTTAATTTCATTTTTGTTTGTTTGTTTACGAATATTTTCAAAAAAAGTATACTGTTACAACAAATTTCCGTATATTATTATCTGTGTAAATATTAAGTTTTTGTAAGTTTTGTATCAATTAGGTGTATAGGAAAATACTGTAATCCTTGGAGATGTTTGAGGCCGTATATTCAATCCAAAATTCTAACTGGTAAAAGCTGTTAATGTTAAACCTCTATTTGCATTCAATCTTTTTAAAGGTATTAAATCACCTCTTACACAAAAAAATTGTTTAACTTATATGTGACTTTCCGTCCTGTTCTATATAGGATCTAACAATTGAAGATACTGCCTGTTAAATTAATGAAGATACATACGAGTACTGTATGGCACAACATAATCACTACGCATCCGACATGATTAGTTTTCTCATTTCAAACAAGATGAAATGAAATACTCCCATAAAGATAACAATTAGAAAAACGGGAGCTAAGATATAATCTATATATCATAGAAAAAGTAAATCAATCGACAGAAAAAAAATTTATAGATTAATTTTCAGAAAGTGAGTTCTTTACAAATGGAATGGTTAAAAGAACTCACAAGATATTTATACATCAAAATTTGACAGAGACCCACTTAGTATATACCTCAATCTTGAGTTATCTCTCTCCCCTTAGATATATTAATTAAAGAAAAACACGAAAAAAATACACATTGATCAATGAGCTCCCTTATCATGAACCATTTAGAATCGAAGCTAGAGTAGTGAAGTAATCTTCAGTGCAGGGGATTGTGAGACCTCCCATGGGATGGTCGAACCCAAATTCTTCTTCTGCAAGGTTCAACAAACTTTGGAACAACGGATGGTTCAAATACGATATAGGTATCACGAATCTCTTCCTTTGATAAGTTTCCCCCACATAGACGGCCACATGACCCTTTGGGACATTATTAGTACCCGAAATGGCCAAGAGGCTTGCGATTCTAGCCGATAAGCTTCTTTGAAGCTTTTGCTTTGCGTGAGATAACCCGATCAATTGGATGCCCATCTTTGAGGATTGATGCAAGTAACAGCAAAAGGGAGTCTTGAAAGATTTTTTCTGGTATGAATAATTTGACCAAGAATGTCGTATGTCTTGGGATTCTATTGAAATGGATTAGGTTTATAAGCAAGAGTCTCTAAGTTTGTTAAATTATATATAGGGAATTAAAAGATATTGTGACCGTAAGTTATTAATGGAGAGTGTACAGTTTGAGGAACATATCAGGTGGAGCTAATGGATGAAGTTCACATGCTTATGCCTTGTCCTTTTAGAAACCACTTTGTTTTTTCTTTCTATTTGGTGAAACATGTTTATAAGACCCTAGCATTCTCTACTTTTAATTATAAGGCCCTACCATCTCTTTTATACATAGAACGAAACTAAGAAAGTATACAAATTTTAATAGAATCAACTTGTATGAAATTATTACTTTTGATAAAGACGTTATATTCCTTATATATGCTCAAAGGTGTTCCGAAATTGGATATATACAATGGTTTGTAGGACACTTAACTCTGAGTGATTTAAAAAAGGATAGGAAAGTATAAAAATCTTAATATAATCAACTTGTAAGAAATTATTACTTTTCATAAAGACGTTACACTCCTTAGATATATTAAATTGTGTTCGAAAATTGGCTATATACAATGGTTTATTATATACTAAGCCTGCGTGATTTGAAACAAAATAAGAAAAGTATAAACAGATCTAAATATAATAATCTTGTAAGAAATTATTACTTTTTAAAAAGGCGTTACATTACATGTGTTCAGAAATTGAATATATACAATGGTTTGTTAGATACTAAGCGTGAGTAATTTGACGTACGATGTTTCAAATTAGTACTTTTGTGACTGTGGGGTGAGGTATACTATCGATCATAGTCCCATATGTCCCATGTTTTCAAAGAGGTCACATGCAAGAAGTAGAAAATAATTCATTAAGGAAACATCGGGTTATCTCATCGCTTCTCTATGCAAGATTAAATTTAGTCCAGGAATCAGAGTATTAGATTAACTGAAGTTGGTTCCACACTACGACGCGTTAACACTGTGCTTAAAACATCTATGGATGTGAGAGATCGGGAACCATTTGGCTACTTGTCTACCACAATTCTTGGCTCTTTTAGATTTGGAGGCATCTAAGATACGGAAAACAAAATGGTCAATAAAAAAAATTGATATCAATAATAATCATGCTAATTAATTGGTCCGGCCTAATCTTAAATAAATCATAAATAATAGTCGGAATTCAGCGCAAATTATAAATTCTGAAAAAAAACAAAAACAAATCATGAAAGAAAAATCACAAATATTTTAATATGTACCATAACTTAAAATTATCGCAAATATCTTTATATGTAATACAATTTTTATAGTGATGTTTTTCAGCCGTGGAAAAAAGTTAAATTATTTGGGAACAAAAGCATCTGCATTTGTTGCAAACACTTAGATAATGCTTTTTTATATAGATGAACTGAACGTGCCATAAAAAGCAGTAACGAAAAAAGCTAAAAGAACAAAATCCAAAATTCATTGAGATAAATGCAACTAATGGTTCTTTATTTAGTTGTTTCTCATTATCAGCTTAAAGACTGTCCCTAAACCCATCATATATCTACCACCTCATATGACATGATTTCTCTTCAAAGCAGTGGCTATACTACTTAAATTAAATAAACTGATTTCTTTCACGTAAATTCCATATAGATCAATTATCAACGTATTACTGTTGTGTCGCCGAAACATATAGATTGCCATATCGAACTAATTGTACAATTTAAATTGGTGTCAAGTACTCATTAATTATTTTTTCTTTTAAACAATTTTGTGAGTGTTTTTTTATCTATTACATCATCACAACCCGGTAAAATATATTAGAAACTAATTAATAAAAGAATCGATTCAATATCTGAATAAACATATGAATTTAACCATTCAGAGCAAGTCTATATGCATCATTTATGCATCAGATGCAAATGTGCATGAAAATTTCCAATAGCTCGAATATTTCTCCAAACTTGAATTAATTTCCTACATGTTAATTTATATTACAGAAAAAACGAAATGTTCAATTATTGTTGATGTTATAGCCTCGTGACCTCTTTGAGCTTATTGACATAATGGAAGTCAAAAAGGCAAATAAAATTATTGTGCTTCGAAGCTTTATAAATTAGGTGGATGTGGATATATTAGTGTTTGGCAGCTATGTACAACACAAGGGCTTCATCATAAACTCACTGACTCTCTAAGTTTGACCGGAAAAAAAAAAGCTACATGTTATTGGAATTAAGATCTTGTAGCGGTCCATTCGTGGATATTCATGTTTCTGCGATCTAATTTTCGCGGCTTTACATCTATCTATCACTTTTTCGGATAATTGCTTCTCATATGAAATAATTAGAGAGCATGTGATGTGACCCACTAAATTATGGAGGGGGCGTTTGATATATGACAACTCTTCAAATAGGAATCAGCAGACATGGAACTTTTTTTTTTTTTGCTGGAAGAAAAAGTAACTTTGGTAGTATTGAAATTGTAACTACCCTTATATCGGAGTGTATTTTGTATCATATAAAACTTCCTTTAGTTGCATACTGGTTTTCGGTCGTACAAAATGTAAATGATCATTTTCCAAAAAAAAAAAAAAACGCAAAGTGCACAGCTAAGACAATAAATTGAGCGTATATGAGCAATATTGAAAATAAATAAGAAGAAAACTATTAATGTAAAAGTCGAGTTTATAAAAGGCTTCTAACTAAAGAAACCTCCAACAATTCGTTAACAATTGTACAAAGACATATCATTTAATAATTGTTTTTTTTTTTTAAGTTATACAGAGTGTATTGTAAGAGAAAAAAAAAACTCATAACGAAAAAATCACTCTGACCATAAACTAAAATAGAATAAAATAAAAGTAAAGATGAATATGCATGCGCACTAGATCAAATGCAATGATTTTTGCTTCCGAGAAATACAATTTTCTTTAGTAAATTACTGACATAACAAAATGAGTTTCAAAATTCCACAATTTTCTTTAGTACAATTTTCGTTACTTTGGCGTTGATGTCTCACCCAAGAATGAAGGGACCTAAACATCCCTCTTTCCTGGCAAAGTATGTTTGACTTAAACATCTCTATCCGAAAATAAGAAGAAAGAATAAATCAGAACAAGAATGGATCAACTTAACTTTGGGCCGACCGGCCTGACATGTATGATTCAGTGGCCCGAACATTTAGCAGATTTATTTTAGTTTGTCATTGTTCTGACTTCTTAAACATAACTTACATATTTCTTAAATTCTTTAAAAAACTGTATATTTAAAAATACAAATCTGTAAACATAACCACGGCAGCAACCTAGTTTGTCTATATATATTGATACAATTGTCTGTGACTTATAAATATGATAAGGTGAGGTGCTTTGCCATTGCTATAAAATCTACACATGAAAAGTCGAACGTTGTTCACCGTAACAAGCTTGCCAATGACGAAAAACTGTGAAGGGAATTTGCGGAATGGTAAATAGTTAATTCAATAGGACTGGATGACCAGGTCCTCTCCAATAATTGTAGTAATGATGACTCGCATCAGCCATGCCTTTTTTCCCATCCTCTTGGCTTCTCGTTCTTCTTTGGCTTCTATGTTGGCCTATCGATGCTTCTCTATTTGATTGGCATGGCTTGGCATATTGCCTCATATGGGATTTGACGTGAGTAAGAACATATATAACCAAGCGTGTCTTCCCCAAATTGGGTTGCGCTCCATCAACCGCATATTCCAAAACAGAGCATCTTCTTCTATTCGACACTCTAATCTCGGGCATTCAAGTTGGTATATTTGGTTTTGAATTTATTTCCCCAGAATTAAGATGACCCCTGACAGAATTCTCTTAGGTGCTTTAGATCTCTTTTTCAATGTTTTATTTATTTCGCTTAAAACGTATACTTGTTATGAAGAAACGAAATATTGTAGTTGTGTGTGTATATATATACACTAAAATAACTCTCTTGGATTTTTAAAATTATATACAATCTTTCCGACGATAATTTTCATTCTTATTAATGCGAGTAGACATTAAATCACATCATAAAAATGGAGAAGCAACGACATATTTTAACGAACGCCTTCAAAGTACCAACATTAGCTGGATATATAAACACTGGCGCTTATGATATGGATGGGTCCAGGATTAGCTGTCCTAATTCATTTCAATCCAACTCAACAAAAGCTTATGTCCTAATTCATTTCAATCCAACTCAACAAAAGCTTTCGATTGGTTATCTTTTGATGCAGCGGTATGCATTGCTATTATTTATGATCATCGTGACAGGAACATGTTATAAGACGAGGCAGTGGAAAGTAGAGTTTTAAAAAATTAAAAACCAAGAAAACTTTTAAATGGTAAACAAATCGAAGATATATGTACAAAAATCGAGTCATCCATGGCTTTAGTTTTAGCTTTAATCCTTTTAAATGAACATGCTGTAAAATTCTAGAATACAAACGATCATAGGGATTTTAAAAACATTTGAATCATAATATAAATATGTGCATTTGTAATGTTACAGACGAAAATATATAGATTATTTAAAAACTGCAAATATGCCATCAGAAAGAGAGAGAAAAAAAACAGCTTAGTTTAGTACTTAAACTTATTATCGTATTTGTATTTTTACATTGTTAAAAACCTAAAAACGATGTAATTTTAATTGATCAACGACCAAAAAAAAAACAGTAAGAAATTTGAAACGATAGTGCATTTGAATATTTAGTACATTTAATATAATACTAAAATGCAGTATCGTTTAGTTTAGTTTTTTTTTTAATTAACAAAGTTACCATTGATTCTAGGCTAGCTATGTATACAATGCATGCACGGTGATGAGCATACATACAAAACTAGACTAAATACATTTTTTGACTGCTTTTATTTTTATAAACCTAAAAACATATATTTGTGAAAATACTAAGATAGTTAGACAATTTTTATCGATTTTTCCTTTAAAATAATTTCAATTGAATTTATTCGTGGCTTTTAAAGTCATTAATTTTACACAACACAAGTTCAAATTATAACAAAAAGTTATCTATATAAGAATAACAGGGTGAAGGAGTAACATGGTGTTCATGTGCTCACACTGACCCTAACGTCACGATCAAACAACATCACCAACGAAGAACAACAACATTCACTGTGAAAAATAAACCATTCAATTGATTTGATTTACTAGCCAATATAAACTTTAGAAAAGTATACACGAAATATAATAATTAATAATAAATAAAACACTATGGTCCCATATGCTCATGGTCATCTTGCTTCAATCACGTATTCCCACGATCCATCCAGTGTCACAGACCATGCAAAGCAACACTTACAACAAATGAATGCATGACTACGTACCTCTACGTCTATTACCTTTTTTATTTACTGATAAATGTACATTATTACCAGATTGTTTTACAAAAGCTTCATAAGGCACAAAATTGAAAAAAAACCTAACATGAGCAGATCAAGAAATTATGCATATTTGAATCACAAAATCAGGGATATAAGAGGCTAACGGAACCTTTCCTCTTTCTTTACTTTATACCTAACAGGAGATCAAGATCTGAACTTGCGGATCCCATCTAGGTTTTAAATCCGAATTGAGCTTGGATAACTTTTACAAAAAAAAAAAAACCGCTCAACAATAAATGGTCAGGTTTGATCCGAGTAAGCACCAGTGTTTGGAAGAAAATTATCTTCATCTTATGAGTCAAAAAAATATTTGCCCAAAGCTCCAGGCACAAACCTGGCCACATGCCATGATAGTTTTAACTTCTTCTTTTTCATAATGATGTGAACTTCATTAATAATGAAAAGTTTGATATACAAAAGATGCTTAACAGCTTTACAGCAGACCATGCCCAAAAAAAGAGTGTAAAAACAGGGTCAGGGAAGAAGAGAGCAGAGCTCTAAAGAACGATCAGATTGATCTGAGCCAGATCTGCATAAGGTTGCGGAAGAGCTTCTGTTGCCGTCGTGGTAGAATTGTGTCTCGGATCATACGGTCGAGAACCTTGAACAATTGCTCAGGTGTCGAGGACATTAGGTTGTGAACTCTTGAGCAGATTAAAACCAGATTCTATAAGACAAAATGACAATCCATATATAGACAAATCATAAAATTATCAACAAGAATACATATCTGCTGCTACTACAAGAGATAAGTCATAATGTTTCCCTCGGACCACTTTGCTTTTTCAATATAAAATCTACTCATTTTCAATTAATTTTATATAAAAAATGAAACTAAACAAAACTGATCAAAATATTTAGTTATATACAAAAGGTGGATCTCACAATTATCAAAAATAAATGTCAATCTCACAATCATCAAAAATGAATGTCAATAATCCCAATATATAATAATCAGTAGTTGATTAGGATAAGATGATTAGGACCAAAACGCATGGGCCGTAGTTCCCAAGACAGTGCATATGGGATTGTTTAAGACAAAACCATATTTGCTTTAATAAAAAGTAATTTTAGATTATGACTATCTAACTTTCGAGGTTTAAACCAATCCCGTCGACTATGGAAAAATATACTCCCTGGAAAATTCTTCCTTTTCCACTTAATGGCTGTATAGGGTGTTTAAAAAGTTTTCTTTTTATAACACCAACGTTTCATCTCTAACCAAAGAAGCTAAACTTAATTTGTCAAACTAAATGGCTCATTAGACATCTTACGTCCCAAGTAGTTTGTGTAGTTTGAGGCATATCACGTGATAATATTTGGCGGTAATAACTTAATATCAGCATTTTGCGGTTAATGGGATGTTATGAGAAAAAAAAATCTTTTAGCAAAACAAAAGAAAATATATAATTGAGAGAGTCTACAGAACAAGTACACAACGAAATTGCGTCTGGACATTACACGTACTGACGTGCACATTAATTTTTGGATAAGATTTATGTTTCATATATATTTTATTTTTCGGTGTTTACATCTATGTTAAGTTATATATTATTCATACAATATTATAATCGATCCAAAATTTTAGTTACGTTTTAGAATCAGTTTTAATTTTCTCTGTCCGGTGGTTACTGTCCGAATCAATTCCTTTCATGCAAATTTGTGTACTTAGTTTTCTATTGAAAATATTGTTTTAGGTTTTAGGTTTATATGCCAGTCAAAGATTATACATATATTGGGAAACGAGATGAAAAGTGTTCTGTGTATCTTAGCATATTAATTTGAAGATTTTATTTTGTTTAAAAGTGTGAAGATCTGGTTAATATAATATTTGAAGATATTTACGAGATGTATATTATCACCTAGATTATATGCATAATTTAATCAAATTCCATATATTTGACGACGACGTAATTACAAGATTCTAAATAAATAAGCATTGATTTCACAGGTTTTAGACAAATATAATGAATTTCTGTACGTTTTAAAGACAAATAACATGTTAATATACCCTTTTTATGTTAAACTTCATTTGTATCATAATATTATACCAAGACGGGTTTTCCAAAGTATTTAAAAAGATTTTATTTATAAATAGGGGGAAAAAGAGAAGGCTGGGGATTAACTGCAACGTACCGTTGGAAAAGAAAAAACGATCAGAAACACAGAAATTAATAACAAGAGAAGAAAAAAAAAGAAACGTATGGAAGATGCACATGGGTGTCTGCAAGAAAAAGGAAAAAGAGATTTGTTTGAAAGTGTCACAGGCACACTCTCTCCAACCACATTTAACAACACTCCAAACACTCTTCTTCTACTTTGTACTCTTCAGTACATTACTCTTTCCAAAGTCCGTGATTTACGCTCTTCGATGACACCTCTCCACAGAAAGAGAAAATGGGTGTATATTTTCTTTCTGCCATTAAATTTCAGCAATTTATATATATATATATATATAATTAACGAAAACCTTACTTTTGTTAGGAGAATTTTCTTCCATATTGATTCTCAGCTGTCGGAAATTACTCCAAGGATTCATAACTACTCAATTATATACATAAAAACGCGAAATTGGCATTTGTTCTATTTACTACTAATAGACGAATACGAAGAAACGGGAGGAAACAGAGAGTTCGTAGAAGGACATCATGTGTATTCACTTGCGTATTCAGTATTGTGAAATGTACATTGTATTCGTCTAGCTATAGCAGCTCTAACCATTTCAAACTGTTTAATAACTTCAACCTTCAATAGTTTATAAAAAAACGTCAACCTTCACTTCTTTTATATGCAACAAAAGAAGAGAGAGAGAGATATATATATATATATATATACCCTTGATAGTATCTCTTTTATTCGGGGTTTACTGTAAAAGGTATGATGCATTCTATAAATAGTTAAAAGTCTTAACTATAATTAATCATAATAATTATAATACAAGTCAAAAATTAAATATTGTGTCGAATCATACATATTACATGGATATTCTTACAAGTATTTGCATATTTTCTTTTAACGAAAATTAATTATTTTCTCTTAATCAAATTTAATTATTTTCAGTTAGATGTGTACATTCTTATTCTGAATGAACAATCTTCACAAATTTAAATTACATTTTTAGTGGTCACTGTAACTAACATGACATATCGCGTATCTTCAAAACAAAATTCTAGTCAAGAGGGACGACCTTCCTAATATATTATATTGTTAAATGAGTCAAAAATATATATAACTTTAGTTTGTAGGTAAAAAGGGGATGTTTTTTTTTTCTGGCGTCGTTAAAAAGGGGATGTATATATTTAATATATTGCCTAATGATTAATCCTGTAATATATCTCACCATTTTTGTTAAATGATACAATAGTAATTACTAATTAGTATAGATATATCAATGTCTCTCTATAGATGAAAGTAATATATGGATTAAGGAGGGTGGAAAAGGGTGTTGTCACTTATTAGGTATAGGCTTATAGCTTAGGCTTACAGAATTGATCAGTTTAGAAAAATAAATATACAAGAGATATTTTTGGTTGGTTGCCGATTATTTTAGTTCAAGTAGACACATACGTGTTTGAAAGTGAATATTTAAACTAAGAAAAAGGCAGTAGGAAATAAATAGGATATAGTATTTTGTGGTGTATCTTGGTAAGGACCAGGAGATCACAGGGGCCACAATGTCACAAAGAGGACCAACAATGAAATTAAATCGTCAGCTGGCCTTTGCCATTTTGGCTCCCACCTTCTCCTTCACACATATGCACATGTCTCTCCCTCTCCACGCAAAATATGTATAGACAGACATACAAATTCTTTGTTTATAAATATATACTCCTCAACTCCTCAATATCCACCCATCTCCTTCTCCATAACCCTCTCTCTTTCTACACACAACTAAAAGCTTTTATCTCTTAAGAACCCAAAAAAAATGGCTATAATAAAGAAACCTTCAAAACTCACTCAAACAGCAATGCTGAAGCAGATTCTGAAGAGATGCTCGAGTTTAGGGAAGAAGAATGGAGGAGGATACGATGAAGATTGCCTCCCACTGGACGTACCAAAGGGACACTTCCCTGTTTATGTTGGAGAGAACAGAAGCAGATACATTGTCCCTGTCTCCTTTTTGACTCATCCTGAGTTTCAATCTCTATTACAACGAGCCGAGGAAGAATTTGGATTCGATCACGACATGGGTCTCACCATTCCTTGTGATGAAGTCGTTTTTCAATCACTAACTTCCATGATCCGATAATATTTTAAGTCAAATCATTTGAAGAAGAAGCAGAAGGAGATGGTTAAGAAGAAGCAGAAACTTCTCTCTTTACCAAAAAAGCGTCTCGTCTCTTTTTCCCCCTCTATTTTTAATCCCAGCTAGGGTTTTCTTTTACGAGTTAATTGACTCGTCTAACATGAGAGTGACCCGTATGAGATAGAGAGATTCTATATATGTGGTTTAGATCTGTAAATACAAGTTTGTCATGTTTTCCTCACAGATCTTGATTCTGTGAGAGAAGTTAATTAATGCAAGAAAAGGTATTCCTCCGCTTGTTTAAATATTTTCTATTGGTTTTTTTTTGCATTTTTTGTCTGTCATTTACTTCCTACAAAAACTATACATTTTTCAGATACGTTCTAAGCAATAAACAAAAAAAGGAACTTAAATTTGGATTAAATTACTTTAAACCCGAATAACAGATTTAATTTGAGACTAAAAATCCATGTAAGAACTAAATAATTAGGGTTCTCAAAGAAGGAAGATTTTATGCCAAATCATATCGATGGATACATATATAAGCTTTTGAAAGTGCATGGTTGAACATGGGTTTGTCAGAGAATGTGGGGTACTTTTATCATGTACGGAACCAGGTAAGACGTTTTCTTCATTCGTTTGAAGAAACTGGTTTCTAAGATTAAGAAGATCAAAAACGATAAGATCAATTACTTCGGATTTCGAACCTTTAGCATATTCTTGTCACCGCCGTTTACGGTGAACGGTGTTTGGGACGAAAAATTAGGCCACAAGTATTTTAAAATGAAATTTGTAGATGTGTAAGGATAATTCAACACAAAGTATATTTTATTCGCTAAAATAGTTACATGCAAATAATAAACTACTTGTTTCTCACTATTATTATTATTATTATTTACTCCTATAGTACTATCCACTACTTTGACAATAATGCTGGATCTATGCTAAATAAGTAAATACCCTTAGTATCGACGATGTTTATTTCAACGCAACACTAGTTGCTAAATTATTAATCATAAAACGTAGACAACTTGCAGATGAAAATTAAGGATCAAAACACTTCAATTTTGTTTGTGTTTCTTAATCTAAAATTTATGTTTTTGGTAACTTTATTTAGCACAGACTATTTTCCTTACTCTTGAGGTTAAAGTACTATCTAGCTAACAGTCTCCTTATAAAAGCTTCTATAGGATACATTTCTTATACCAAACTATAACTAATTTTGGTGTTAATTATCACAAACCATAATAGTATATACTAGTGAAAGATGATTCATTCATCAACCAACAAAGCCCTGACTTCTTTTTATCAACTAGACAAATGCAACATATTGGAAGTATTGTGTTTACTTTAAAAACCTACTTTAATACAGAAATATATTTATAAAACGTTATAGTATAAAGCAAAGAAAATGACTTAATTGAATAACTACATATTAATATAAACACAGTACAGCAGTATAAAGCAGATCAAAATGACTCATGCATGGTAATGGAAGCAGTTGTCTAAAAAAATGACTTTCCAAATAATATTGAGCTGTTTCCAAAATATTGCGTCCCTTAATAATTCTTAGAGTCAGCATTATAATATATACATGTACCGCATGCGCAATCAAACGATTCCTTCTTCTACTTTTCCCTATTCCGTACAATTAATTAAAGCTGTAATTAAATAATCATTTGTTATTTAACTTAACTGTAAATAATCATTTGTTATTTCCCATGTCCCATATTAAATCTTACTTTACTGTACAATTCTATTGTTTGGATTCGTTTGAATAGTCGTTAATTCGAATTTTGATGCAAGATTTATCACGCATTCGTAGCTCCTTACACGTTTGGCTCCTTACATGTGAAAATACATTTTATAAGATAGGGGTTAAGATTTAAAATTTAAGAATTCAGATTTATGGTTTAGTTTACTATAGTTTGCAAGTTGTAAATTAACAAAGCAACGAATGTAATCTGTTAACTAATCATTTATCAGACAGTCGACTCTATGATTTCCCGTGACCACTTTTCAAAAAGTAAAGTATGATAATTTAGTAGGATTATGACGACACACATACTAAACAACTAACGACGTCCTACAACAAATAGTGTCTTACTTTTAGTATGTTACGAAACGTCGAAATTCAACTTGTTCATAAATAATTACTCCTAACGTAACTATTGACTTTAATTCGGTTGGCTTTTTGTTTCTTAAAAGAGTTCCAGAGACTTAGTTTTCTGTTCTACTGGTGATAAGCTAACGGGAAATAAACAGTTCTTAAGGTAGAATGAAGTCGTATGAATTATTCATTTTAAAAACTAATAACTAAAATTCAATAAAAGGTTGAAACAGTCCATCGTAACATAAAATAAATGGTTAGTGCTTTGATGAACACTCACGCTCACGCAATGTCCAGATTATTTACCCAAAAGATATGCTTGTCTACTAAAAGCGCAATATCCATATGTCGACTATTTTTAAAATATATTGCTTAATTTCTATGATTGCTTTGGAGATGCGAATACTCTTTTGTTGGTGAAAAAAGTCATTATGTAGACAGTCTACATGAAATTTATTTGTAATGATTTTTTTGTTTAGAGAAACTTGTTTGTAGATCATGAAAAAATGTTCCGGAACTCAGCCCTTCTCTAGGACAAGGGTTTACCACCCACATCGACATGACAATTCAAGTCGATCACTATGTGGTCCGGTCGTCGAATTATACAACAAATCCGAATGATGTGACTTCAAAATTTAATCAAATGAACTAGAACAAAATAAAACAAAATGTTAGAGTTCCGGTATTGAAGTGAAACGAGACCTTAAGGTGGGGTGGATCTTTTTAACAGTATGTTCATCAGGTCATCTTAGAAAACATTAATTAGGTTCTATAGAAACCAGACGAAATACAAAGAACTTGTTCTTATTTGTGAGCAATTTCTCACAACGATATGCTTAGTCAAATGATATTTGTAGATAATGCTCTGCTAATATACATTCTTAGAAATTTACATTCTTAGACTCTTTAAAGCAATATGTTTCTTTTATTAGAAGGTGGAGAAATGTTTATGGGTGATTCTTTAACTGTTAAATTCAGCGTAAGATTTAGGTGAGATGATTGGGTGGAGGTACTACGTATACCGTACCAATGAAATTAGATAATGTTGGTCAGGTTAGAGAGCGATAATTTTAAAAATCATTATGTGTGGAAAATAGTCTATTCTACGGTTGTGTTTGACCAACCAAACAAGAAAGATTAAAACAAATATTCCCTCTCCAATGCTGACGAAAATAAACAATTGAGGTACATTCAGTTTCTTACTGATCACTTTATTTTGTTTCTCATTCTTACAAATTAAATCAGCATAACAAAATATCAAATATTTATATGGTATATTGAAAATACTATATATCTTCCATATAAATATTTTTTTATAGAAAATAATAAAACATAACTTATGGAGTGTTTCCTAATATTTTTGCAATTATACCCTATATATACATATATATGTTTGTTTGCCTCGATTGGTTGGATTAAATTATCTTGACTTTCTATGTAACTTAATTTGTCTTTACTTTTTAGGATGACTTTCTCATATCAAATCCAATGTTTACTATGTTGCTAAACATACTCTAATGAATAGTGTTGAAACGGTAATTCTGAAATTTTAACGGTATTATGCAATTAGATTTGGTTGTAAATTGCAAATTGTTTTAGTTTAATAAGTTAACGGTTGTTCCAATATTTTAATCCCGAAACAAACAAGGAGCGTTACTTTTATGGTTGTAAAAACAATTATCGTATTTTGGAAATAGAATTTTTAACTAAAAATGTAACGTATATTTCAATTAATAAAAAACATTGGCATTTTTTTTTTCCAAATTCATTATTCCTCAGTTAAATCCAGAAATCTGAATATACAAATTAAAAATAGCCAGAAGAAAATAAAATAAGGATAAAAAAAAAATCGAAAGAAAAACTGAGGATCTCTCTCTCACAAACTATCTCCTTCAATACTCAATCTGGGATGACAGTGGCGATAACCAAAAACAATCAAACCCTAATTGCCATCTCCTTTCCCAAGCAGTCAAACTAGAATCATAAATTAGCAACGAAGCAAAATTAAAAATGAAGACCAAATCTCAAAATTAGAGAATGAAAAAAATTAATCTCTAACCAAAAGATTCAATCAATTATGGTTGCAAATCCATTGATTCGGTTTGTCATCTTGATCATACAATCAGCAGACAGATTTTTCAGCCATCCTAGGAGGAAGCAACGGCCGAGATTCAACGTTCTTCGCCACTCCGACGTGACTACATATCCGGAGATCTTCCAATGTCGCCGGATTACCTCGTCTTGATGACTCAGACCGAGTCACAACCGCGATTATTTCCTCGAACAATGATTCATCACAAGGTATCGCTAAGGGACCAACGTTGGAGAATCCGTACTCCTCTTCAGCCTGAGCTAGGAGTCTTCGGAAGATCGGATGGTTCAGATGTTTGGCACGGACGACGTATCTACGACGATTAACGCCGACGGAAACGGCGACGTGACCAGGAGGTACATCGGAGGAGAAAGCAGGATCGTTGGTGGATCCGATGTGAGCTTTCTTCTGCCATTGCTTAAGCATCTGACGGATCCGTACAACGCTTCCGATCTTATTGTTCTTAGCCATTGAATCGAAGAATTGCTTCCTGCGGCTGAGTTTTTGGCTCTATCCCCCAGAAAAAAAAAAAAAAAGGTTAGAGAAAAAACATTGCTGCTTAGGCTTTGCTTTCTTCAATTTTGGGATAATACGGCAAGCAGGGGCTTATTGAGGAAGAGCGTGGGAGTATTTAAAGGTGAGCTAGGTTTTACCATTTCCTAAATTACTATCTAACTTTTGCTTTATTCAGTTTTTCTTTTTCTTTCTTTCTTTTTTTGTTTGTTTGTTTTTCTTATCCTTATCTTCTACAAATTGTTTAATAACACTACTTTGAAACTTTTATTAAAATGTATCAGCCTAAAACAGTTCATACTATATTTACGTTTATTTCTGCTAGGTTTTTAAAAAAAAAATTGATTCATATCTCAATTTCAAATTTTGGATACACAATGCACATCTCAAATAAAATCACAACAATAAATATTCCGATATTTATTTCATGGGAGTTTTATTTTCTTTTTATTTCTATGTTTTTAACATCTTATATATTATTATCTTTTTATTTTGAGTTGTTCGATTTGAGGAGCAAGCTTACAAAAGCCCATATGGCTTTGATTTTTGGGGAACTATAATTGCTCTCTAAATGTTTGGCCGGCCTAATATCCTTGATTTGGACTTGTCCACTTACTTTAATTCAACCCGCTACATTTTTATTTTGTCAACCCGACCCGCTTCTTTTAAATCTGCATTTTGAGCTACATATATATATATATATATATATTTTCTTTCCCCAAGCTACATATTTTAAGCCACAAAAATAATACATTCAGTCGAGGATACTCAACAAATAAATATCATTCCAATAAGGGACCCACCACGAATAAAATAGAGATTCTCTCCTAAAATATCAACTTCAAAGAATTAAAGCCAAACAAATTTTTTAAAAGATTCGTAGAAAGAAAGGGTGAGGCGGTCACTTCACTAACGTGTGCCATACATACATACATACACAGTCAAATAAACCCTTACCTAAATTGTCCCCTCGGTAAACCAAATTAATTACAAGACCAAACAAAAAAAAAACCTAAAAGAGCTGTATTTGTTTGGCATTTGCCTTCACAAACCTTCATCATCATCCATGGCGGCCACCTCTAGCTTCTCCTCTTCCCTTTCTCTCAATGCTAAACCCGCTAAACCCTCTATTCCTCTCCGTTTCCTCCGCAATCCTCTCCTTAAACCCTCTTCCTCCTCCTTCAATCCTCTCCCCGCTTCTCTTTCTTCCTCTTCTCCTTCGCTTCCGAATAGAGTTGCTTCATCGCTAAACCCTCTTGCCCTTTTGACAGACAAAGACGACGATGACGAGAAGCCTCGAGAGGAGTGTGGCGTCGTTGGAATCTACGGTGATTCTGAAGCTTCACGTCTCTGTTACTTAGCTCTCCACGCGCTTCAGCATCGAGGTCAAGAAGGTGCAGGTATTGTAACTGTTAGTAAAGATAAGGTTCTTCAGACAATAACTGGTGTTGGTTTGGTCTCTGAGGTTTTCAACGAGTCCAAACTCGACCAATTACCAGGAGACATCGCCATTGGTCATGTCAGATACTCCACGGCTGGTTCTTCTATGCTCAAGAACGTTCAGCCCTTCGTTGCTGGTTATCGATTTGGCTCTGTTGGTGTTGCTCACAATGGGAATTTAGTAAATTACACAAAACTGAGAGCTGATTTAGAGGAAAATGGTTCGATTTTCAATACTAGCTCTGATACTGAAGTTGTGCTTCATTTGATTGCGATTTCTAAAGCTAGACCCTTTTTCATGAGAATTGTTGATGCTTGTGAGAAGCTTCAAGGTGCGTATTCTATGGTGTTTGTTACTGAGGATAAGCTTGTAGCTGTCCGTGACCCACATGGGTTTAGGCCTTTAGTTATGGGTAGGAGAAGTAATGGAGCTGTTGTGTTTGCTTCTGAGACTTGTGCTCTCGATTTGATTGAAGCTACTTATGAGAGAGAGGTTCATCCTGGTGAGGTTTTGGTTGTGGATAAAGACGGTGTAAAATCTCAGTGTTTGATGCCTCATCCTGAGCCTAAGCAATGTATTTTCGAACATATTTACTTCTCTTTGCCCAATTCGATTGTGTTTGGTAGGTCTGTGTATGAGTCTAGGCATGTGTTTGGTGAGATTTTAGCTACTGAGTCACCTGTTGAGTGCGATGTGGTGATCGCTGTGCCTGACTCTGGTGTTGTGGCTGCTCTTGGTTACGCGGCTAAAGCTGGAGTAGCGTTTCAGCAAGGTTTGATTAGGTCTCATTACGTTGGAAGGACTTTCATTGAGCCGTCTCAAAAGATTAGAGACTTTGGGGTGAAGCTGAAGCTATCGCCTGTCCGAGGAGTTTTAGAAGGGAAAAGAGTTGTTGTAGTGGATGATTCGATTGTTAGAGGAACAACTTCGTCTAAGATCGTGCGTTTATTGAGAGAAGCGGGTGCGAAAGAGGTTCACATGAGGATCGCGAGTCCTCCTATAATTGCATCTTGTTATTACGGCGTGGACACGCCTAGCTCAAATGAGTTGATATCAAATAGGATGAGTGTGGATGAAATAAGGGATTACATCGGATGCGATTCTCTTGCGTTTTTGTCGTTTGAGACTTTGAAGAAACATTTGGGGGAAGATTCTAGAAGCTTCTGCTACGCGTGCTTCACCGGGAACTATCCTGTGAAGCCCACGGAGGATAAGGTGAAGCGAGGAGGAGACTTTATTGATGATGGTCTCGTGGGAGGAATCAACAACATTGAAGGTGGTTGGGTTCGGTAGATGTGATCGAGCTCTGCGCATCTGAACAATTTTGGGTACTAATGGAGTAATATGATGACGAAAATCTTGTTGAGTTTGTGATCCATTTGACCTTATAACTGCATATTTACCATTTTATTGAGTCTGGTGAGATGGACAAGGGTTGTTCTTGTCCGAATCTTTGAAAGGTTTTTGTTCTGTCTCATTTAAAATTCAAATATCTTCTTCGTTATCATGGCAAATTTCTTAAGCAGAGTTTCAGAAAATCGAAATTGTATTAGGTGATTGATTACATGAGTTATTTTTATTTTCGTCAATCTCTGTTTTTTTTTTTGAACTCGTAAATTGCATACTACATGTGAATTTGTACAGACACCCCCACCAAGATAATCGTAGTTTTAGAAAACCATTCATTGGCGGAGACTAAAACCATATGAATTTGTTCGGAAACCACGAAGTAACTAGATCTGTTCATTTGGATATTGGTTAACGTTTTTCAGATTCCAGATTTTAGTATACTTACTTCGGTCGGATGTAATAAAGTTTTCGCGAGGCTGGGTGGGAAATGACCAATCTAACCTTAGATATCTCTATTGGATATTGTTCTTGTTTCCTTTCGTAACTACCTTTCTTTGCTCTTATTCACAGCTTTTCAAATCCAAAACTCAGAACAGAGAATCCACTATGGTGATGCCTAATCGGCTACACACCCATCAATCTCACTTCTTCTTCCTCCTCCATCCGCCAATCTCCACCGTCCGTTCCAAAACGCAAACTTTCCACTTCCCTCAGTCAATGGCTCCGGCTAACCTCCATACAAATCTCTCCGTGCGCCGGAGCGTAAAGTGTATGGCGAACCCGAGGCGAGTTAAGATGGTGGCTAAGCAGATAATGAGAGAACTCTCAGACATGCTTCTTACAGATACGGTTTTACAACACGCCGTCTTGCCCGAAGCTGCACTTGGAGCTGACCGCTATCTCTCTTCTCTCACAACAATCAGTGATGTCGAGGTCTCTAATGATTTGCAGGTGACAAAAAAAAATCCTAATTAGCCAAAATTGTATGGAGATGGAGTAGAAACTTAGAGTCTTTCGAAATCTATGGTTCCAAAATTGTATACTTGATCCTATATTAAAATCGATTAGTGTTATCAGTTCCTGACAGAAGCAAGCGATTTATATTATGTGTTATATGATAAAAAATTTCTGTTGCAATATTGTGCATTTTGTGTGTGCTGATTTGAGAGCGTTACTTAGAGAAATGTTACAAGCTGAAATGGTTTCTTTGGGGGGGTTGTAGGTGGTTAAAGTATATGTATCCGTGTTTGGGGATGATAGAGGGAAAGACGTTGCAATTGCGGGGTTGAAATCGAAAGCTAAATACGTTAGAAGTGAGCTTGGGAAGCGAATGAAGTTGAGATTGACACCTGAAGTCAGATTTATTGAAGATGAATCTATAGAAAGAGGAAGCAGGGTAAGGATACCTCTGATATATATATTTTCAACTTATACAGTCAGTGTCAAGCAACTGTGCCATGTATGGTTATAACTATCACTAGAAACTGAAATTGGAGATTGTTTCAGGTAATTGCAATTCTGGACAAAATAAAAGCTGATAAAGGAAGTGGTGATGGTGTAATAATCACAGAAGAATCTGATTCAACAGAAGATGATCAAGATTGGGAAGTAGATGACCCGGACGAAGACATAATCTATGTAAAGTAATGGTCTGATGCAGGATTGCATATAACTCTGATTACACTGGAAAATTCCCCTGGGTGAGTCAATGATATGTTGTTCACTAGGAGGTAGTGGTATTTGGGAGAGATAATTCATATTAGACAGAAATCATCTAATAGAAACAAGCGCCAAAAAAAAAGAGAATCACTTTTTTCCAATGTTTTGTGTGAAGTTTGGAGGAGATTACTAGGAAGATGTTGATGGTGCAAAAGTGAGAGAAAGGGAGAAGATGACGAGGGATCAGATTTTATATTACTGAACCTGATAATTGAACCAGAACAAATTTAAACATTTAAATTTAATGGCAATGCAGATCAACTCTTTTCGAGCCATAGTTTATAATTGTGTTGACAATATATATTAACAGGACAATATATATGATCAGGTTGCACGTGTACGGTCGCCATTATTGCTAGCCCAGGACGCATACCAAACAGCAGCATCACTCCGGTTACCTAAAGCAGGCCCAGGCCCAGGATCAGGCCCAATAATGACGTGGTCGTGTCTGTAATAGAACAAGGAACGTTGTTCCCTTCCACTCATCTGAAAAAACCAACAAAAATAAATAAATTCACAGCGATATCTTCATCATCTCTCTCTCTCTCTCATAGACCCAGTTTCAGATTTCAGATCATCATTTACCAAAAAAATCGACATGTCTACGTTCAGCGGCGATGAAACAGCTCCCTTCTTCGGTTTCCTCGGCGCTGCTGCCGCACTCGTCTTCTCCTGTAATTTCATTTTCTCCTATTTATTATTGTTTTCCCACTCCATTTGATCTGATCAAGTTTCTGGCCAAAATTTTCTGAAATTTTGTTATAATTGCTTCTGCATATTATTGGACTTTGTTGCAGATCGCTTGTTTATGATTGATTGAAAGAATTTGTTATGTATTTGGATATGATTTGCGTTTGACCTTTGTAACATATGATTTGAGCAATGCTTTGATTATCACCTGATTTGGCTGTAAATATGAGATTAAATTAGATTCTAGTTGCGCTATTCCTTGAATTTTGGAATCCATTGTGTGCTTTGTTTGATCATACGTTCAAGTGATCTTGTGGGATCCAATAAGGATTGTTAATCTTTTTTTAAGACATAATGTTGAAATCTGTGAATTTCATTTTATGGATTAGGTATGGGAGCTGCTTATGGAACAGCAAAGAGTGGTGTTGGTGTAGCTTCTATGGGAGTGATGAGGCCTGAGTTAGTGATGAAATCGATTGTTCCAGTTGTTATGGCTGGTGTGTTGGGTATCTATGGTTTGATTATTGCTGTTATCATCAGTACTGGGATTAACCCAAAGGCTAAGTCTTACTACCTCTTCGACGGATATGCACATCTCTCTTCTGGTCTTGCTTGTGGGCTTGCTGGTCTTTCTGCTGGAATGGCCATCGGGATTGTGGGTGATGCCGGTGTCAGGTTTGTCAAGCTTCACAACTCAATGCTTTGAGGCATTGTGGAATATATATATATATATATGTTTTTATGACGTTGGTATTTGACTTGAGCATTTGTGATTCTTTTTCAGGGCAAATGCTCAGCAGCCTAAGCTCTTTGTTGGGATGATTCTTATCCTTATTTTCGCAGAAGCCCTCGCTCTTTACGGTCTTATTGTAGGAATCATCCTCTCCTCCCGAGCTGGCCAGTCTAGAGCAGAATGAGAAAGTAACCACAAGATTGGCCGAAAGATACTTCTCTATGTGTTTTGTTCTATCGTGCTTAGTATGTTACATCGGGAACCAAAATGATTTATTGGATTCTTGGAACTTTATTTCGGAAGCAAACCCACATATTTGTCATCTCCTTTCCTCTTCCGGTGGTTGCTCTTTGATGTAGAGATTTTTATTATTTGGTTCTGTAATAAAGAGCTCTGAGGAGCTTGGTATGTTTTTGTGTTCTTGTATTGTCCTGAGGAAGTTAAATACATTTATTTGTAAAGAAGTTTGCTTTCTGAAACCATCTTGAGTCGTATGAAATTAATCTGCGATGTGTCTTGCTCTCCTCTTGTCTTTGTGTTTCAACTTTGTTGTTCTGTTCTAAGTTAGGTTTATATTTTATTCGATTTATGCAAATTTTAGAGTAAAACAAGTGTTGATGAACTTGATTTAAACTTGAGCCTTAACACCTGTTTTGATGAATTTGATTTCTCGACTCCATTACGAGATAAGAGTTTTGTTTTGCTTTTTGTTGTCTTTCTAGCATAAGTATTTCTCTATGAGTTAGGTTTTTATTATTTTAAATAAAAACATAGGTGTCGAAATAAAAAGTTTAATTAATGTAATCTATATAGACAGACTATATTTATTGCAAACCGGCGCATACGTACCCTAATAAAAATTTCGGTAATTCTCCAAAATCGAATACTAGCATTTCATCACTAATTGGATAAATTCACCTCAGATTTTGTTTTTGCTGAACAATAACAAAAAAAAAAATACCGTTAATTTCCAATTTCAATAATAGTTTATCATCACAATTTGTATGAATAATGTCCATCTTTTTCCAACTTAAGAGTTATCGTTACGTTATTAGTTATTACCCATGGGTTATTACTAGTAGACTTGACGACAGGTATTAGTTTGGAATCCGTTGTTTTTTACAAACATAGTGAAGACAGTCAAATAAATTAGCAATAACATTTGGTCTTAAGTAGTGATAACGTTTTTTTCTCTTACTATTCGTCTAATTTCAAATAAAGGCAATGTTAATGATGATGAAAACCACTGTGCTAGATTTTGCTTTTTGTAAGAGTATGTCAATTAGATCAGAAAATGTAAAATTTTCTTAATTTTGTGTTATAATATAGACTTGGCCGTTGTTTACTTGTTTAGCATTAAAACCCATGGGAGGCTTATCAGATTACAGAAAAGGCGTGGTCAAAAGACGATGCGGCAACTAAGTATTTTGATTAATGCATTAAGTTAAATGATTAAGAACATCGAAAAATAAGAGACAGATGAATTCATATGATAAGAAAAATATATTACTACTAAATAGAAAAAGGAGTAGATTTAATTAACCGAGTTGGACACGGCACGTTAGAGTTGATTATTGAGGTCGACGGCATCGAAGTCATCGCGTAGCCTTAATTAGACCATCACAACCACATGATATAATGAATTTTACCAATTACTATACGTCACGTAATTAATAGCTATGTTTAGTAACGTACAGGCCGATGGGATATTGGGGTTTACAATATAAATTACGCCTATATAACTATAATGGCTCAATACGAATATCCTTGGTTTGAGGAATGAGGCGAATATTTTTTTTTCTTTTGGATTAAAAAGAGAATAGAATAGTTGTATGAAAGAGCACTATTTACGATAGCCATAAGCTCGAGTGTGTAGGTGTCCAAGCAACGCGTTTTCCTTTCATAATATTCCACTTCTATGATTGTTAAATTGATCATGGAATTATTTAGGTTATGTACAAGAATCAAGTTGTGTATCTATCTTCTCAGAAACACAATACTTCGTAACAAGTAGTAACTATTTTCGTGGAGATTGTTCCTCCACCACCATTTTTAACGAATACTTATTCTATCGGTTTAAAAAAGCAGATCCATGTGCACTTTTCAAAAACGATTTTTAATAGTACAAAGTAATAGGTTCTTCACATTTTTACCAAAAAATGTATTAGGTTTTCGTCACATAAAGAGTAACGGATAAAAAAAATTCAAATATATATATATATATTAATGGGCATATAGATCTAATCCAAATTGATATTATCCGCGAAAGATAATAAATAAATGTTAATATTTAGTTTAGTATATTTATTATTATTATTAAATATATTATTTATATTTATATTTTCATTAATTAAAATTTTAAGTTTATCTCAATGTATATATAAATCATTGCATGTGTAAATATTATTTTTACAAAAATCTAATATAATTTTTTCTAAACATTTTTATGATCTTAATCTCACCATTCTTATGATATTATCATATATTCTTATCATATATTAACACTAATGATAGTGACTGAAAAAAAAAATTATTTATGTACTTGTTTCCAAAATACGGCCACATATCCAAGAAATATGGTAAAACCACCCACACAAAAAAACAAGACTGTAAACCCAAAAAAAAAAATGAGGACCTATAAATTTAGCAAGCAAAGAACGATATACGTGGCATAATCGGGATCCGTTGAGCTGAAAATTATAGATTTCATAAAATCTTGTCACACGATACAAAAAAGACCTAACTCAACTCACACCGCACGAGTAAAGGAGGAGCGGCGCAAATTTCTTTAAACCTAAAAGAGGAAACATCATCTTCATTACACAACAAACTCCCCCACGTAAGACCTCCATGCAGTGACACGTAGCTGAGGTTTCCTGACACCAAACCAAACCATAATCTTTTTCTTTTGCATTTTATCTTGAGAGGCCAAAAAAGTTAAAAGCCAAGGCAGATTTAACCAATCTAAAACTTTGAAAGCAGTTGCATTATGTAGACTAATTAACGTTAGTAAAAGACTCTTGGAATCGAAAAATGAGTTATCGACAACTCCCATGTAACAAAGAAAGATTTAACACCATTTACTTATCTTTTTCTCTGAACAAATAACATATGAAAATTCCAATCCATCATTTGGTTTAAACTTTAAAACAGCATCTGAATCTATGACGGAGGAAATTAAATCTAGGATAAATTATTTTATGTTTTTCTTTATTTAAAGAATATATATATATCATATATGGGAGCAAGAGGAAAAGTTGAAAAGCAATAGATAAATGGGCCCCAGGGCCCAAATAAAACCTTACCTCAGACAAAACCTTCTCCTCCAATGTTGGTTGGTTGGTTAGTCTATATAAACAAGGGCAATTCCTCTTCATCAATCCCACGCCTTCTCTCTTCATTCATCTCCGTTAAGCCTCCCTTTTAATCCGCTAGGTTTACGTCTCTGTTTTCTTGCATTTTCCCTGAGAATCTCCACATTTTCTCCTTTTTTTTTCAATCCTTAATATAACAAACTCTGCATGGTTGGGAAATAATCAAATTTGTTGATTTTCAGATTTGGAAATTTCCCTTTTTTCGTTTTTTTTTTTGAGTAAATTTGTGAACGGTCATCGTGGAGATTCTCGGATCAGGCAGGGCAGCGAGAGGGGGGTTTCACGGCGGTGATAGATACATCTTCTGTCTTCTTTTGAGGGGGTAGCCGGGGCTCCGGCCTCGGCGGTTTTTAAACCCCTACCTTCACAATTTCTGGGAAATAAGATCAGCCAAAGTTTCGATTTTTTTTCACAACCTCTCGAAAGTTCTGTAAAGCCTAAGACTTGTGATCGTTGCTGAGAAAAAAAAAGAAGAAGATGCCTGCTCTTGCTTACGTTGATACTGCCTTTGTGCCTCCTCCGTACGCTTTCTCCCCCGGAGATAGCTCTCTTCCCACCTCCTCTGATCTCTTTATCCCGGCTTCACCAACTTCCGCCAACGTTGTTGACACCTCTTGCGGTTGGTCTTCGTCTCTTTCCTCCTCACTCTATCGCATTGACGGATGGGGAGCTCCTTACTTCATTGCCAATTCGTCTGGTAACATCTCTGTTCGTCCTCATGGCTCTGACACTTTACCTCACCAAGACATCGATTTGCTCAAAGTCGTTAAGAAGGTTACAGATCCAAAACTCTCTGGTGGTTTGGGGTTGCAGCTCCCGCTTATCGTTCGTTTCCCTGATGTTTTGAAGAACAGGCTCGAGTGTCTTCAATCTGCGTTTGATTTCGCGGTTCAGAGTCAAGGGTATGATTCTCATTACCAAGGTGTTTATCCAGTGAAATGTAATCAAGATCGCTTCGTTGTTGAAGATATTGTCAAGTTTGGATCTTCATTTCGGTTTGGATTAGAAGCTGGTTCCAAACCGGAGATCCTTCTTGCTATGAGCTGCTTGTGTAAAGGTAACTCTGATGCCTTTCTTGTGTGTAATGGCTTCAAAGATGCTGAGTATATATCTTTAGCTCTGCTTGGGAGAAAACTAGCCCTGAAGACTGTGATTGTGCTCGAGCAAGAAGAAGAGCTTGATTTGGTTATTGATTTGAGCCAGAAGATGAATGTGAGGCCTGTCATTGGATTACGAGCTAAGCTGAGAACTAAACACTCTGGTCATTTTGGACCAACTTCTGGTGAAAAGGGTAAATTTGGATTGACAACTACTCAGATTGTTCGTGTTATGAGGAAGCTGAGTCAATCTGGTATGCTTGATTGTCTCCAGCTTCTGCATTTTCATATTGGATCACAGATTCCGTCCACTTCGTTGCTTTCTGATGGTGTCGCCGAGGCTGCTCAACTTTACTGTGAACTGGTGCGTCTTGGTGCACATATGCAAGTTATTGATATTGGTGGTGGTTTGGGGATTGACTACGATGGGTCTAAATCTGGAGAATCTGATCTCTCTGTTGCATATACTCTCGAGGAGTATGCTGAAGCTGTTGTATCTTCTGTTCGGTTTGTATGTAACCAGAGATCAGTGAAACATCCGGTTATATGCAGCGAAAGCGGTAGAGCAATAGTCTCTCATCATTCAGTGTTGATCTTTGAAGCTGTTTCTGCGGTTAAACCAATGGTTCATCAAGAGACTCCAGACGATATTCAGTTCCTGCTCGAAGGTGATGATGAGGCTCGAGCCAATTACGAGGATCTTTACGCAGCTGTGATGGGTGGAGACAACGAAAAATGTCTCCTTTATGTGGATCAACTGAAGCAGAGGTGTGTTGAAGGTTTCAAAGAAGGTACATTGAGCATTGAGCAATTAGCTTCTGTGGATGGGTTATGTGAATGGGTGTTGAAGGCTATAGGCGCTGCGGATCAGATTCATACTTATAATATCAATCTATCGCTTTTCACTTCAATTCCTGATCTCTGGGGCATTGATCAGCTCTTTCCTATAGTTCCTATCCATAAGCTCGATCAAAGGCCGGGGACTCGTGGGATCTTGTCGGATTTAACTTGCGATAGCGATGGAATGATCAACAAGTTCATAGGCGGCGAATCCAGCTTGCCGTTGCACGAGCTGGACAACAATGGTAGTGGGGGAAAGTACTTTTTGGGTATGTTTCTTGGAGGGGCTTACGAAGAGGCGCTTGGTGGAGTTCACAATTTGTTTGGCAGGCCAAGCATTGTCCGAGTCTCGCAGAGCGATGGACCACACAGCTTTGCAGTAACCGGGGCCGTGCCTGGCCAGTCCTCAGCAGATGCTCTACGAGCAATGCAGCATGAGCCAGAGCTAATGTTTCAGACCCTTAAGCACCGAGCAGAGGAATTGATGCATAACACCAAAGGTGGTGGTGGTGGTGGTGGTGATGGTGAAGGAGAAGAAGATGAAGAGTATGATGAGTTCAACAATGTGGCGGCTTGTCTTGATCGTTCGTTTCACAACATGCCGTATCTTGCTACCGAGACGGCATCTCAAAGTAACTCTCTTTCAGCAGCGATCAGTAACCTCGGATTTTACTATAGCGACGAAGACGGTTTCTAATACCTTTCTGCGTGAGAAAGGTGGTCGTTATTTATGATCTTATATCGTCATTGTACGATTTCTTAGTTTCCTTCAATAAAATTATTAAATAGTAACATGATGTATCCATCATTGTTTAAGGTGTTGAACTTTTAGTAATTAGATCCGAATGATGAAATCCCTTTTGTGAAATTCGGATCCTTTTAGTTTTATTATTTTCCCGTTGAATTGTTATGTCCCCGTTTTATTTATTAAATAGAAGTCCATTTTATGAGCTTTTCTTTTAATTCAAACGATGAACAACTTGAGTCTTTGTCTTTATTAGAATTTATGACCTCTTCTACTAACTCAAAATTCAAAAACGGTGAATTGGTGTGACCTACATGCAAGTCCTTAGCAATTTAATAATGAATAAATAAAAACAATTGTTTTTTTTTTTTTACGGATTAGGTTCGCCGCATCTTAAATTGCGACGTGGATGATATGGTTGAGTGAAGCGTGAATGTGACAACACACACAAGTCCATACGGTAAGATTTAGACATGTTTGTGTTTTATCGGCTGACATCTTTTACTTTTTGTTTTATTTATTAGTCTTTGGGAACCGGTTGAGTGATTGATGATTGATATGTGGCTAATAATAAATCATGATTGAGCAGTTTTAGGTATTCTGCATTATCGAATATTTTTCTTTAAACTTTGGTCACGGCTTGTTGGATGGAACCTATATCGTTTTACGTGGTAAATTTGGACCTATTTTGACAGAACAGAAAAGAAAATCTATATTCGAGATAATGTGTTGTGTCCATTATACTTGTCCTGTTGTTCGCCATCATGCCAAAAAAAAAAGCATATAGTTCTGCAAAAATGGAAGAATACGAATTTAAAGGTAACAAATTTGACGAAGATGGTATATTATCCTATAGCTTAATGTTGTAGATGTCTCGTATCACTTTGACGTCTGTGTGTTTGTTTGAAATATAAATATTTTAACTTAGGAATATATTTATCATTTTTCAATTAAAAAGAAAACCAAAAAAATGAGAAAAATGAATGAACCGTCCCTGTTAGACAACGTTTAAGGATCTTTAAATTTTATAAACATCCTGACATTTTATAGATATGAAAATTGGTGTGAAGTATAATATAGGATTGTCCAATTTGAACAAGAAAAACAAACATTCACATAGCAAATACTTGCAAGATCAAAATGATTTACTTTAAATAGACGATTATATTCTCATGTTCGATTATCCAGTCACACGAGTCTGATGCAGAACCATCATATGATAGTTTTAAAAACAAATTTGAAAAGCAAGCATCTCATTGATTAGAGTAGCTATCCTTTTTTGAGTTTATTTTCGGTTTCTCTTAATTGGAAATGGATAACGAAGATAGAGTTGCAAGTCATTCAGATTCGAGATAACATCAAAGCAACGTGTTTAATATTGTTTTCTTTCACCGTGTGGGATTGAAATTCAGCAAATTAAAAATGAGAATCCTACAAACATCTTTGCTTTGAATTTAGCAACTTGGGATTTGGAATCGGCATATTGTTGGGCAAGTTGATCCATTCACTTTTCTCGACGCATGGTCCTTACCAAAAATACGTGTTTCGTGACAACACATCACATTTGCTGGGATCGGTCCCGATTCCCATGTTGGATTAATGACTCCTAACTACCCAAAATTTGCAATCTATGGTTAAAATTAAATCTTCCAATAAATCTGGAGTGTGTATTATACATGTTACGCTACGTTTCAACAACTATTCATCTTGGTTGATTTAAAAAGTTTTGAGTTTTTGCTATATCGGATAAGTGATATGGAAGGGAAGGGAAAAAGAAAACACTTTTGTTTTGTTTTACTTGTTAAGTTTTCATGGTGGAACATCCATGATTCATGATGGCATGCTTGGCAGCAGCCGGAAATATTTTAGATGAAGAAAAATAAATCACGTTGAAACACACACCAGAGTCTTACTGGAACAAAACATCTTTGAAAACTACAATTGGTCCCTCAAAGTGTCAACCTTTTTTTTATCTGCTGAACCAGAGTCACTGGATGCTTCAATCTGCAATAGATAATACACACCATTAACGTCTCACTGCGGCTTCTAAAATAGGAAGGGACACTAATGAGAATGAAAAGAAACTTATCCAACTTACTTTATTGATTGGTATGAGAATAGGTTTATGGATTGTCTTCTAGACCATAGTTGTACACAATCTCAATCTGCATGAGTCACACAAAAACATCATTAATTGCGGAGGAGAAAGTGAGATCATGAAAAAGGAAGTGATAAAGTGTTGAAAAGAAAAATTACCCCAGCAGGCGGAGTTGGGTTTCTACAGAACTTTGAGCCACCAGGAGCCCATGGAACTACAACAGGAAAATGTGGATCATTTGGAGGGATTGGACCGCTCTCTCGTTCTCTTACGTGAGAGGGATTCCATAAAGCTAATAAACATATCTTCCTAACAGACCAACCACGACCAACTCATGGATCGAGATGCTTACCAATATAAGGATCAGGGTGCCGCCATTTGTTGTATTCTGCTTCACCATGAGCAATCAGTTTGTCGATTCTGTCGACATCCTCCTACAAATATACCCAAATCAATGAGTCATATAACGAGACAGAAAATAAAATAAAATGAGAGACTCTAATGAACATTATAATCACCGATATTGACATTAATTCACATAATCTGATTGTCAAAACCAGTTTAAAAAGGCAAACCATTTACATAATGTCAACAAAACATTTCATAGATTGCACTCATATATTGATCATAAGCAGATGGATTCTGAAAGTAAAGTTCTGTAATGAGTGGATATACAAACTCAACGAAAGAAGTATTGAAGAGCATTTCTATTTTTCATTTCAGCATTCACAGAAGCGTTTCAACAACAAAAGTGCCCAATTTTTAATCCAAAATACACTTAAATGGCTACGCTTACTATCTCTTCAGCATTTCTCTACCAAATTACATCAATTTTCAATTTCCATGGTAAATTCAATTGACAATTCAAACAAGGAAATCGAAGTAGGTAAAAAAAAAAAAAGGAAAGGAGAAGAGAACAAACCACATCCTGGTTGGCATTGAACTTCTCACGCAGATCAGAAGCCTGAAAAATAAACACGAAGATCAATGAAATCAAAACCAGAATGTGAGATCGGCAACAACAACAACAACAACAAAAAAGTCCAAGTCCGATTATGAGATCTGAGGAGAAACTTACATCTTTGTAGAAAATATGGCGATGAACTGCCCAATTGAGAGTATCCTTAAGAGCACGGCGATACAGGATTCGAACTCTCTCCTTCTGCGCTGCTCGCCGCGCAAAGTACGCCGCCGTCGACACTCCGCTCATTTTTTTTCCTTCTGATTCCGATTGATTCCGAGTCTCTCTCTACACCTCTCTCTATCTATTTTTCTTTTTTTTCAATGATGAGAAACCTTCTGTTCTGATTAGAGGGATCGAGAACATGTTTTATTTGATGGGCCTCTTATTGGAGTTTTTATTTCGGCCCAAACGTAATGAAACCATCAGATGGATACGAAAACAACTCGGTCCATAATTTCCCTTTTTCAATTACAGTGAGAAACATGACGCCAAAAAAGAGCAGTTTTTGTTTTTTTTAGAGGGACGGCGGAAAATAAAGTTTTATTATATGGGCCTGTTATCAGAGATAAGAGTTACGAAAATGGTTCGGCCCATAAGATGTTATTAATGAGTAAGTCTAGAGATTTGCGTTGCTTCGAAATATAATAAGATCGAAAGGATTTAAATATTAGATTAGGTGTTGGGAAGGTCAGAAAGAGAGAGAGCACATTGCAAAGCTACTTTTCTATTGAAATCTACACTTATGAAACTACTGACCAAAGGGTCCATGGATCTGTGGTCCTTCTATCGTACGTTTTTTTAAAGATTAAGAACAAGTAGCTAGAAAATAAAAGCTGGTTAACATTTTATGCTTGCAAAAGAGATTGTATTGCTTTGGTAAAAGTGGTTACTTAAAACTCTTCTTCATGCATTGTGAAGGAGAATCAGTTTAAAGTTTAGCTACATAATTAGACAGAAATATTTTTGGTAGCCATACAATTACAAAGAATATACAAAATGAAACTAAGGTTTGTGTCAGCTTTTAATATGTTTCATCTGTTAAAGCACACCTGTTGTGGAATTTTCAGGATGGTTCTTTCGTTTGGCAATACTCAAAAGTATTAGCTTTTATATTTGCAAAATACTTCAAAAAGTCTATATAAGCCACTACACATGGACCAAAATCATTCTACAACTAGTAGTAATAAAAACATAACTTTGTTTTATATAAAACCCTTTTCAAGGGTAATTCCTGAAACAGTTTTAAGTGTTATGAAGCAAGTTGTTAGTTAAATTACAACACTAGAAGATAATGTTACAAAAAGTAGGTTTTACCTAAGTCTTCTCTACCACTTGCTGCCAGATTTGACTTGGTCTGATTTACTACTAGCTTCACCTGTTTCTTCACCCAACTCTTTACTTTTTCTTAATTCCAGAACCTTCCGATGAAGATTCGAGTGGATCTCAATCGAGAACGTCGGACTATCTGCCGGTCTGTATTCCGGACAGAGCCGACCGGACTTAAACCGGACTCCACAGGCATTACACAAGGTTTTTGGACCAACCGGACCGGTTCTCCATTGTGGTGTGTTGTTTGTGCCACAATGGCTGCATCTTCGTTGAAACACAACGGCCGTTTCTTGTTTCTTCTTCCTCAACTGCTTTGTTGCTGCATGTTGATTGGTTGAAACAAGTGGCCAAACTCGACCACCGGTTAGACTGTTCCGAGAACGTTTGGTTCTTGGTTTAACCGGAATTCGAGATGAGAAGCTTGGTTTGGTTTTGTGGGTTTGTGTAAAGAGAAGTGAGACTTCTGGTGAAGAACAATCATCCATAACACGAGATACCCATTCAAGCTCTTCCACATCTCCATCCTACAACATCAAATAAGAAGTAAAAAAACATAACTAGATTTCTTTTTAATTATAAGAAGAAAAATCTTATAAAGTTACCGGCAAAGAAGGAAGTTGATCAAAGATGCAAGGTTTTGAACTAAAGACAACACCTTGTTCTTGTTCTTCTTGTGAAGAAGAAACAGAGACAAGTTCTTCTTCTTCTTCTTCTACTTGACCTTCTGAGAAATCGAGGAAACACTCAACGGAGAAATCTTCAGCAGAAGAAGAAGTTCGGCTTAATTCTTCTGACACAATCACCTGATGATGCTTGAGAGACGTTGTTGTTTCTCCTCTTAGACTTTCCTTTAGGGCTCTAGCTTCTGTCCACAACTCCATTCACTCTTTCATACATACATAAATATACAATTTAAGTTTCAATTACCACTTGACATATTCTTAATTCTCGGTCTTACAACAACCATACAGAATAACACAAACAAGAAACAAAGTAGCTTAGAAGCTAAACACAAAACCGTCTTCGCATGCAAAGTTTGGAGAAGTTATAAAGAGGAGAAGAAGAGAGAGGTATGTGTGATATGCTCATCATAATTCTTTACCTGACAAAGACGAAGAAAAGCTGAGAGAAGGCGAAGAAAAAGAGGAAGAGATAGGAGAGAGTTGGAGAAATCAAGAAGGCACTGAAAGTAAAGGAGGATTCTTGAGGTGGGGGTTAAAAGGTAAAACAGAGACTTTTTTGTGTGTTTTTGTGTTTGTGCTTCCAATTTCAAAAGTTAAAGCTCTTTTTACCTTATTTTTTTTTGTTTCTTTTCCCCTAATTTTTATTTCTTAATAATTTCTAGTTTCTGGATATTACAAAATCTTCTTTCTCGAATGATATTGGTTTGGTATTTTAGAATCAATGCTTTTCCCTCATTTTTATTTGCCTCTTCACTTTGGTTTAAAATGATGTGTCCTTCAATTTTTGGTTGAAATTAACATACCTTGATGTGCTCTCTATTTCTCTCTCTCTTTTTTGTTAAATTTAAAATATAGGCTATTTATTTATCCAACGCCTAGATCAGCTTTAAAAGTCAGTGTTATGACTCTAATTTATTTAATAATTAACTCGTTGTTTAAAATTTTAAATACATCGAGCCATCATTTTTTAATTCAATATTTAGCAAATGATCGTAGTCCATACATTGATGTCATAGTCGGGCTCCATACAACTAAGTACACTGCTTAAACCCATAAATTGGTTTTGTGGGTAAAGATATTCTTAAGGGTTTTCATTGTATATCGTTTCAAAGTCAGTCTCACAGACTCTATCAAGAATTGTATTTGTTTTATGTATAAACAACTGATCATTTGCTCTTTGTTTTTGTTGCTGCTACGTTGTGGTTTCTTTGTATTTGTTTTCTCCAATTTTCTTTGGACCTAATCAATGAGTTCTCTACGTGGATGCTTGGTTTATCCTTGGTCACTAATTGATAAGCAGGTCTGTTTCACACTATTCAATACGAATTTGATTGATTTTTATAATATCTTTATATATAATTATTGTCAAGGGCTATATCATGCTCCTTGGCGAAGCCAATTTGGGTTGTATCGTCAGCAGGGTTGACCATTTCTTCATAGGAGATGCTGAATCATTTAGTTTTTACAATGGTGGATTTGTTATTCAATATTTCTACCATTTTCATTTTGCTTGTCGTATTAAAAGTTAAAACTAGTATTATAATTTATATACAGTTTTACTCTCTGAACTGAAAATATATGAAACCGAATTATATATATATATAATAAGTAGTATTTTTACTAACTATATATATGAAAAGTACATGTTATATCGAATAATATGTATATGAATCAGATGTCAAATTAGATTAAGTCGATTTGTACTATAAATCGAATTGACATAGTCTCTACTTAACCTAAATTCAACTTTGTTTTTATATTGTTGGAAACTTACAAATTTATAAGTGTGAACCAAAAAACAACAAATGTTCAACTCAAAACACTTATTCAACCTAAAAGTAATATAAATAAAATGCAACTAGATGAAACTTGTGTAAAGTTCTTTATAACCTATCACAACGCAAAAAGAAAGAAGCGTGGGTTTTGGTGGTGATGGGAATGGGAATGGGAATGCAGAAGATGCAAACCACCGTCGGAGTGGAGTTCATCAAAGCAACCACTATAGGCTTATAGCCAAATCCTTTAATAATTCAAAGAAAAACAAAATTCACAGCTGTTGTTAATTAAAGGGATATATTTTTTTTTTTGAATTATATACCTTGCTGCTTTTTAAACTAAGGAGTCATAATTTGAATACTTTTGTTTTTCATCTAACTAAAAATCCAAGTTCAATAGCTTTGGTGTACTAGAGGACCTTCCACAAGTAATGCGTTTTACAGTTTCAAATTCAAGTGTTGGAGGTGGAAGAAAACAAATTAATTAACTAGTATCATGTCTTTAATCTTCGGTACGAGATTTTGAATAAAATATAAATATATTATAGAGTTTCATTTTGTAAGTTGGTAAATGGATATACACTTTTCACTGATTTTGATAATTTGTAAAATAAAGGGGAAAACATAAAAGAATAAAAAGGGAGCATGGCTGGTGAGGAGTGACGAGGGCGATATGGAGGATAGGAGAACGTGTCGCAATTTCCTATTACTCGTCGATTCCAAATGCATCATCACTACTCTTTCCATTTATATACTCTAATCTTTAATCTATATATATATATATATATATATATTTATTGTGTTTTTATCAATTTTGATTTTTGACGTGAAGAAAATGGGAGAGCTTCAGCCTTCAACCAACTCCAATTGTGTCCCAATAGTAGTTCGAATTTCACATAAAAATAACAGCAAAAATGAAAACAAGACATGGAAAAAGGGTTAACACAAGACAGAACAACTGATCATTAGTCGCAACAAAAAACGAGATATATATTATATAACACAATCAGAAAGATGGGGAAAATGCGACTCTTTCGAATAAATGAAGAACACCCAAAAAACGAAATTGCTTTACACATTGCGATCTTGATTTACATTTAATTTCTTAAATTTTATGAGATAACAATTTGTTTTTTTTATCTGATTAGGTAAATTCTCGTTCATGTCACTTGGGAACATTTCCAAACGAGAAAGGTAAATGTCTGAGTACGAGAACGAGGCTAAAATCTTACCCTTCGGAAAGTCAAAATAAAGGCAAATTCAGGAAAGAGAAAAAGAACTAAGATACTTGGTATAAAAAGGATAAAACATGATAAACAATAAGAGTAATAAATCATCCAACCAAAAACGAGTTCAAAAACAATCGCACCGAAGTGAGTTCTCTTACCAGAAAACTTCACAACAATGGCGACATAACATTAGTCCTTTTTTTGGGCCAACGAAAAAGAAACAAATCTATAATCTCCTCTAAGCTCCGATAATTTCGGTTGGTTCTTCAACCATTGTCTCATCTGCTGGCCTCTCTACCTTCACACCAACATCTTCTGCTGAGACATCTCCATGCACCTACACAAATACAACATGTCAAAGTTAGATTTGGTTGACTCCATGGACGAAAAATAATGCAACAATGATGACATTAATGAGATTTAAATTTTAACCTCCATGAGCTTTCCAAGGTCAAACTTGGGAGCCTTGAGGATCTTGACTTTACGGATGAACACATTCTGCAATGGGTAGATGCTTGATGTAGCCTTCTCAATCTCTCTTCCAATGGCTTCAGGGATGAACTTGGCCACAAGCTCCTTGAGGTCACAAGAAGAAGCCTCCTTCACCATAATATCCCTCATCTTTCTACGGATCTACAAGGATCAGAAACATTAACAAGGAAGATCCAAGTGAGTCTTCTGTTTACAGAAAGACAATAATAAGCAATTGTTTTGACAATGTTATGTACCTGGCGGATTTGGCTGGATTGGGCATAACAAGTACGCTTAACCTGGTTAGCACGTCTCTTAGTGAAGGCAATGCAGAACAGCCTCAAGGTGTAACTGTCTGTGGTTTTCACATCAACATGAGCTTCAATCAAAGTCTGCCACTTTTTCACCAACGACCTTAGCTTGTCAGTTGTGAAGTCCATACCCTACAGATCAAGATTTAAAACAATACAATGTTGAATTATTTGATAAAACCAACAAGAAACCAGAAAAAATGAAATACTCAAATAGATTCCTTCTAAAGGAAAGGTCTTTATCTTACCCAGAATTGAGTCAAGACATTCCTTCCCTGAACATCCTCAGCTCTAAGACGGATCTTCCTGTAAGCATTATCTTCATCATTTTGAAGATCAGCAAGAGAAACCTCAAAAACTCTGTGTTTCAACCCCTCAGAAGCAATCTGCCCAAATTCAAAGCCCACGACGTAAAAACAAACTCAGGTTTGAAAAAAAAATAATAATTCAAAAGAACTCACACTCTTTTCCTATCAAAATTCAATTGCTATATCACATTTCTATCTCTACAACTAACCCCAACACACCAAAGTTAAGCATAAGATAGAAAGGGATAACTTTAGCTTGAAACCTAGAAAGCTATAAGATCAAGCAATTGTACAGATAACCCTAAACTCTCTAGTATAGGTAATAGAAATAGACATTACCTTGGTACCCTGAGTTCTAGAAACAAGTGTCTTCCCAACATTTCTAACGTTGAACAAAGAAGGAGCCTTCACGTCATACCAATCCTTCTTGGAGAAAGGATCAACACTACAACATCCAATTAATTTAACAATGTTACACAATAAAATAAGAAATCTGAAGATTTATAGAGAATAAGGCCACTCACGCCTTCTTCTTTCCTCCTTTCCTACCCTTAGAAATCCTCTTGTTCTTCCTATAAATCGAACAGAAATATCATTTATCAGAACATGATTATTCCAAGCTATCAAATGAGAGATTCCAATACAGAATTTGTGTAAGACGAAAGAGAGATTTACCCGACAGCCATGGTTATGGATCTTCAGATGGTGGCGCGACGATGAGCGCAACAGCGAAGAAGAAGAAGAAGAAGAAGAAGAAAGCGGCTTCAACAACTGGGAGAGAGCCCTTATTCTCCGAGCTTTTGATTTATATAAATATCTAGGGTTTTGAACTTTTTTTTTTTTTTTTTTAAATTCGACATGAGATCATTTATTCTTACGGGATTTGTTTTAGGCCCAATACGTCTATAGAGCCCAATGCACAACATTTTGAAAACTTCTTCGTGGAGCAGTGACTTTATATTTTTGATTCCTTCGTGTTCGAAAGTTTGGTCGGGTAAGCTCAACGCCATTTTTGACGATTTCGAATCTCTTTCTTCGCTGAGTTGTTCCAGCTGATCCAAGGTAAATTGAAAATAGAAGAAAGGTACTATTGCGAAGAGCTCTGATTAGGTGAACAATGGACGCAATTAGAAAACAAGCTAACAGGCTAAGAGAACAAGTCGCGAGACAGCAGCAGGTGAAATTTTTCTTTGCATATTTCTGTAGATCCCGTTTCTCTATTTTGTTAAGATTTATATTTTTCCTTCTCTTTTGATTACGTTGATTTGTTGGTTTCTGGTGAATCAGTCAATAATAATGTGATGATAAAGGGACTAGCTTTTTTGTCGGATCGATTGTTTCGACTTAATGAGTAATCGGATCTGAGTGTGATTAATACTTTGATTCGATGTGAGATTGGGTCAAATCCTTCCGGTTTGGGGAAGTTTCAGTCAAATGTGATGTCTTTGTCACATGGGTCATTTAGAATTGCTTCGCTTAAGTCCTTTTATTTGTCAAGATTGAAATTTGATTGATGAATTTTGGTATAATGAAATTCGTTTCACTTTTGTGAGCAAGGAGTCGAAAGATTTGGTAGTCATAGATTAACATTGGTGCTACATGTTCCAAATTACCATTAGATTGGGTGTTTGTTTCTCGAGTTTTAAGGTTAATTAATACTCTGACTTTGACTTGTGGAATGGTTAAGGCTGTCTTCAAGCAATTTGGAGGAGGAGGATCTGGCTCTGGTTTATCTGATGAAGCTGAACTCCATCAGCATAAGAAACTAGAAAAGCTTTACATATCCACACGTGCTGCCAAGGTTTTTTCTTTTAGCCTTTGACTAGTTTGAAGTTTTTATTACTGTTAGTTTGAACTCATATTTTATACCTTTTCAGCATTACCAAAGAGATATTGTTCGTGGTGTGGAAGGTTATATAGTCACGGGGTCTAAACAAGTTGAAATAGGTGATTTTGTGGACCTTTGAGTTTGATTTATAGTATCTTAGTGTTTGTTATGGACTTGAATTGGCCCACAGGCTTAGATTTCACTATGCACTCATTGTTCCTCAGGGACAAAACTGTCTGAGGATAGCAGGAAATATGGATCAGATAATACATGTACAAATGGTAACCTTTTAACAAGGGCTGCACTGAGCTACGGACGTGCTCGGGCACAAATGGAGAAGGAGCGTGGAAATATGTTGAAGGCTCTTGGTACACAGGTTTGTCTTTCTCATATTCAATCAAAGTATTAAGTATCAGTGTGTATCAGGTCATATCTTTTGCATTTGATATAACTACACAAAAGATTACTTTCCTGCCATAGTTTGTAGAATGACTGACATTTGTGGGAAGCTCTGTTGCTTTATCTGGAATTTTTTGTCACATCATGTATCTAACAATAACCCTTAAGGTCATTTTAGTGTCATGGTGTTCACGTGGTTTTTTCTTTGTTGCCATTTGGTTACTACAATCCCATGTCAGTCTGGAAATTAAACCTGAAACTGTTAGGTTGCTGAGCCACTACGGGCAATGGTTTTGGGAGCTCCATTGGAGGATGCCAGACATCTTGCTCAACGTTATGACAGAATGCGCCAAGAAGCTGAAGCTCAGGTATCATGAAATATAATTACTTTTGATTGTCTTTTATAGAATGTTTGCCTCTATTAGACCTAGCCATTTCCTCAATGCGCCTATTTTAACTCTAAACAGGCTACAGAAGTTGCTAGACGCCAAGCAAAGGCGAGAGAGTCTCAAAGTAATCCTGACATCTTGATGAAACTGGAATCTGCTGAAGCAAAACTTCAAGACCTAAAATCAAATATGACAATATTGGGGAAGGAAGCTGCTTCTGCTTTAGCTTCTGTTGAAGATCAACAACAAAAATTGACTCTTGAACGACTTCTTGCAATGGTAGTGTGATTGGTTAAAAGCTCCATTTTAAGCAAACTTTGATTTGCTTACCCATATGTACCTCTTTTGAGACAATTGTATTGTTCATTCCTGATCTCAAGGTTGAATCTGAACGTGGCTACCATCAAAGAGTCCTCCAAATCCTTGATCAGCTCGAAGGAGAGGTTGGAGTGAATTAGTTTTACAGCTTTCAACTTCCTATCTTACTGATAGTATTCTTGTGGAACAGTTCATTCATAATTTTAAGGGAATAATTGAATATTCTTTGAACCTACAGATGGCATCTGAGAGGCAACGTATTGAAGCCCCTTCTACCACCTCAAGTGCAGACAATATGCCGCCACCTCCTTCATATGAGGAAGCTAATGGAGTGTTTACATCTCAGATGCATGACACGCCAACAGATAGCATGGGTTACTTCTTAGGAGAGGTATGCTACTCGGTATTTAATGCCATCTAGTGCTTTTTCACAAATAACCCTGTACCTTCCTTTGCGAGTTAAATTTTTTGTTTATATTGGTAGTAAAAGTTTCAAAAAATGATGAGGTTTTAAGTTCTCTACGAATGAATTGGATTTTAATAAACTGTTCCTGATTACAGAAATGAAAGGCAGACTACATGTTGATGATACCTTTTGATCTTTTATTGATGTTCCATTATAACACATTATTTCTTTCTTTTTTTGTCTTTTAAAATTTTCAGGTTTTGTTCCCATATCACGGTGTGACAGAGGTCGAACTCAGCTTATCAACTGGTCAATACGTTGTCGTTAGAAAGGTTCGATAGTAACCAATCCCTACATGGGAAAACCAATAAAGTCTCCTTTAATTCACAATAACTGATATGGTTTTCAAGAGTGTTTGTTTGGCATCACATTTGTCTAGTTTTTCACTCTCAGGTTACAAGCAGTGGGTGGGCAGAAGGTGAATGCAAAGGCAAAGCCGGTTGGTTCCCTTATGAGTACATTGAAAGACGAGAACGAGTTCTTGCTAGCAAAGTGTCTGAAGTTTTCTGAGAACTTGAAAGGTGACATTGTGGTTCCCTTTGTTTATTGTGGAATTGAGTTGCTTCTGTAGAAGAGTTGTGTGTGTTCTGTGGAAAGAAAGAGAAAGGAAGAGAAAAAGATTCACTGGCTAGATAGAAGTCCATTTACATTTCTGGATTGATGAAGATCAGAGTTGATACAGGTTTATGAATCTGATAGTGAACAACAGAACACGTGTTCAACTTTAGGTATATGTCAATGTTGGATTTGGATCCTTTCTTTGCATTTGGTGTAAACGCCAAATCTCTTATCTATCCTCGTATGTGAATACACTTCTTTTTGTGTTTTGTTTGTGACTTTTCTTTTGTCCAATTTACTTACAGATGATAACCTTAAAACCTTATGAAGAAATGATTCTTTTTTCAGTCTTATAAAATTGTGGGTTCATGTTCAATTTGACGTGCATATGGATTTATCTGGTTGTTAGCAATTAATCTTGGGATTTAATTGGAATTACGGTGATAATAAGGCCTAATTGAAGATCTTATTACTTGCCGAAAGAGACAAAAAAAACACTAAAAAGGCAGAATCTTTCAGCAGCCCACAAAACAAGGGCGAAAAATAGATTAGCAAATGCACTTTCATCCCAATTACAGATAAAGCAACGGCAAACAAAGAAGGCAATGACTAAAATTTAGAATTCATGGTTTTATGACCAAACCAAGTTTAAACACTTCTTCTTCTGGAAACAATCTTGAATACGATTCAGTTCTAAGAAAAGAGAATACCGTGAATAAGAATAATGAACCTATAAATAACTGTTCATCATGATCTAAACATCTTTTAATGATGATACAGTCAGACTCGCTTACATTGATTACTCCATCACTTGGTTTGCTCTGAGATATGCAAACACTATGGCCAGTAGAATCACAACCATTACAATCTGCATTTTCGGGTACAGAAGAGGATAAGTAACAGTGAATTCAAAAAATAGATACTTATATGGGAGAGGTAAAAAGGCCACTTACAAAAACATTGTTTGGTTGTCCTTTGTCATTAACATAAGATTTTCTGACAGGAAGAGAGACAAAGATTCATCAGAAACCCGACCAAAAAGAAAGATTATAATTATTTTATTCTATTTTGAAATACTTTGAAGATTAGTTATATAGGTGGTTGAGACCCGTTTCTAAGTGAGCATCTTCTGGTTTTGAAACGCAGAAGCGGATTAATCTAATGCAGCGTTTGAGATCACAAATAAAGACTGTACCTGTTATGAAGGACTCCAGCGTCTCTGCAGAGTTTCTGTACAGCTTCAAGTCGGTTTAGTGTCTTACTGCCATTTGGATCATTCTTGTCAACCTGTGTACATATGTTTCAATATAAAATACACAATTTCTAAGAACATAACAGAGTGAAATGAGGAACTAATGACGTGCCTTTGTTTTCAGCATGCAAGAAAAATCATAGAACGCTCCATAGACATCAGCCATTGTCTTTGTGCGGTCGATGACTTTAGCAGTTAGACCTAAACAAAAGAGAGTTGTTCAGCAATATTAGCTTTCAGATGACGATGCTTGCTACCCTTTCTCAAGCTCGTTGATGATATAAGACAATGTGGGTCCCCATTCTCAGAAATAAAAATCAGGGATTGACCTACAAACTACAAAGTTCTCAAAGGCTTGGGATTTAAATGATGAATGCAAACCAATCTAGAGATAAACATCTTACCTCGCCTTAATTTCACAACGCCTCTGAATACTTGAATATTGTTATAGCATAATGCAAGTGTTCCAATTGCCATGATCTGATCAAGAAAACATATCCAAGCAAAGAAATGTTTCACTTCCAAGGCTAATCATATCAATGCAGGCCTAGTTAAAGAGGATATTAACTAATCCTTTTGTGCACCTGAATAGGGACCTTACAAATTGGTTTCATATTACGAAGAAAACAATATAAACAGTTCTCAACGACAACTTTGAGGCAAAGTAAAATTTAGTTAGGAAAATAACAAATGTGATTTTCTCTAACCTGAGGGATGGCACAGAACCGAAATATGGAAGGATCACGCAATGCGGCCATGTACTTCAGGCAATCTTCAATGTGCATCAACGCATTGGTGACCATTTCATTCAAGCACTGTACCGCTTTGGTTGAGTTCTCCTCATACTTTAAATCCTATATTAGGATTTACAATTCACCAAAATGGAAGAGAATAGTCAGAAATTAGTCAATATGGGTAACATCAGACCTCAGATAGATCTTGAGAGTAGTATGTATGCACCTCGAGCTTGTCAGCATATTTGCCCCAAATATCACGAGGCCAAAACATGCGGGATTTTGGTATCTCGTTAATGTCCTCAAGATAATCTCTGATAATGTTTGTTTTCTGCAAATAAGGAATGTGTTATGAATGTTTCGATGATAGAAGGTTGCAAAATAGGAAGAAACATTGTACACTCATAATACGTTGCTATACCTGTAGAAATAAACCCATTGAATTTGAAATCTGCTCCCAATCTGGTGTCAAAACTTCAGTTCCCGCAGCAAGGAAGAGTTTCGACAGACCTAAACCCACAAGTCCAGCAACATAGTGGCAATATTCATCGTAGTCATCAACCGTTTCTACCTGTGTACAACAGTGAAAACTGGATCGGTATACAAATGATTTCATATCTTCACGAAACATATTAATAATTTTTGGTACTTCAATACAAGAATTACTACATGGCATATCATAGAACAAGATGGTAATTAAAAATCAGATTTGGCCGTTATGATCAGAGTAAGCATGAAACAACTTTAACTGAAACAGAAACCCCAGTCTAGCTCAAGAAAGCTTGTCACCATAGTTGAAAAACAAATCCACACTAAGAAAAACGCTTCGTATGACAAACCTCCTGGCAGATAAACTTGGCCATGCCTGCACCCATTCTTCTAGTAATTTCCTCAATAGCCTCTTGATATCTTCATTAAAATAACAAAAATTAGTATTGTCAGAAAAAGCTGATTAGAGTTTCAACAACTTCAGCAACACAATTAATAAACGTGAAAAAACATGAGAAGCAAAAAAAATATAAAATAGAACAGAAGTGCAGGTAGCAAATATTAGAACAAACCCTTTTTCAAGTTCCAAAAAAGCAGCAGCAACATGGTGAAATTGGTCCATTAGAACCTTGTATTCCTTCGTACCACCTAAAGTTGAATGAGTAAAATCTATAAGTTTAACAGTCTAACAATGATGGCCTGGGAAAGAATAAAAAAATGTGAAGAGACTCTTCAGACTTGCATGAATAGTGCCAGTCAGTATTATATATGTGCTGGTGGAAAGCAATCAGGATGGGAACTTTTTCATCAGTAGGTATGCTTGTATCATCCTCTGTCGTAAAAAAAATAATAATATGAAATTAGCAGCAGGAGCATGTAAAAGGAAAATGGATCTAACATGAAAACATTTCAAAAACAGAATTTTTTGCAGATTTGAAAGAAGCCTCATTAAATGAAGCATAGTAAAGAGACACTAACCGACAGTATCAAGAGCTCGGAGAACCAAGTAGAACACACAAACCTATAAAAACAAAACAAAAAAGATGCAATGCAGTGAGAAATGCTTCAAGATTGACATCAGCTATATTGATGGCAAGTGATTACGTGATATAGCAATAGAGCACAAGAGGTAATGTATAAGAAGATTGTTCCAGAAGCAATAGATTCCCAAATCACGGAAAAAAAAAACAATCTGCATTTAGTGCAGCTCACACTAAGTGGCCAATAAAGATGAAATCTCAGAGCATGAATCTATAGCAATCGATTCTACAGAAGAAACCAATGATCGTCAAATAAATGTGCGTTAAGATATTTTGATTCCTGAAGAAATAAAACTTACGGCGTTACGAAGGTCGGTATTGAGTTGCTGGATGACAAGAGAGAAGCTTCGAGAAACCTTGTGGAGCATCGAATAGCAGAAACCCCAGTGTGGCTCAGGCGGGATCTGCTTCTCGGCTTGCTCAATCGCACGTTTCATCTTCAGAAGCGGATATATATCATCCGGATATCTCAGAATCGTGCCCAAGCTCGTCATTGTTTAGGAATTTTTGAACCAGAAATCAGTGAAAACAATGGCGGATTCGAAAGCAAACTTGTTCTGCCACGATCCACGATTCAGAGACACACCACTTGGAACAAACGGGAGTGAGAAATTGCAGGAACCCTCACCTGCGATGTGGATCGATGCAGCGAATCTGCTATTTTTGGATTATTATTATTTTTGGCTAATTTATTCGTCGATGAAAACAAAGATGGAGAGATGCATTTGTTTCCCAAAGCCAGCCACTTGGCTCGAGGATTCACATTTTTTTGTTTTTGTTTTTGTTTTTGTTTTGTTTTCTTGTTAAAAAAACGTTAGAGGAGGCTGTTGACAAAATAAAAATAAATGTTAGAAATTTTGTAAAAGGGCCACGAATATGAAAAGAAAATAAAAGTAATACAATTTGTGGGCATTGAAACAAATCAGCCCATTTTGATATCAGAATCTCTAAAATGTGTGGAGGAAACACAGTCAGAAATAAATAATTTTTTAAAAATTTTCCAATATTACGAATGATCAAGTCAGTGAAGCCAAAAAAACAAACAAAAACGGGAATGGTATCTTTCGAAAAAAAAAAAAAGGTATATTTCTAGATTTACAACTTCAATTATTTATTTTACGGCAAATTTTGAGGAACATGACAAAACAATAATGATGTGTCACTATATTATTGGGTGTAATTACGTATCATCTAGAGTGTAACTACCAATTGGCACACGATAACACACGGTGGTTGTCACCAAGTTTGCTTAAAGGGTAACTAACTAACTTCCTTTGGATAAACTAAATAAAGAAACAATCACAATCACAATTTTGAAAATGGCGAATCAACTTAGGGTTATCACCACCATGTCTCCTTTCGTTCTTAACCAAGAAGACGTTCTCGATCTTTGGGAAGTCGTTAACCTTTCCGACGGCGATTACTCGGACGATTCTTTTTCTCTAGATAGTATTTCCGATGATGACGTCATATCTTTGGACGACGACGCTTCCTTTGTCTTACCGACTGTCATTTCTCCGCCGCCTCAATTGCTCCCTGTTGCTGACACTGGTGATCTCGCCGCGGATCTGGATCTCGACGGCCATGTTGATGGTGATGGCGATGATGAAAATGATCTTGGATGGGCTCAAATGCGGATGATGTTTCTCGGTGAAGGTTCTCGTTATGATGACGGTGACGAAGATCGCAGTGGTGAAGATGGTGAGTACGATGATTCCTATGATCTCGACGAAGAGATGGTGCCGCGAAGCGTAAGTAAGAAGCTGGGGAGACAGAGGATGAGGAAATTGGGGAAAAGAGCAATCGCTAAGATCTCAAAGAAGACTCCGTATTCTCACTTGATACCGGTTGGTTGCGTTGGTGGTAAGCATGGTTTCGGCATGAAATTCAAGTAATGATGATGGATCTCCCAAGTTTCAATCGGATGGTTTCTTCAAACAACTTAGTAGAATTTCTCAGTTTCTCCTTTCTGGATTAATTCATGTGTAAATTTGGTAGTTTAATTTCGATTCATTTTTTAAGTAAAATCGGATATTTTTTAAACATGTGTTATTGAAATATTAATCAGATTGTGAATCTTTGGTTACACTTGCACTGTCACTTGGAGAAGATGATCGATCAATCGACGATCAGAACTATTTGGTAGATTTATGTGAACCGTAGAAATGATAAGGACATAGTGTTAAACTGTATCAATGATTTAACAATTAACAAGAATAAAGTATTTGTTTGGTGGTAGTTAATTTGGTTATCTCTATAAGCTTTACAATATTTTGATAAATGTTGGTTGCTGCTTAAAGAGTCATTCTCGTTGGATGTAAGCATCAGTCTGAATTTCCACATGTGAGTGGTTGACTTGGAGACTTTGGGGTTACTGTTTTTCTTCTGATTAATAAATCATGTATTGCAAAAGATGCTGATTCTATTACGATCGTTGGATGGCTATCAATCTGAGACGTTCAGAATGCAAAAGATAATTATAATAAATATGTGAAGTGAATCCGTTTATCTCACCTTATAATCAAAACATTAGAATCCAAATTTGTTGCGACGGAATCATGATCTCGTAAATATCTGAATTTTGAGATCAGAGCAGATTAGACCAAGGAATAAAACAAAACTATATGGAAAAGAAAGTATAACACGCCGTTTTTTAACAAGCTAAACGTCACGCAGTACACCAACATAACTTGAGAACGGTGCAAAGTTTTTGATATTTGTTGTTGTTTTTTAATCTAAACAGATAAGGAGAAGACAAAACAAAACCCCAGCTTAAACCATACTTTCACTTTTTCTTCTCCGTCCGAGCTCAATAGTGAAGCAGAGATGGCTGTGAAGATCAGGCTCGCACGTTTCGGCTGCAAACATCGACCTTTCTTTCGTGTTGTAGCCGCCGATGACAAATCACGGAGGGACGGCAAACAAATCGAGGTTTTAGGTTTTTACGATCCATTGCAAGGTTCGTCTCTTCACCTCTACCTTCCTCATTTATCAGAAATTTAAACACTTTTTGATGTCTCTTTTTACATGTAACCATCTCAGGGAAAGACGATGAGAAACGAGTGAGCCTCAAATTCGACAGGATCAAGTATGATTTTTTCCTTTGAATTCCTGTTTGTATCTATATTTAGAGTTACTAGATGTTAATATTCATGATTGTTTGATAAGGCTGAAGAATTAGTTTCGACACTATGCAGGTGATGATCTTCATTGAATACTCCAGAAAGCTTCAATTTTTATTTTGAAATGTCACTATGAAACTACGAACAAAACTTAAACCTGTTGAGAGATGAAACAGATTAGTTTGTGTGATTAATCTATGAGAATGGACCATCCAATTGTAGATATATATTAGCCATAGATTCCGTTTTCTTTCATCATTTTAATCTCTATTCTCTAAGGTCGTAAATGTTTAGACTGTATTCTCTAATGTAACATTTCTCTGAAGAGAGATTATTTATGTTCCAACTCCAATTTGGTTTGGTGACATATATGTTTTCATCTCGTTGCTTTTTCAGTCCCTTGTGTTTCTACTCCTAAATGAATCACTAGTTAATATCTCTATTTTCTTTTGCTCCTTACTCATTGAAAACAATCATCTTCCCTTTGGTGTATTGCATGATTTTCATGAGGCTTGGTTTTGTTTGTATAATTGCTAAAATTCGAGAGCACAACTGTTGAAAGAAATTGATTCGCACGCATTTGGTTTTGTACTCTCCGTTGGGTTATCTCTGATATCTTTCTCATTGCAGATACTGGTTATCGGTTGGAGCTCAACCAACAGACTCAGTTGAAAATATGCTTTTCAGGGCTGGTTTGGTACCCCCAAAGTCTATGGTAGTACTAGCTTCGAAAAATGGACAACAATCTACAAACCACCATTTTTCACCTATTACAGGTGAAATCTTGAACTAGGAATGTTGATGTAATGTTGCTTTACAGGTGAAATCTTGAACTAGGAATGTTGGTGTAACGAAAGTTTGATGAATTTTTGATTTTTCTCAATATAAGCATGTCTTTCTGTTTTCATATTACTTTAGACTGAATGGGCTTTGGTCTGAGGCCCATAATTGAATATGAGTTGTCAAAAGAAGCCAGCTTTTGAGCGTAGTACATGGAATTACTTCACTCTTACCGCTCTTAAGTTTTATGTACTTGGGCTGAAGTAATATTGTTTTGGTGTGCTAAAGACAGAAATTATTTATCTTCTAGCCAGCGAAAGGATTATTATGATCTTGTAGATTAAGAATTTGTTCTTACCTTTTGGATATATTCTTTACCTCGTACGCATGCAATATCTTTTTTCAACAAAATAGTAATATTTTTCATAGAGGTATAAAAAACTTTATATTGCTTCTTCATCCTTTTTATTCTTCTTTTTGGTCTCCATATTTGCCAGAATATCTGTATCGTCTAAATAAATACTATGTGTATATATACATGTTTTGTTGAAGACACATTCAAGAGTATTGTCTAAATAAATACTATGTGTATATATACATGTTTTGTTGAAGACACATTCAAGAGTATTGTTAAAGTCAGCAGATAAAGAAACTATGGGTAAACTGTTTAAAACTTAGTATTCTAATCTCGAAAAAGGATTAATAGTTTTACCAGATGAAAATAAAATAAAATATCTATGTCTAAGGACATTACAGCTCTCCTGGCCCAACCAATCTCTTGCTTCGTATCCCATTAGATTCTCTCCGTCTCTCTCTCTCTCTCCCTTCAGCAATGTTCATTGTTCGTATTATTACGGCATCTCTGTCTCTGACCCTCTCGCTGCAACATCTGTCCCAATTCAGACAACTTTCCTTTAATTTTCATACACACCTTCTATTGTATATATCTTCAAAAATCCACCCTCAACTTCCTATCTCTATATAAGTCATTCTCATTATCTTGGTGTTGATGGTCTCAAGTCTCAGTCCATCAGCTAACCAATCTGTCAGCATCTAGTCAGTATTGTAAATTCTGAAATATTACATAATATATTTTCATAAGTTAAACACCTATTTGATTTTAGTTTTTTACCTAGTTAAGACATGGGATATGACTTGAGTCAACCCTAGAAAGTAGAAACATTTGAAAGAAAAAGTATCAATCACTAAATACCGACAAGTTGTTTTCAGGAAAAGACAAAACTCAGTGGGGAAAAGGGGCACTTATGATTTTACGAAAATAAGAAAAACAAAATTTGATTAAAAAAAAAAAGGTTGTCTTTGTTATTTCTTGGGACCCTTCTATCTTTGATAGTTGTATGCAACTATTAGCGTCTCTGGACCACTAGAGTCCACGAATGTGTGCTTTGATAGCAGAAAATATCAAACAAAATAAATATATAAGGAGTAGGAAGCATAAGAAGAAACAATAGTAGCTTACTTAAAAAGTCATGTAGCTCATACTAGAATATACATTAGGCATGTTTATATATCTAATGCTAAGTTAATGAACCATTAATCGGAAAATAATTTGTGATGTTGATTCATCAAAATTCGTTATAACCTACTCATACACGCACAATCCCGAATTTAACTATATAACTTATGACATACATCAACCCTAATACAAACCACCAAAATAACTCCTTAATTAACAATATATATATATATATATTCAACTTAAGTAAAGAAATTACAACTTCAAATGTGATTTGGAGGATATTAATTTAATCAAAATGTTTTTAGGAGACAGAGAGAGATAAAGATTAGGAACATGATTAGTTTACGATTGGGAGAAAGATGAAGAGAGGGGTTTAGGTCGACCAACTGGTTGTTAAGAATAGAACCTCCTTAACCATACATGTTATATATCAACTTTCACTATAATTTTCTTCTATCTCTACCAAAGATTTGACTCCAAGAATCAACAAGCAAGAAGCAGAAAGTTCAAGCACCAACCAGATTATGGTTTTCTGAAGCAATATCTTCAGAAAACAAAGTCGTTCTTTGATTTTCTTGGCTCTGTTTTCCTTTATTTTTATAAAAAATAAGAAACACAAAAGTTTTTATTTTTCGTTCTTTCTTATGAGGGAGGGAGATAATGGTATGGGTCTTTCACGTGTGACATTGATGAGATGATGAATTCAAATTATATTTCATTAGAAGAAGGGAAAGAAATAAAAAAAAACAACCACGAGAAAAAGACGTAACCTTTGATTTCTTTCTCTTAAAATTTCTATGAGAAAGCAATAAAATCTTTTACATTTTGTAGTTTTGGATCATAAAGTTTTTTAAAATAAGATTTGGCTGGTCTCCTTCAACAACAGATCAGAAGCGGCATTTTTATTTCCAGGTAATTTATTAAAATCCTCTCTTCAATTCCTTTCTTTTTTTTTTGCTTGTCACTGATTTTGCTTACATTTCCATAATTGCATGCATGAAAATCTTACATGTTTCTTGGCAATCTACTCATTCTGGATCCTGCTCTGTTTCAATTGTTTTTGAATCTTTATTTAATTTCAAGCATTTCTTCCATTAGTTAAGTTTTAAGTAATGATGAAAAAACTCTAGTTTCTGTTGATATAAAATTTCCAGCTGTTACTTTTATGACCTGATCATAAGGATAAGGAACTATGGAACTCAACTGAGCCAAGAAAGACACTCCATTGATACACTACGATGGAGAATTATCCAGAAAGACAGTTTCCTCCTGGAAACGCAATGATCCACATGAATACTACAGTTTCTTTATCTGAAGAATTACCTAGTAGAGAAGGTACTGAAGCTAACAATGTCTCAAACTCACAAGAGAGGCAAGCATTGTCCAGATTTGGTGGAATCTCGCAAATGCAGGACATTGATCAAGATTTTGGTTCTTGGAGAGATCAAGCGATGAACGCGATGGCAGGTGCTACAGGGATTCTTCATACCGGTCAAGGATTGTCCCTTAGCCTTGGTTCACATATTCTTCCTGGAATTCATCAAATGAGCCATCAAAATATGGCGCCAAGATCTGAGCATTTCAGATGCAATGAGTTTGCAACAGAGAGCTTTCCGGGTGGGAATCAGAATTTGGATGTTGTGAGAACAATTCCCAACTCAAAGTATCTAAAGGCGGCTCAACAGCTTCTAGATGAGGCTGTTAATGTAAGAAAAGCTCTGAAGCAGTCTCAGGCAGAGGGAGATAAGAACAATGAGAACCCTCAAGACTCTAGCACGAAACCTCCTGCTGAAATCTCTCAATCGGAGAGACAAGAGATGCAGAGCAAGTTGACAAAACTCTTGTCAATGTTGGATGAGGTAATGACTTAAGACCTATCTTCTTTGATCAAGGGATTGCTACTTCTTTTATCATGGGATCTTTTGTTGAATCGTTTGGAAAATAGATATGTTGAGATATTTGTATTTGATCTTTGGTAAAGGTGGATAGAAGATACAAGCAATATCACCAGCAGATGCAGATAGTTGTATCCTCGTTCGATGTGATAGCAGGTTATGGAGCGGCTAAGCCATACACAGCACTCGCACTTCAAACCATTTCTCGCCATTTCCGTAGCCTAAGGGATGCCATATCCGGACAAATCCTCGTGATAAGGAAATGCCTTGGGGAACAACAAGATGGATCGGATGGGAATAGAGGTGGGATTATAACCCGGCTTAAGTATGTTGATCAACATTTAAGACAACAAAGAGGTTTTATGCAACCTCAAGCTTGGAGGCCTCAACGAGGTCTACCTGAAAACTCTGTTTTGATTCTCCGTGCTTGGCTCTTCGAGCATTTTCTTCACCCGTAAGTCTATTCTGAATCTTTTATTTTAGCTGATTCTTCATAACTAATGCTGAATACTCTTTGGAAACATGAATAGTTACCCAAAGGATTCTGATAAGATCATGCTAGCAAGACAAACGGGCTTGAGCCGGGGTCAGGTAAAAAATGTTTTTCTTGAAGGTTACATGATCTTTCTATTTGTAGTTTCATTTATTTATTGAATGTTGTTTTTTTGCATGTCTGCAAAAGGTTTCAAACTGGTTTATAAATGCGCGTGTGCGTTTATGGAAGCCAATGGTGGAGGAGATATACAAGGAGGAATTCACAGAGAATGATTCCAACTCGTCTTCCGAAAATACTCCAAAAAGGTCCGAGACAAGACCTGCTGCTGCAGATGATGAAGATCCAGAGCAAGAGTTTTCACAAGACCGGGCCAAACCGGACCATGGATTTGGATATGGTGAGGAAACCATGGTCCAGGGCTGTCAAATGGATAGTGGACAGTTCATGGCGGTTGAGCCTACATATCATGTGGCTGAGATGTCAAGATTGGGTGGTGATTGTGTGTCTTTGACTCTAGGGCTTCAAAACTCTCAAGGACATAGTAATGTTGTGACTATGTCTAGTGAGGCATACAACAGCTTTTCTGGGGTGGATATTTATGAAAATGTCATCCCGGGAGCTGAACTGGAGTATGTTAATTCCGGGAGTCGCCAGAACCGGATAAGTTCTTCACAATTGGTACATGATTTTGTAGCTTGAAGAAGAAATCAATGGAGAGGAATAAATCATAGGTGTGTGAGTGATGTTATGATCAGTTTCAGTTCTCTCTAGTGGAAGAAAGTTGGTAAGAAGAAAAAGTTGTAAAAATATTTGTATAAAGAAAACATTCTTTTGTGCAAGATTATAAGGGAAGTTAGGTCACTGGGACCGAGATATGCAAGAAATAAACCCTTATCCCTTTAAAATTTGTAAAAAAAACTATTGAAATATTAATATTAATTTGACGAAATTTTATATTAAATAGATTGCAATATTCATATATTTCAAAAAGTTATTTTGAAAGAGCATCTCTAAATATATTTGAAATTTTAAAATTGTTGATAAATACACGTTTATTTATTGTCCAATGATTTGTCTTTTTATGCAAGAGTTATTATCATGATATCTGAACTAGTGGAAGCTTTCAAGAAAGAAAAAAGGTGAAATAATCCTTGCAGTTGAATTCTTCAGTAGTAAAAACAATATAGCTCAAAGCATTTTCATAGATTCGTTGCATGATAATCAAAACCATAGATATTTTAGTGATGTAGCAATTTTGCACTATTTCACCAAAACAGCATTCGTATGATAAGAAAGAATATATGTTTGGAGAAAAAAAGACTACATATATATATATAAATCAAACTTAAATGACAACTGTATTATCATTTCAGACTTATTGCAGTGTTAGTATCTTAGTATTATAGGTATACATATATTATACATCTCATAAAGTCGGCATCTATATAACATAAAGTCGATAGGTGATATGATCAGTTGGGAATGAGCTTGAAAGGAGGCCGGTCTAGCTTTGGTGTAGGACTGAAGTGGCCATAATCTCTTGAATTCATCCTCAGAATTCTCTCATGTTCATGTATTCTTCTTTCTACCACCTGTCCACATATAGAATTTATTCACCAACGTAGCACCCTAATTATAAATATACAAATAAGTATGAATATACAAGCTAGTTGGCAACTTTCTTGGTGTCTCTTTTTTTTTTTTTTTGATATAAAACTTTCTTGGTGTTAAAACAACTAACCTCTTGATGATTATCGTCTTGGCGATAGATGAGAATAGATGGTCGGCCTACATAAGGAAAAAAAAAGAGAGACTTAATTAGCTTGTTTGTTCTCTATATCCAAGATTAATGACTCGATTGAAATATAGCTAACATACTGTCTCCTTTTGGAAACTTGGTTTTATAGCCATACCCATAGTTTATTTATACATGGGTGTTGTTGAGTTATTTAGAAATAAGAATATCTAGAAATTAGTCATTGAGTAGTTAGAAAACACACATGTGCAGTACACGCTCTAATGTTATTATCTTAGTTTCTTAAAGACTGATCAAGCAAGTAATAGGCACATGAAGTTGCAGAAAAAGCTGCAAATAAAGGAATATATATATATGTACATATATAGAGAGAGAGAGGGTGAAAAGTAAGAAGCAAACCTGCAGAAGAGAGAGCAAACGATGAAACTGAAACAAGAAGAAAGATGAAACCTAGTTTCTTCATCAAAGGCAATATACCCATATTCTTCCTTTCAATTGTTCACTAAGACAAAAGCTAACTATAATGAAAGTGTTTGATATGCTCTTAAGCTATATCTTGTGGGTTTTAGATACACCTTATCAAAAAAAGAGATGCCCATGCGTTTGGTTTATCACTATATATAAAGGGTAAGGAAATAGTAAGGAAATAACACCACTACAAGTTAACTCTTTCTTAATCATTCTCTCAAAAAATAAAAATAAATAATCGGTTTTACATATTATAAAGATTCATTTGAATTTCAGGATAAAACTGTACTAACTATAGTTAAGTAAAATTACCATTACAGAACTTGATTCATCCATCAACTACTTAATTCAAATGTCTATTCATGCTTTTTGGTTTTATTTATTAATTGTTCATAAAAGTGGTGGGATTAGAGAGAAAGTTGAAAGGAGACCACTTTCCTCTTGTTGGCCACCATAAGTCTAAAGAAGTTAGTAGCTTAATTATTTAATATGAGTGGGTTCATTGTTTGATTTGGAAATAGACAACAATCATAGTCAAATCACCAAATATATCATCGTATTGGTAGAACCCTTGAAGACGAGGTATTCAACATCGATCAAAGTTATATTCTTATAATATGGTGCCATTTGTAGTTTTGTACTACTGACAAAATGAAACTTGTCTTCGGTTTATCAAAATCTACTGGATATTAATTTCACATCAGAATCTCTGAGCATTATTAAGAATCTTAATTTTTTTTTTGTCTCACAAAGTTTGATTTTCTATATTTTATAATAAATTTTTAATACTTAATGTTAATAAATTTTAAATTTCAAAAAATATTAATTGAATTTTTTCTAATTGTTGAATTATCATTGGTTTATAAACATTGGAAAGTGTACAATCTAAAAGAAATAATGTATTTATTATTCAATATTTATTGTTTCTTAATCTGTTTAATTTTCTCATAAAATCAATTGAATGTAGTATATGCAAACTGTCAAACTAATTAAATGGATAGCTGATTGAGTTTGTGGAAAAAGATAATAAAGTTGTTTAAACTTTGCTTTGATGAACTGATTCGTCGCAATAAATAACTTAAATGGATTGCTCATTAATTGAGATTATGGAAAGAGAAATTTTTTGTCTGAACTTTGCTTTAACGAACTGATTCGTCACTATAATTAATGTTCGACCTATTATCTTATAGTTTCACTTAAAATAGAATGTAAAGATGATATAGTGGATGATGATCGTACTCTCACGATTCTGATTTTCAGTTTTGTTTGTCATACATATTTTATTAAGCTGGTTTTAGTGCACATCCCATCAATAGATTTACTATAATCATTATTTTTCTAAACCATAAGATCCTAAAATTGAAAACACAACCAAAATCTGAACTGGAATGTTAAATTAACTCCATAATATCAAATTTCAACGAATGAAAATTCGTATTATCTTTTGTTTATCATTAAAAAAACCTTAACATATTTTGTATATATTAAAGATAGCATAATTTATCTTGTCAAAGATCACAATATGTCAATGTTTCAAGAGAAAATCTTGCACTTTGCAGCATGATCATAATAAACGTTTTTACTGCTAAACAAAAAAATCCAGATTTCTATAAGAATTAGATTTTTAATTAGGTTTTGGTCTAATGTTCTAAATCATCACAATTTATTTGTCAACCTGTTGGACTTGCTTTAGTGGCCCATCGATTGTTAGATTATTGATCCTTATTGACACCTCAGGCCTATTATGGAATTTTTGGGCTTTACCATTTGGTGGGCTTGTTTAAGGATATCGCGCATTTCTATTAATTAGTTTTTTACATAGGTTTTTTATAAGCATTCTATTTTATGAAAATGTTTTTCATTTTACTGTTTGTACTATTGTCATTGATGTGTCACCAGGCTCACCAGTCACCACAAAATAGGAGTTAATTAGATTTTGGTGTTCGGTCCTCTGTTCATTTTCATTGACTTGTAACATGAAGTGAGACCATCCAAAAACTCTGATTTAACCTTAGAATAACAGTTTTTACTCTTGAAATATCTTTTAACAACAACAACAAAAAACATTTTTGACTGCGAACTAAATTTGAAAGAAACTGTTTGAACTCAAAACATACTTTGATCGTAGACTCGTTGAAGCATAAACAATAACAAGTGTAAAGAAAAATTTAATTGTGTATAGTTGGAGGATATGACTTTTGACTTTTGGCGAAACTTCCTAGTTACACAATGCAAAATTTATTAAGTAAACTATAATATAATTCGAATGGGGTTGATTTGGATTGGACTAATTAGCCGCCTCTGCTTTTTTTTTTTTTTGTCTCATCATGAAAAGTTATCACGGCTTATTGTCTTTATTTTAATATATTTTCAATAATACTGAAACGTTTCTCGATGTCACATCATATAGAATTCATACAAAACAACGTTTTTATAAGCCAGTCTTGTAAATCTGTTGATTCCAAGCAAAAGTTAGTTTTTGGTCAACAATTTATTAATTGTTTTAAATTAAAAGTACATGTAACACCGTGTTACACTTCGCATCATAACCCTCCTTAATTTCGTTAGGACACATTACAATATCTTTGTTGAGCAATATTTGCGATTAAAAATGATTGTTTTCATATATTTTGTTGGTTTTAATATTCAGCTTATATTTATATGTTTATAACATCTATCTTAAATGATAGGAAATGAAAAAAAAAAATATTAAAACCCACAAACATGAGAATGTAAAAGACATATATGTAAGATAAAGAGTTAGAGAACATTTATTTTCCGGCTAAGGAAAAGAGTGAACATATACAGTATACTGATTACTGGAAATATTTGTATTTTAAAGAGTTTATAAACATTATTTTCACAATTATAAACATTTATTTGAAAGAATAAAGCATATGTAGGACCCGCAAATCGTCAAAAAGTAGAGGTATACATAGTATGAAACAAAATGGAAAATCCGAAAATCTTTTTCTTTTAAAAATATCGTATATAAATGACAAATCTCAATATGTTTACAGTATTTTCAGTCTAGAACAATGAAATAAATGAAAATTGAAATAAATAGTGGTTTTTTTATAATTGATAATAAAATATTTTGTGGATGACTTTTACCATTCATTTAATTGTGGGTGGGAATTCTGCTTTGTTTTTGTGAATGTAGAAGTGGAAGACTAAATTATTAGTCGCAGATGGATTAATTTTCCCAATTAATTTATTAGTTTCGTAGATTTATACATATTGGTACATACATTCACAAAACTTTAAGATGCATTATATAAAATAGCCAGTTAAATTTTACCAAAAAAAAAAAAATCAAAACTTCACATTTGATAACAGTAATTCACATCATTACCATTGATTTTATTTTGACATTTTCAATTGTTATCTACCTAATTAGCTCATATTTCTTTTCTCTTACTGTTTTCATTTTATTTTCCCAATGCTATGCAGTATGCACCAATTCATCGTCGGTGTTTCAAAAAAAATAAAAAAAAAATATAAGTTAATACAACTTTCAAAATGAAAATAGTTAATGATTAAAATATTTGCATTTTGTGTGCAAAAGTCTGGAGTTTCCGTCTTTAATGTGCTTTGGACAATTAAGAGTGATTAAGGTATACAAAAAGCACCGACGTCTTCCCATTATTGGCTGGTACTCCTTTTTCCCGAAGCTTTTGTAAACACTGTGAATGGTGTTTTTATTTGTTTCTTATATATATAAAGCAAATAATCTGGCCCAAAACAATATATTTATATATATATATGTAGTATATAAACGTGAAAGTATATAACTATATGATATAAAATATTATGTAGTATTTTCGATTCATTATCATTTATCTAGCTATTGATCAAAACATTTAAACTTAAATACTGTCAATTACCGAAATGAATAAGTAGGAATTAAAATATATATATATATATTTATAAGAAATTTCATCTTTTCTGAAGAAATTTATTTGGGTTAAAATTCCATAAATTGATATTTACAAAAATATTAGTAACACATAAAGTAGTTCAAAATACGTAATAGCCAGATAAATCGAGAAAAATGAATGTGTTTAAAGAAATACAGTTAACTAATCCAACAAATCTAATAAATTTAATTATATTGCTAACGTGTTCACAGGAGTCCATCGGCAAAAGAAAATATACACACAGAGGTTCGAACGTCATTGTTTGGCCCAAAGAACAACATATTGTATCAATTACTGTGCTGTTCATTACTCCCTCGTCTCCGAAACTTTGATGTTTTAGAATTTTTTATTTTCTTTAAAATATTTATTTCCAAGATCTTTAAATATATTTTAATAGTTAATATTAATAAATTGCAAACTTTAATGAATATTAATTAATATTGTTTGAATTATTAAATTATTGTTGGTTTATAAAACTGTAAATATATTAATTAATTCTTAAAATATGTGAATTAGTTGAAAAATCATACTTTGTGATAGGGAGACGGAGAGAGTATGTCTTAATTTAAAAAACATTCGTAGCACACATTCGACAAACAAAATTAATAATAAAAATATCATAACATGGTTGAATTATGGTCAATTGTTGAGGCTTATTAAAGAAGACTTATTAAAGAGGACTAATCAAAATCGAAAAGTCATTTTCGGAACTCTAGTTAATGACATCTCTGCCCTAATTTAACATACTGTTTAGATAATTACAATTTATTATTCCACCTTAAATACCTTTGCATGTTAAGTGGGGATACAATAAATAATATCCGGAGACTTCGTGCAAATCATTTGGCGTTTTATGTTTTACATCAAAAAAAAAAATGCCTGAAATTTTATAATTTGACCCTTGTAGCAAAAAAAAGAAAGATGTATAATTAAACCAATTGTATAAAATCGGTAACTGAAATTATTTGCATCACAAAATACTATTGTGAACATAAACCAATTGATTATATGTTAGGATTTAAGAGTCAATTGTATTTGTTCAGGTAGATCTAGGAGAACGAATGTTATAAAATCATTTAATTCGGAAATCTAATATCATGTGTTTTTAGGTCAAAGTACCGGCATATATTGTTCCCTGCAGATGACAAATTTGCCATAATTGATTACGTCTAGTAAATAATTATGTTTAAAAAAAAATTATGATTAACAGTTATTATAAAGATGAATTCATGAATTGTTTATGTAAACAATGAGAGATGTTTGTTTATATACAAAAACTATGCATTATAGTAAAAGCGTAAACATACAGACTGTACGGCCAAATAACATGTAAATCGTAAGCTATTAGTAATTACAGGTAAAAGATAAAATTTAAGAGAACAAATACATTAGAGTATAATATTGGGGTCTTACGTTTTGCCTCTTTTTGATTCTCAAAAAACTACAAAAAATTTAAGCAGTTAATTACATATCTTTTCGGTGTTCTTTATAGCCGAGATGAAAAAAACAAATAAGATGCCAATTTAGTTTATATTATTCGCTAGAGAGTCGACACATACACGCTACTCACTAGAAGGAATACTAACATGAAATATAGAAAAATATTACAAATATCAGGTAGAAGACTCCTTTATGAAAAAAAAAAATATAGAGGGCTTCTATCTGTAACACATGAATGAACCATCCGTGATCAATGGATATAAAACAATTTATGCAGCATCTAAAAGTATAATTCCGTCAAAAGGGTAGAATACGATTCCCCATTATTACTCACGATGTAGTATTAACCATTATTTTGTGATGTACTGGTGTATGGCTCTATTGGTGATAAATCGAACTTTGTAAATTCGAGATACGAAAATCAATAAATAAAAAACAAAAAAGATTATGTGTAGAGGCAAGAATACAAGAGGTTGGGATTTTACCTATAGGCTAGTACACATCAAAAACCTCAAAAAAAAAATCAGTAGAAAATCAGTTAAACATACTTCATAAGAATCTCACAATTTGATACGATATTTAGATATAACCCTTGGTTTTGAGTGATCTTCAGAGACTAAAATTCTTCTATGGTTATATTTTTGCTATGATATAAAAATAAAATTTATATTATTACAGAATACATATTTTAATTACAACATAAACCTAACATTTTGTCAAGTATTTTTTTACTATAATAATGAAAATTTGGAGTCATTTACGATTAACACACAAGAAACTATAACTAGATAGTACTTGTGATAAAATACAAAAACTAATAAGAATATAGTATTACAATATTAAGAAAAGGCATTGTGATCATGCCGCAACAGAGCCTTTATTACAAACACACTCATAACGATGATAGTGAAGAGACCTAACGCCAAAGACGGAACCATAAATGAAATAAAAAAGAAGTGGAAACAATCAAACAACAGACCCAATTTTGTACTATATTTATCTGTCTCTCTTTGGACAAGTCTTAACATCGGACAAAAATAAACGGCCCCAAGTTTGTGATTTCGAGGTTTTTAGGTCCACATTTAATACATCAACGCATCAGAAGACGCCATGAGAGGCTGGTTCATCATATAAGACATATTCATCTGATTCACGAAGAAATCATCACACTCCAAACCAGCCAGAGGATTCGAACACATGCCGTTGCTATTATTGTCGAGGAAATCGATTATGTCGTTGAGAGATTGTAGCCTGTGGCTAAGTTCATCGAGCTGAGCTCTAAGAACAGAGTTCTCTGCTTCAACGGTTAAGTAGTGCTGCGTTGTGATGCTTACACTTGTCACGATCTCACTGTTCTCTTTTTTCAGCTTATTAACCTGAGCCGTTAGATCGTCTAGGAGCTTCTGTTTCTTCATCCTCGATCTCCTTGCAGATTCACGGTTCGAGAGCATTCGTTTCCGTTTCCTTTGCTCCATGAGATTCTCCCCCAGTCCTGACAACGTTTGAATCGTCGACGAGGTTGTTCCCGACGACGACGACTCCATTCAGCAACACACAAACAAACAAAGAAGTCTTTTTTACGAGTAGAGAGATAAAATATTATAAAATGTTGGGTTTTATTTCAGGGGAAGTTAAAAACAGAACAGAACAGGACAAGTCCCAGATGACGAAAAACAAAGAAGAAAGATTTGAAAGCTATGGTTTTTAATTATGCGTAAAGATGGAGATTATTCAGAAATCATGAGACATAGTAAAGCCAGTAAAGAAAGACAACAGAGAAAGATTGAACGAGATGGGTCCTGCGCCTGATTGTGGAATTTAACATAAACCCAGAGAGAAAGATCTCACTGAGTATAATCGGAGACATGTGTCTCAAACACCAAGAACTGCTGATTAAGCATCAAGCGTTTCTTTTCGAATTTTTTTGGGTCTCACAAAAGCTGAGATCTTTATAATGAATCTTTGAAGGAAAAAAAAAACGAAATTAGGGGAAGAAGGAAATAATTAAAGGCAATATCTTCGAGAGAAGGAGAGAAGGAGAGGAGGGGGCTTTGAATGATTTAGGAGAAAGAATTTATAGAAGAAAAAATCAAGAAAAGCGTTTGTGTGTTATTGCAACTTGATGGTAAAGCGATACATTTGTTTGGATTCCATTAGGGGACGAAGATTCTTTCTTTCTTTATTTTTTTTAATTTTTTCCTAACTTCTTTTTGGAAACATTTTTTCCTTACCCTTTAAAAAGGTTTATAAAGGAGTTTCTACATTATTTTTTTCAAACATAATTACTTATTGAATTTATTTATTTTAACTTAATCTTCCGTTTATTATTTGAGGGGTTTTAGGGGTAATTATAAAGTAGTCTAATTAACCTAGTAAATTAACTAGACTTACACCTTTGTGTCATTAAGTCGAGATAATAATTTTATATTTTAATTTACATTCCAAAAACCATTAGGAACTTTACTAGTTTTGTTTTAGAATAAATTATTAGAATTATTTTTATGCTTCAAACGAATCTATACTTCAGTCAAAAATGTTTTCGTTTGTTCATGAATTATATTATAATTAGACCCTAATGACTTACCATTTTAAATATCATTTTGATTTATGTTACTATAAATCATAGTTAAATGACTTTGACGTTCAATCTTATACACTGTTGTAAGATGTATATATGTCAAAGGCGGAAGCTTACACAAAAACTTGCCTAATTTCTTCTTTTTTTTGTTTAATAGTAACTGTGATTTCTTAGGAAGAAAGAAAATATAAGAAAACAAGTACATATTCTTTTACAAATAATGCAGATGAAAACTTTTCTCTATTTCTTCTTTTCTTAGTTTGTTTTATGAGAAAAAAAAGATTTTCTTGTTTTCTCCTTTTTACTATTACCACTTAAAAGTAAAAATTAAGTTGAGAAAAAGAGGAAACCGGAACTTAGTTAATTTATTTGTTAAATCTTCTATAGTAACTATTAAGTGATATGTTCATGTCACGACTAGAGGAAAGGAAACATCAATAATATAGATGTGGTGCATACTATTTATTTATTGTTTAGACCATTAAAGCCAGAATTTGTCGGGAAAATCTAAGAAACTGATTTGTTTCAAAATCAATTACCACCAATACTAAATAAAATAAGAGGCAAAAATGTGAATAAAAAATGAAAAGTCTGAAATAAAATAAAATAAAAGGAGATTTAGAAACACAACGGAATCTGTGCTTAGAGTAAAATTGAGAAGAACATGTGTAAGTAGGCAGACGAAGAAGAAAAGGTGAGAGGGACATGTGAGGTTAGGAAAAGAACTCTCCAGACTCAACACAGCTGTTTCACTTCCTAATCCTTCCCCAACTTATTTTTCCTAAGTTTGATTCTTCGTGTAATTATTCTTCAATTTCATTTTAAAATTATTCAATTCAGATAAATTATTCAGATGATGATAGTGATTCAAGGATGGCAGGTTGTGGACGGAATTTAACATGAAATTATTAGGTTTTGAATTAGTAAATTACTTGTATAATAGTAATCTAGTACTCTATGCTAAATATAATTCCACCGTCTGACTCTGATCACATATGGTATTTTTGTCTATAAACTTGTCTTACAAAACTTTTAATTTACAATCAAAGTCATTTCACTTTTTCTTTTCAATTTAAATATTTTGGGAAATTGTGGAAGAGATCCACTGATCCAGCCCACTTCCCAAAATCGATGCATGAATTTCACCGAACACATTCACTCTAAATGCTTTTCAGTCTACTTATATATAGCAAAACGTACAGTGAAAGAAAAAAAAACGAATTTAACATTATTAGTTGGAAAAAAAACTTACATTATTTACAACACACCAGATATCTTATTCATGCTATTTCACTGAGATCATCGTCCTTAGTCTTAATTTGCACTATCATTGATAATGATATTACTCCAATTTCAACAAACGATTCTCCGATTTTAATTAAGAAAATACATGTGCTGTCCGTTTATTACACTACACATTCACGGTTCACATGATTACAGTTTTGATTGACGTTTAAATTAGATATTTTAATCCCAAAGTACAATTATTATTTTTACAGTGGCTACTGACCTTAGTAAAACATCTTTTGGCCTTTGAAGGAAATAGATGGTCTGCAAAAAGTTCAAGTGATCCTTTCTGTGATTTTTTTTCTTTCTTTTAACTCCTTTGTATATATATATATATATATAACTCCTTTTAACATGTGTATATATATAATATTTATAAAAAATCAAAAAAAAATCCAAAGCTCCATCATATTTCAATTTACACAAGTATAAACTCTGGGACTAACGTATTGCAAACCGAGATATAATACAATTTAAGCCAATCAAAAGTATATATGATCCTTTAATCTCGTGGATAATATCACAAAAATGTCAAAGAGATATTTTAAAACACACGCAAACAAACAATGTCGCAGGCAAAACGCACAAATAGTTTTCACTTCAGATAAATGTACAAGTCTGTTGCTTTAAGAAGAATCTATTCCTCATTTGAAAAACAAAATCACAAACAAATTCTCTCAGTTTTATTCAGCCTCTTGCTTTATGATCTCATCTTCTTTCCTTTCGCCATTTTAGAACCCGAAAAACTGGAAACAATGTAACACTAATTATATATGAATATAAACAAAAATATCAAACGTCAAGTTGATGTTTATGAATATTTAGTTCTTACCAGTTTCTTCTTTTTCTTCTTTTTTTCAATGTATGCCAAAATCTCCTTCTGACTCACAAGAGCTTCTTCCAAAGCCTAAAACCGAACAAAAAAAATCAAGAATTCAATCATCGATTTTTAGGTTAATTAAGAATCAGAATTGATTACTTTCTGTAACAATTTTTGTTAGTTTAGATTTTTCTTACCTTCTTGGTCTCAGTCAACTCTTGCTCAAGCGCTTGAACACGGTTAAGTGCGGCCTGAAGTTTCTCCTCTTTCTCAGATTCAACCTTAGCAGGTTTCAACTCAAGGAACATGCACTTATCTTCCAGCTCAGCCATACGTTTCACCATCAACATATACTCAGAGCTCGAGACTGGTGCTGCGAATTGAGATTGATTCTGCTTGGACATTGTAGATTCCTCATAACAGACTGAGTTCCCATATAATGCACCCTCTGTGAGTTTCCGTGGAACGTCCTTTGATAGCCTAACCATTGCAACAATGCCCATCACAAAGGCCATGACCCCTCCCACTAGTAATCCATCCCCTTTCTTCGGTGCCCCCTTCCCTACGTAACACTCTAACCCTAGAGAGATTTTAGTACGTGCAGGAGAGGAAACGATTTTTTTTTTTTTAAGTTTGAGCTAAAAATGTGAGTGTCTACATATACCTTTAGAGATTGGAATTTTTTCAACTCTCGGAGTTTTCGTAGGCCAAGCCATATCTATGGACTTGTCAATGGTTGCGATTTGCTTCTCACACGCATTGTATTCATCAATTTTCTTCTTGCTTCTCTCAAGACTCTGCAGTGTTAATGGAGAATCTCATTAAAGCGTATTCTAATTAGTTGATTGAAAAGATATATTATGGGTCTTTAACTTACTTCCGGGACTGAAGCTGATCTTCCTTGGTATATATGCTTGTGTTCATCTTCTGAAATCGGCGAGAACTTGGCTTCACGGTTTATAGCCATCTGCTTCCATTAATCATTTTTAATGATATTCAAGAAAAATTTGTCTAATCTAATAAATTTCAGTTCCTAATTAAGGAGTATGTAAATTGTTAATTACCTTGAGAACCTCAGGATCATTCCATGGACCTTTGTCAGAGCGCATACAGCCTCCTTTGTCTTCACAAGTGCAAGCGCCTCCAAAGAAATCTGGCAACTCACTGTTTACAATGCAAAACATCTAATGAGTATTCCACTTTCAATAGCGAAGCAGAACATATATTTAATAACTTCAGAGACGCGTGATCTTTCCTAGCATCGATGACTTCGAGCAATTTGCTATGATATTTGTTACCAAGAACATGAATCTTAGCTGTGGTCTTGGGATCAAGAAACGATTTAACTGTGCTCCACAAGAGCCGGAACCCAGAACCCGCATTGATGATGAACATTCGATTCAGCGTCTACAAGAAAATCGGGAACTCAGCAATTTAAACGCTCGATTGTTTATTTGTTCATCTAAGTTTTTTTCCATGTCAGTCTTAATCCTTAAAATCGTCAAGAAAACATTTCTTTGTTAGGAAATATTAGAATTTGAAACAATCGATGTCTAATTAGCTACATGATCATTGGAAAGTTAAGTTTTTGATGATTGGGAACGAACTATATATATACCTCAGGATAATTGTCGTTGTCAATCTTGAGGAGTCTTTGAAGAAGCTCTCTGGCGGATTTGCTGAAGTTCTTGAGCCCCTAATCACTCAAAAAACGCACATACAGAGTTTCATACTATCGAAATTTACCCTTATGAATTTAAAGAGATGAAAAATGGATTTATCTTATACGTACCACGCCTTGCACGTCAAGAATAGTCGTGCTCTGATCAATGTGCTTATTGGCTGCCACAGAACAAGAAGGAAACTTGACCTTGAAAGTCTTCTCGAACTCTTTGACATGGTATTTCACGTACCGGTCCATTGTTGTCACTTGGAGTAGCTTGTTAGCATCGATTTGACCTAATCTCTCAATGTAAACAGGCCTGCCTTCTTTGTCTACTCCATGATAACCTTGAGGGTAATGCTTCATCACTTCATCGATCTCTTCGAACTCAAATTCCTTCATCATAATTAGAAAGATACATTATAGATTTTTTCAAAGAATATTCACACTCGGAGATTTTCGGACAAGGATTCACCTCGATGATCGTGTCAGCGCCGAAATCTTTCCTCCATTGAATCATGTCACTCCACATTTGCTTAGCTTTCTCAATGTCAAATTTTCTTGCTCTCAAGAATCTGTTTATGTTTAATATGAAAATATAAATCTTTTTTTTTTTATCACATTTCATAATACGCATTATGATACTAAAACACATTTTTCTTGAAAATAATAAATATGGAATTCTAATATATACAATTCTGATATGGTCGGATATTGATTTTCCTTTAAACTTAATATCCGGTTTAAAATTTCTAATCTTATTGGTTGTCTCGAATGCTGTCATACTCTTAATGAATTTTTTTTTTGGTCTTGCAATAACTCTTCTGAAAAAGGTAATAAAATAAAGAGATTGAATAGGAATGATAAGAAGAAAAAAAAAAATAATACCGAAGCATCATGTGGAGATCATCGAGTTTGGATGGCAAGAGCTCGTCAAGAACAAGAGCTTGACGAAAAGCATCAAGAGCTTGAAGATCTTCTGCGTCAATGTCATCCTCAATCGGCACGGACATAACCCTGCTGCTGCTTCTCCGGCCTTTTTTCTTGAATGAGTTTTTGAATCTGGTCGACGATCTTATCGCTTTCTTCTTCAACGAGCACATCTTCACTATCCTCCTTTCATCATCCGACATCTCTATCTCTAATTTAGCAAAGTCAATTTGCATTAGTCTTAAGAAAAAGTATCACGGATTAAGGCAATAACTAAATTTACTAACCAGGTTTGGTCTCAGCCATGGTTAGATGAGTTTTAAAGCACTCTGTTTCACACGGCAATCGGATACCTACCAAGACAATATCATGAAGATCATTAAAAAAAAAAAATGTTTGGATAAATTTGTATGAGAACTGATCAGATGGATCTAAAGAATCAAGATAAGAGAAAAATCAAAATGTGTTTAGTACCCAAAGAAGAAAACGCTAGCGAGAAATATCGAGACTATTTTTTACCTTAATGGAGATGAGTGTTTGAGGAAGGCTAAGGGAGGTTGAAGATAATGGAGAGGCTCATTTGGAACAAGATGATAACATGTACACAACTATTTAGTTCTGTTTTTAACAATCTATATATTGACAGGGTCCTACACTTTTTAATAAGATATTTAGATAGTTATAAGAAAAAATCTAATTCGATTTAATTAATAAATATAGTCAAGTATAAAACAACCAATTGCCTGGTTTTGGTAAGTAAATAAATTAAATATGGGAAAAAGATGTGTCGTTGTATTAAGCGAAGTGCAGCCCACTCCTTCAACATTTCGTCAATGATAAAAAAATCTTGATGTCAACCCAAAGTATCTCATGTTGTTTTTATTTGTAACGTAAGATTATCTTCCAACTTTAAGTCTTGAAACACTTACAGATACAGTAAATTTGGTTTATAGTAAACAATGGAAACACCAAACAAAATTGCTGTTATATATTATTAAGAATAGGAAAGAATCTTATTTTTTTCAAAGGAAATTATTGCATATATAAGTATATATTCAAATAGTTTCATATTCGTAAATAATATATCTATCACCACATGCTGATATTCCCTACAGACGGTGCTTCGAGGCATTAATTGTTTCTTTGTTCATTTATACAATATCCATTCACAATTATAGGTTCATTAAGGAATATACATATGACATTAGAATCGTCGTAAATTTGTACAAGAAGCCAAAATTTATATGTTATGATTAGTAATAGACATATGACACTGCAAAAGTTTTGCCATGTTCATATTAAAGTCTGTATCAAACTTATAGTCGTAATATTTAGATAAAATGATTTCAATTTTTTTTTCTTATAATGTTAGCAATAAAAAGGCCTAATTCAAGTCCATTTAAGGCCCAATATATATTCGCTGTTTGCCTTATTCTTTTCCCGTTCAAACGAATCGCCGTCGTCTCCCGCCGTCTGTATCCGCTCAGAAAATTCGTAGCGGCCAATACACAGCGTTATACTCTCTCTCTCTATAGCGTCATATCTCTCTCTGAAACATTTTATTCGATTGATTCGGTCTCAAGGTTAGGGTTTGGAATCTCACGTTTTTGGCTCTGTAATATCAATTTTTGAATGTGTCGAATTTAGCGTCTGTTTGCAATTATGAATTTGGATTGAAATTGGTGAACTCCAATGAGGTTAGTTATGGGAAACTATAAGCAGCCTTTTAGTAATTTATGTAGAGATTATTTATAGGGATATAAAATGGCTTGGTTTAAAATTGTTTTCTTAACTGATATGCAAAAATGCTTACTTTTGTGAAGAACATATAATCATTGGGGCTTTAGCTCTAAAAGCTCGAAGCTTACCCACTTTAAACTGACTTGGCCTTTGAAATCCTGTAATTTTCATCTTAAATTTGTTGTTCCTCTTTTCAGGTTTTTGCAAACCCCCGCAAAGATTCTACCTTTTGCTTTTAAATCGGTCAGTGGTGAACTTGACTTTGCTGCATTTTACTTGTTTTTCTTCTATTTCCTTATGTCTTACCTTTTCTTGTTGCGTTAGAGTTTAATATGTGCTTAAGTTTCCGATTTACTTGATTCCATTTTGAATGAAATGGTCTTGAAAGAATTAATCTTGTAATTGCATAGCTTGTCCTTTATGTATTTTGTGGAATCTAAGTTCTATCTTTTCATCTTTGACGAGATTTTGTTGCAATTTCATAGCTTGTTGATCTGCAATTTGCGTTCAAAAATATCAGGCTTTGCTGCCTTTGTCTCAAAGGTGGCTCTGTCAATTTTCTCCCAAGTCATTTTCGTTGGCAAACATCTTCAAGGTTTCGATTTCAACCATGGAAACCACTCTCAATGGAAATGTCATCATGGCTTCAAAGCCTCAGAGAACTTACCAAGTCGTGGTAGCTGCTACCAAGAAAATGGGTATCGGTAAAGACGGAAAACTTCCCTGGAATTTGCCTACTGATCTCAAATTCTTCAAGGATTTAACTCTGACCACTTTGGATTCGGCTAAGAAGAATGCTCTTGTAATGGGTAGAAAAACGTGGGAGTCTATTCCCACTAAGTATAGGCCACTCTATGGTCGCCTCAACGTTGTCTTAACTCGTTCTAGCGGTTTCGATATAGCCAACACCGAGAATGTTGTAACTTGCAGTAGCATAGATTCTGCTCTAGATTTATTAGCTTCACCCCCGTATAGTCTATCCATTGAGAAGGTGTTTGTAATAGGAGGTGGTGACATATTGAGGTGTGTGTCTCAAGATTCTGACTTTTTCTTGACTTTCTTTTTCGTTGATTGTCTTGACGGTTTTTTGTATTGTAGGGAATCGTTGAATAGACCGAGCTGTGAAGCGATCCACTTAACTGAGGTTGATACAAATGTTGACTGTGATACATTTATTCCTGCGGTTGACACTTCTACATATCAGCCTTGGTGTTCGTCATTTCCAATATTTGAAAATGAACTTCGAATTTCTTTCACGACTTATGTTCGTGTAAAGAGTTCTTCTGCCGGTGAATCCTCTAATGAGATTGATGGATCAAAGGCTCTTCAAGTTGATTGGAAGAAGTTCTCTTCTTTTCTTCCCAAGATTATTTTTGACCGGCATGAGGAATTTATCTACTTGGATTTGGTCAAAGGGATCATCTCAAATGGAAACTTAAAGAACGATAGGACAGGGACCGGTACATTATCTAAATTTGGATGTCAGGTGCTGTACTACCTCTTAATATATATCTGAATGTCTTGTTCTAGTTTGGTTATCAAAGTTAACTAATCTCCATATCTTTGGATTCACAGATGAAATTCAATTTACGCAGGAATTTTCCACTTCTGACGACAAAGGTATGCTCACCTTCACAGTGAATTTTCATTTTTCAAACCCAAAAATAGTTTACTTTTTCTTACCTGCATATCCAAGCTTACAAGATTTGTTTGCATTTCACTTGAAAGAGAGTTTTCTGGAGAGGTGTTGTTGAGGAACTTCTATGGCTCATAAGCGGTTCAACCAATGCAAAGGTAAGATCTGTTTTCTTTACTTTATAGCGTGTGCAAAGGGATGTGTTTTTTGATAAGTTTGTGCATGTGGCAGGTGCTTCAAGAAAAGGGTATCCGTATATGGGATGGGAATGCGTCGAGAGAGTATCTTGATGGGTAAACTTAAATCAGCATTTTTCTTTCAAAATTCAGAAACTTTATGGCCATCACATGATAAATTTTTATTTTTTTTTATTTCAGTATTGGACTGACTGAGAGAGAGGAAGGTGATCTTGGACCCGTTTATGGATTTCAATGGAGACACTTTGGTGCTAAGTCAGTAGCTTCTCTGTTATCTCTTGGCTTTTCTGAGTTTTGGCAAACCATATTTCTCTGTTTAGCCATTTCGTTAATCTCTTTCTACAGGTATACAGATATGCATGCTGATTATACTAGCCAAGGATTTGATCAACTGTTAGATGTAATTAACAAGATCAAAAACAATCCTGATGATCGACGGATTATAATATCAGCTTGGAACCCTCCTGATCTTCAGCTGATGGCACTTCCTCCATGCCACATGTTTGCACAGTTCTATGTTGCGAATGGAGAACTTTCATGTCAAATGTATCAGCGCTCAGCCGATATGGGTCTCGGGGTACCCTTCAACATTGCCTCATACTCCCTTCTTACATGCATTCTCGCTCACATCTGTGGTAATGTTAAGATATCCACCGCAAGAAGAGCAAAATTATGATTTTGAATATCCCTCATCTGTTTGATATTTTGTTGACATTATGCAGATCTTGTTCCTGGTGATTTTGTCCATGTGATTGGAGATGCTCATGTTTACAAAAACCATGTTAGGCCTCTGCAAGAGCAACTTGAGAACCCACCAAAACCTTTTCCTGTGAGTAGATACAGACACTTGATCACTGATTCTTAATCTTGTTTGAGTTTGATGAATGCATAATCTACCAATAGTTTTGCTTCTATATCCTTATTTATCTTTGGGCTCTTTACAGGTTTTGAAGATAAATCCGGAGAAGAAACATATAGATTCATTTGTTGCGGATGACTTTGACCTCATTGGCTATGATCCTCACAAGAAAATAGATATGAAAATGTCTGTGTAACCCCTAATTTTCTGGTGTTATTCTTTGGAATAAGAAGTTTTTGTCATGAACAAAAGCTCGTTGGAATTCAATTCAAGAAAAAAATATCGCATTAACAACTGAATATTTTTTCATAATATAACGTTTCAATTCTACTTGAAATGAAAGTCTTTTTTATATCTTTTACATATATTATTTACTTGTATAAAACAGACTCTGATAGATACATTTTGTGAGGCCTGAAAGATGGAGTGAGACAATGTGTAACAATAAACCACAAAACAATAATTCACAGTAGACCAACTTATATTATTGATATAATAGCTTCTTATTACGATCTTTAATATATAAAGTAACTTGAAAAGGAAATTAGACTCATGTATAGCTAAGCAAACACTAGTCATAAGCTATGTGCACGGCTGATGTGAAGATATTTTCGTTTAGATTTAAATAGTTTTATTTACTTGTCCAAAGGATATTTATTTCCTCTACCAAGATATCTGGACAACCATAATGAGAGCAACTTCTGGTTCGGTTATTAATAGATAAATTATGCAAAAGGCAAGATTCTAAGTGATGTTTTGCCTATTGTACAAGAGCAAATGGATGGAATGCTGATGACCCTAAAATGGACAATACGTTGTGGCATCAATTCTGCCTCCTTAATCTTGTCATGTTGTGTATGATATATGCATATATTGATTTTATTGGACACTTTCGTGTCATTATGTATTTTATATGGTGACTATAAAAGCAAGTTCGATCAATAAAAATATCTATACAAACTTATTAACTACTACAAGATGTTTAATATAGGAAATAAGACGAGTATACTAAAACAAATCTATTAAAAAGGATTTGTATAAGGTTTAGATACTGACGCAAATGATTTTTTTTGTGGTTCGCACTTCGCACAAAAACCTTTCTAACCAAATGTCAAGTATATATATATATATATATATTATAAGATTTTACAGGTTTATATGCCTATCTTATTCTCATTTTTTTTTGTCGTCAAGTATTTTTCATTCTCATTTAGATTCTATAGATTGGGATCAATCTTTTCTCATCTGAGCATATCTTGTCTCTTAACCTTTCCAGATACCGGTTCCTCTTACACGTCAGACACTTTGTCAGACAGTTATTTTTCTTGTATTATTGTATTATCTGAGTTTATACTCGGATAGTAACACAATTTAACAACCGTATTAACATTTATTCAGAAGCAATCATATCTTGTCATTTTAGTAATAGAGAATATGTATATGCTGTAATATAATATTATAGTAATACATACTAAATATATAGCATGTTACTTAAGAATATATATGTTTATATCATTGACGTAAATTTTTACGTGCGTGCGTTAGATTATATTGAATATGTATCGTATAATGTTATCCAGTTTTAGAGTCATATTTCTAGTTCTGAAGTACTTAGTAGTGAAATAATATAATAACAAATTACTAAAAGAAATAACTATAAGATAGCAAAATCATTCAAAAAGTTTATCTCAACTCCGAAACCGTAAAATACCTTATATGTAGAGTAAAATTTTTAAAGCTATATATAATAAACCAAGATTTCTCAAAATACCGCCATTTTGCGAATTACTTATGTTTTCATATTTTAGTACGAGTTAACTTACGACCCCGCAAAAAATGCGAGTTAACGAATGTTCTTACCGGACATGCTTAAAATTTAGTATAACGTAATTCATATCTTGGCATAAATTCTAACCGTGTCCGATACTTTCTTTTTCCTTCTCTTTTTGAACTAACCGTGTCCGATACCTAATGGTCCTAATCTCTAGTTAGTTCAAATATCAAAGAATCAATACTCTTCTGTTGGCTACTTGGCTTATCATTTGCACATTTTGCATGCAAATAAATAAGTTATGGGATGTAAATATTCCCGAAAATTTTGATACCAAGATCGATGACGTGACGACATATATTGTACCAACAATTCGCTCCTCTTTAAATCTATAATGCATTTTATTCCCTTTTTTTTATCCATAACCCTATTGCTATCCAGCATTTGGAAACACCATCTATATGCTTTTCAGTTTACTTTCTGTTAGCTCTCTACAAAATTAGAATCGAATATTTGATACTTTAGTATAATTAATTACGTCGGTATATACCATCAAACCTAAATTCGAGGAGTCTGGTCAATTTTCGTCTCTGCATTCAACTCTTAATGATATTACCTTGCAATAGTTCATGTATCTCTTATAAGGCCTTAAATTTGATACTATTTCGTAATAAATTATAAAAAAAAATTAAAATTACTGATAATAAAGAAAGTCACATAAATTATGTAAAATACCAAGTGTTATCAAAAATCTTAGACGATTATGGAACCTCGTTCTATTTCTAGAGATGATAGAAAAAAACAACTTCATCATATTGGGACCATTGTTCCTTTTTTTTTTGTATTTGATTTTGTATTTCTTTGTTTTACAATGAAATACCAACTACTGTATAGTGTTCGATTTGAAATTACTAAATATACATTAGCTCAGTGTTCGTATATATGGACTCAGTTCCCCAACTTGGTAAGAAATCTCCAATGTCATTCTTGAATCCAAACAATACGAACACCATTCAGCAAGATAGAATGCGCCGACTTGAAACTTTAGTTGGTATTGTTTTGACGTCCATGTTACCACTGTGTTAATGGAGAGTTTGTAAGATTTATATTTCTCATAAATTTCTTCATTTAAATTGAGGGATTCTATGAGATTACTCATCTTCAAATTTTATTTTAAGAACTCAAAAGTATATATGTAACAATAACACACTGTCAGATTGACATAGCTAAATATATCACTTTTAAAAAAATTTCAAGTTCACATATATTATTTTGTTATCGTTTAGTGGAAATGAGTATAACTCATGATAGGTGTCTTTTATCGTTTCTGTTTCACCCGCGCATACCAATCTAACTTATTACAAGTAGGCCATCTCATATTTATACTACAAATAAAGCAAATGTCACAGCTAATACCACTTAATTTGTTGTATTTACTTAAACAACCTCAAAGGTTTACAAGAGTTAAGAACTTAAGAAGAGCTTTTGTAAGGCGGAGTTGCAAGATTATGAAACAGAGGATTTTAAGTTTATGACCAAAAGGAGAGAAAAAAAAATCACAGAAACAAAAGTAGCAAAGAGGCTCTAGATTATCAAGTGTTCTTCATCCTTTTGAATCCTCTTTTGTCTCGCAATGAAAGCTTCAATCTTTGTCCTAAATTGCTCGTTGCTCATTCCATCTTCTGGTTTCATAACTCTCACCATTACTTTCTTGTCCGAATCATAAATCCTCATATGCATCTCTGACTCATGCCTCTTCATTATTTTCCTACTCTCAAGCGGCTGAACCGCCTCAAACGCTTTCTGCGATTGGCTTCTACCGAAACTAACCCTTTTTACTCCACTCGGCTTCTTCAATTGTTCTGTTTTCGTCTCGTAAACTTCGGATCTCTTCTTCTCACTCGTGTGAAGAAATTCTTGGTAAAGATCGTTGTTTGCAGCTTCTGTTTTTGTCTTTGAAGGATCGTGACTCGACCCATATCGTCCGGATTTCACAAAAAGAGTAATTACAATTGCGTTTCCGATGATGAAAACGAATCTCGGGCTAACAAGAAACACTGCTGCTTCCCTGAAAATGTCAACGGAGAGTTTCACCGATGGGAAAGAGAGTTTGGAGATCAAGATTAGAAGAAGAAGCAGCTCGATCAGTCTGAACAAGTTCGTCAACGATATTATTGCTTGAAAATTCAAGATTCCTCTGGATTTCTCCATCTTCAAGTGTTGAAACTTAATTGAATCCGTCAAAATGACTTCTTGAAAAAAAGAAAAAAAAAACAGAAGAAAGCAAGAAAAGGAACTTTAAGAGATCGTCGAAGTGATTTAAGTCACTCGAAAGAAGTGAGATTTTCGGAAAATAAGAGATAAGCAGAGAGTTTTGCCATCAAGAGACGAAGTAGAGGAAAAAGAACAATAGTCATGGTGAACAATGACCTAATTTTGTAGTTATATTTCATTAAAACAGTAGAATCTATACTTGTTGATCCCCGTTTTTGTTTTCTATGTATGTGTGTTTTCTTGGGTTTGTTTTTGTAGTGTTGAATTGAGTTGTTTACAATTATATTTATAGACTATGGAAATATCCTTTTTATGGACATATCCATAAATATAAAATGAAGAAGTTTATAATATTCTATTCTATGCCAATAAGAATTGTAGATAAATGCTATGATTCTCTGACGAGAGTTTTATTTATTTTATTTTATTTTATTTTTGTTACAAGATAGTTATTATTTTGGAAAAACATAAAAAAAGGTTGTACTATTTGGTAGTTGTTATTTTATATTGTGGACAACATTTTATTTCTTTTGTTTTTATTTTATCCACAATATTATTCTCAATGCTCCCAAAAGCTTGCCTTGCTATTTGTTCATCGCCCATGAGTCATGACCAGTCACATCTTCTTCATATTCCCTGATCTGTTTTCATCATTTATTCAATATTTTCTTCATAGAATGTTGTCTAGAAGATGCTATTATAAAAGTAAAAAAATATAATGTGAAAGATTAGCACATACATGTATTGGAAAATTGTACAAATTTTTGTAGTGTATAGGTAAATTACCATTTATAAAATTTGTATTTCCTGCATTTTAAAATTAGTGTCATTTTACACTAGTATTTTTAAAAATTATTCTTGTGATATTTAATCTAATTTTATAGAAAATCACACAGTAGGGCAAGTGTTTAGTAATACATTTTAATTTTGTTTTAAATATATCTGTGTGTATACACAACACATGTATGTCATGCAAATATAAAGACTTTGTCTGGATACGCTATACGCAGAGATGACTCAAGCCAAACCACATCTTCTGCAATAATTTAATGCTTAATGCTTTGAGCTTTTCAATCCACGTATGAAATAATTTAACAAATATTGAATCAAAACGTTTTGTATTATAGATGCGTGCAAAACATTTCAATCAGAAGCAACCTTCTATCAAAGTGGAGAATGCCAATGGGACTTCAAATATAGATCTTTAACAAACTAAATGTAATGTAAAGAGTTCTTTTTAACAAAAGAATTGTTACTTAATTCAAGAGTGACAAGAGTCCTTCTTTCCTTCATCACCAAGATGAATTATTTTTATCATTATTTAGATACAAAATAGGTTGCAAATTGTGATGTCCCGAAATGAGTAGATATTAATTTTTAAGAGTGAATAATAAAACACGAGATAATGCCTTAACCAGTGCATCGTATAAAATCCTACCGTAGGATTCTTACCTTGAGTTAGTATATGCACCTCTCCAATCTTTATTTGTCAATGGCATTGACTCAATGCCAATAGTTGAAGGAGCGTATGAGCTATTTACACAACACCACTAGATAATTAATATTTCGTAAATCCGAAAAATACAAATTTCAACGAACAGAGAAGACTAAAATAAGGTTTTCATAATACTGTATATATAAAAATCCACACGTCTACGTGTTATACTGGAAAATCGTTTTTGTCACGTTACACGTAAAAACGCTAGACTTAATATCTTTAGATCTAACTATGTCGACCACATGCAACAGTAGAAACTTAAAGATATGAATAGGCGTTGTGGACAGAAAGTTTTGGTCGATAAGAAAAGGAAATTAACAGTGATTTTTTTTTTTTTCATTTTGATACTCTTTAGAAAGATAAGAAAACAAAACAAAAGACAGCGCAAGCTGAAAGGCCACAATTAGCCCCCTAAAAATGCTAAAAGACCATATCATCGATTGTAATTTGAATGTAAAAAGCTCTTTTTAATTTAATTAATTCTTAGTAAGTTGAGAAAGAAAATTATAGAAAACTTGAATTGATCTTTTAATGAATTTTTAAATCTTAATACATTTATATTTGACATGCATCATATAAAAAATTGGCATAAAAAGAAAACATTCAAAATTTAACATCCTACAAAAAATGAAAGACATTAGGATATAAATTGCAAACAAACACTCACTTAATCGAAAGCTAAATAATCAACTTTGGAATGAATGTGGAACTCTTATTCGTTACTTTTGATCAAGACGAGGCGAAAGAAAAAAGAGCGTCTAAGCGCATTAAAGGTTGGGTGCTGGTTAATGTAGATCGTGTTCGTTTGCAGAAATTACACAGAATTTTAAGCTAATAGATTTTAGATTATCTTCTAGTTGGCAATATGGAACACTTAATGAGAGTGATTTCCTTCTTCACTAAGACATAATCAACAATATACACTTTTAATCTCTTTTTCTTGGGGTCTCTCTTTAATAATTTATGAACTTTAACTTTGCTTTTCCGTAATATGAAAGACCCACCTTGTAAAAACGGTGCAATTAATTTCTCCTTTTTAGTGTTTTTGACTCAACTATAAACTTTACATTATGGACATGATTGATTTTTGAAAGAAAATTTCAATTCATATGGTGGATGGCTAAGTTGATAAAACTCTCCGATTTCTTTAGATTATCCATTTGTTTCGTGCAGACTTATAATTCTCTCCTTTGCTTTCAGAATTCTGGCGTTTATGAAACTTTTCTCAACACAATTTTTAAAAATGAAAAGGTGAAACTCATATACGGATGCTCCCTGGTAAAGAAAAAAGTCATATACGTATGGTCCTTGATGAAGTAGCTTTTATTTGATTCTGCAATATATGGTTCTAGTGAAACACATTATCTATACATATTGAATCAGTGGTCTAATTCATTGTTGACTTACTCGATCCGTTGACCATTGTAATGAAACAATACCAATTTTGTCATTCCTAAGAGATTTTTTACATTTTTTAAAATAACAATTAACGAGGCCTAATTCGAAAAACATTTATTGACAAAACAAAAATATGAATTTTGAGACGATATTTTCGTAGGGATAAAAAAAAACTTTTTCCTAGTGAGAGAAGACTAATTATCATTCTCTAGGGTTTCAATTCTTTGCTTCAGTTCTTGATGGTAGCGCCGTTCCTCTCTTTGTCCATATCCAATGGTATGTGCCCTCTTTCACTTTCCTCACAGTCCAGTTCTCTCTCTCTCTCTCATTCTTCGTCTGATGATCTTAAAATGTCTTATTCTAGGCACCCAAGAAAGACAAAGTTCCTCCTCCCTCCTCTAAACCCGCCAAATCTGGTGGCGGCAAGCAAAAGAAGAAGGTCACTTTTTATTTATTTTCCGAAAAATCTCATCTTTTGTCTTGCAGTTAACTAATTGGAACCATAAATTTTGCATACGCTTGATATGGGCATCTATGATCATTTTTCCCCTGTTTTTTTATACACTAAGTTTGAAAATGATTTGGATGGGAATGTTACAGAAGTGGAGCAAAGGAAAGCAAAAGGAGAAAGTGAACAACATGGTCCTGTTCGACCAAGCAACCTACGACAAGCTTCTCTCTGAGGCTCCCAAGTTCAAATTGATCACTCCTTCTGTTCTCTCCGACCGTTTGAGGGTAATACTTTCTTCTCCTCTCCCTTTTATTTCCCTAAAGTTTGAAACTTTTCTCTGATAGAATGCATTGGTGATGCGTTAGCTATTAGTTGTGTTACTAATTGATAGATAACATCCAAGCCTCATCTACTTGATAACTATGATTCAAGATCTTGTTAGTAAATGCCTCTTGACGATTATCTAGTGGTTGTTTATGATGGAGATTGCAGTGAAACGAGTATTGTTAATGATGTTTGAGTAGTGTAGGTGAATTCCCTTGATAAATTACGGCACCTTGTCTAGAAAGATTTTGCCTATTGATAGCTTAATATATCTTGTTTCTGTTGGAAACATCTAGTATTTGGTGTCTAAACGTTTTTGGTGTAAAACTAAAACTTTGAAGTCTGAACATTCATGGCTTCTGGATTTCTACTAGTTTTGACATGAGGTCTTGTGTTTGTATAGATCAATGGATCGCTTGCTAGGAGGGCGATCAGAGAATTGATGGCGAAGGGAACAATCAGGATGGTCTCTACTCACTCAAGCCAACAGATATACACTAGAGCAACCCATGGCTAGCTTCTTTTGATAGATTGTTTTCGTTGTTTACTATCTTTATCCAATGTCTTTATGAACCATAATCTTTATAGAAATGCACATTTTACTTGCTTACTTGGGAAAGTTCTGTTTAATCAAATGAGAATATGGAGATCAGAAATATTATTTTTTGACACTCAATACATCTTTAAGAAACAAGACTCTAGAAGTTTATTTATACATCGTACGATGAAAATGATCACACTGCAGACACAAATCCAAGTTCATTTAGGTAGATTCTTATTTTGCTTTGTGTTATCACACCAGCAAGTTTGGCATGGCCGAATGTTTTCACCTTAAGTCCTGAGCATTACGAACGAAGAGGGAGTTGATCTTTCTGGAACCGGCTGGGTTTAAACCGCTCAGAGCCCTGCCCACCAATGCCAACGCTGCAATACTAGGAAACTGCTTCTCTAGTACAGAGCCCATTGGGTTAATTTCTTGCCCTCCTCTTGGTTCTTGAGTTTCTGCAGGTTTTTTCTTACACCATCTCTGAATCCATGGGTTAACGTCTTCTCCTCCTCTTCCTCTTCCCATATTCAGATTCGTCATTTGTGATGTGGATGGGTTTTGATTTCTTCTGGATCCAGGTTTGTTGATTCCGAATATTTTGTGGAAGTAGTAGTTCACCTTCTCCACTGATGGTCCTTCTTCGACAACCATCATGCTCTTGGTTTCATGTCTGCTATAATCCGATGAGTTTGTCTTCAGACGTTTGACCTGCAACCTACTGTTGGTTTCAGTGTCCAGCCTTGTACTCTTGCACTCGGTAAGCAACGAGGTGTTGGTGTCGTTGTTGAGATAGAGTTCCACATTCTTACTTTGAGTAGCTGATCTGCTTGTCTCGCCTTCATCATCATCTATTGAGTCAACTCTTTCCGCAACTATAGGCGGTTCTTTGTCCATGTCAGATATAATTTGAACAGCTGAATCAGGATTAGGAAATAGATCAGGAGCCCGACTTAGTCTTTTTCCTTTTAGTTTCATGGAACTTGTTGACTCTTTCACCAGTTGACCATCTCCTGGTAAGTTAATCTCATTGGAACATTTGGCATCTTTGTTACTAGGAGTCCAACGACTCAACCACGCAGATTCATAACAAAATTCTCTCTTAATCTTGCTTAAGCCCATATCATGTTCAGACATCTGTACCTAAAAGATATAATCTGGAATCAAGAAAAGATGCATTGGGCTATATTAAAGTCATAACTCAAAAATTAAAAAGATGTTTAATGGGTTCATTGTGTATGCTCAATAATTCATGTGTATCAAACTTCCAAGTCTTCACTCAAGTTTACAAGGTTTGGTTCGATACTATACTGTATAGTGTAAATAATTTCTTCATCAAATCCTACAAAACCTTAGCCCTCCACAGACTAAGGTCTAGATTAGCTCTGGTTACAATCATGTTTTCGGAATTAAGCAAAAGAAGACCACACGCAAGTTCTCTCACATTAAAATAAATCTTTAAAAGAATGGATTTTTTTTTGTACACATATAAATCAATGCCAAAAAAAAAGAGTAATCACAAAAACTCATCGCGTCGTAGTATAAAGGAATGCTTTGAAACTGAGGCAGAGAGCAAGAAATATTACATTGGTCAGTGGCTGATACGTGGAGGAACAGAACGAAACTCAAAGATGAAGTTCGATTTTGTCTTCAAGCAAATGTGTTTGTGTTAAGGTTGCAGAAAACGAAAGAGGTCTTTACTTAAAAACCAAAACTAGTGCTTTGTATAAAATTTTGAAAAAAAAAGAAAAAAAAGAAGAGGCTGAAAAATAAAGGTTAGTCTTGTCGGAATGTACAGAACTCGGATCACTTTAGTCTCTTATTAACCTCGTATTTTTGGATACGCTCTGAGAATCACATTTTAAAATTAAATTCTTTTTATTTAGTTACATAGTTGACGTGTTCCATTGTGTGCCATACTTATTTCCTTCCGCTCTGTTTCTATCGTAATGACTTTTTCGTTTTGCTAATAATTTAATTATACAGAACTGAAATCTACATTTTATATACATAACTTGTCATTCCATAAATTAAATATATTTTTGAAGTTAGGATTTTGGTCGGTAAATATACAATTCCGGTATTGTAAAATGTAAACTATAATTGTTAATTTGTTATTCATTTTTGGGATTAAATTTTTTTTTTTAATACTCTTTGGCTCTAGAGATTCTCTGTTTTGTATCACTCTTGAATATGACTGAATAATGTTATAGACGGTTTTAACACCCGACTTTGCTTTTCAATGGTTTTGCAATAGTAGATTTCTAACTATCTTTTGTAAACTAGTTACCAAAATTTATATGGAAAGAAGTGATTACATCCGCTTTGAAGATTTTCCCATAGAAGTGATTACAAAACATTCATTCATATATAAACCAGCCAATATAGAGAGTAAATTAGGATTATTTTTCCTTTTTTGTATTAAATTACTTTCACTATATATCTTAAGAAAATTTTAACTCTTACCAAGAATCATGGTGTTTTTCTTCATCATGAAGAAACATGTTAATTAGATTGTATGTACGGCAGGCGGAGATAGGGAGTTACTCACCAACCTTTGACATCTAAATCTCTGCTCTTATAAGGGTTTGGGAGATTAATCTCGTCCTACTTTTGACTACCTTTTTCGGAGTAGGTGTTTTTGCCACTTCAGGTACAAATTTGGATTCTCAAAATACAACGAATATTTTCTTGTGGTATTGTATCTCACGAAAGTCGACCACCAAGCATTGGTCATCCTTTCATTAGTACGATTGGCATATCCTCACGGCATGTTCTGCATTTTCAAGATTTTTTAATTTTTCGTCTAAGATATTGTCATAAATTTTTATCTTGTAGATGTTTTTTTTATTGCATCTTAGTTAATATAGATCTTTAATATTGCACTAACTTGTTATTTTATTTTCTCATGAAAGCTCATTGGTTCTCCTCTGTATCCAAACCGATAACTTTATATGAGGTTTGGCGGAAAAAAAATTGATCTGCTTAAGAAACAAAAAGAGATGTAGCAATAAATATTCAAAGATGCAGTCTATTAGTCCATAAGATCAAATTTTCTTTTAGAGAAACACGAATACAAATTACTCTCTCAAGACTCACTTCTTGCTGCTACTTATGATGGTCCTTTATTCTGCAGATCTCAGTGCTTCAAGCTCGTGTCAAAGTGAATGTGGGGAACCGTGATACCATACCCTTTGCTATTTGATTATTATCCTTAAAGAAGAATATCGAGAAACTCGCTCACGGTCATGTATTTGACATCAGGGTAAAGCTCAATACCATTCACTCCACCACAAGACTCGATATCAAAGTATGTGTGATCTCCTTTGATAAAGACAGAGTATATGAAGACCATCTCCATGTTAGCCGGATATGGACTTTCTGCATCATATAACACACAAAAACTGGAGTTGAAAAGATTTCGCAAATTGGAAGCAAATGTAGTAGATGTGCTGATAATAGACCTTTAATCTTCTTGAGAAGTTGATTTTCTGTAACAAAAGTTTTATCAAGCTTCTTCTTAGTCTTGCCTTCCCAGAGCTCGATAAGATCATTCATGGAACACATGTTTCCGGGTGGTCTAAGGTACAAGGTTTTATTAAGTGTTTTCGGATCATCTATCGTTTTGATGGCAAATGCTGCAGCATCAACATCATTCACGAACACAGCTATCCACAAAACACATAGAACAAGAAACACTAAATTTCAGACGACAAGATTGTATATTTGCATAAACTTGTAGTTAAGGGGATAAGCAAAAAAGGAGAAACCTTTGACGTTTCCATCTCCAAAAACTGTGACATTGTCGATAGGAGGCGATTGAAGCCCCGGCTGAACAAGCGATGGAAGTAGCATTCTCATGAATAATCCGCAGCAAATGTATGTATATGGAATCCCCTCTGATTCAATCATACGCCTAATCTCAGATTTCTTGGAATAGAATCCGTGATCAAGATCAGAGACTTGTGTTTTATCCGGATTTGCTCCATACTCAGCAGGAATAAACCTCTGCAAAGGTAACAAAAACGTTCTGCTCTAGTTAGAGATCTAAACCTCTGATCAATACTCAAAAGAAATTTAAGAACATGGTCGAATAAGAGAACTGAATCTGCGAATAAGATAAGAAGAGACCTTAATGGAAGCAGCTCGTTTGATGACATTGATGAGGAGTTTCTGATCAAGAACATGTTTTGATGGAATCGCGGAGATCACCACATCCACTTTCCTCACAGCTTCTTCTAAGCTTTCCTCATCGTCCAATGAACCCTAAACCCATAAGCACGAAAACCAAATCAAACGAAGAAAAAGGGCTTGACTTTGAGATTTGCACAACAGCTGGAGAAACTCTAAGGAGAAAATTACAGAATAAAGAGAGAGACTTTGAGGAGAGTAATGTCGGCGTCAGAGAGAGATTTCAGTTTGGCGGACTTGGAAGGATCGGAGAAACTGGAGTTTCTGATGAGAGCAAAAGTCGGATGACCCGATTCAATGCTGAAACGGGTCAAATAGTGACCTAATCTACCTGTTGCTCCGATGATCAAAATTTTGCTCTTCTTCTTCTCCTCCATTTCTACTCTCCGTGTAATTCGAGATAGAGGTTCAGAAGATATTTTTCAGGAACAAGAATACTTTTTTTTTTCTTTTGCTTATTAACCAAACTCATATGGTCAACTGTTGTAGAGAGTAACCGATTTTGCTTTTAAAGTACAAATTAACCAACCAAATTTCTAAGCAACCAATACATAAATTTGGACATCGATAAAAATAAATAAGTACATTATAAGCTTTGTTTAAGTGAGAAGAAATGGTAAGCTAATTGATTGATCTTTCTTACTCCTCATCTAGTTTTTTTTTTTTTTTTGGATAAAGAGTCTTCATTTACTTTGCCTGCTTGGTCTTGATTTCACGTTCACTAGCTAGCCACATTGATATCTGAACACATACATCAAATTTTTGGTGTTGTTGCTGAAAAATTTATTTATTACATACTGAAAATGTTGGAGAATGATTAAACATAGGACATTTTTACTTTGCTATGTAATTTGTTTAAGAGTGGCATAGTGGACTTTGCTCTATTACTATGCATTTCATCCGATGACCACAAGAAGACCATAAACACGTTGAAAGACTATGTTCACAGATAAGAAATACGTTAATGGTTTGCAATTATACACAATACACTATATACTACTCTTTGATACTAAAATAATGGGCGGAAAATCATAAGTCAATCTAATGAAATTAGTAATAACAGCCATAAGTTGCTCTCTCTTCCAATGATATGATATGAATTTGATCTATCCCACTTAAAATGTAAGTTGTCCGTGTCCAAAGAACCTGCACAATCAAATTATATATAACTTTAGAATATAGTCGGGTAACTGAACTTGTGCCTAATAGTGTCATTACTGGTATAAATATCTGTTACCGTTACATAAATGTGCACTATACCTGTTAATGGTCAAGAATTATGGAACCTTGTTAAGTTGTGGAACTTTTTAAATCAAACTCCTAAACTGCCATAAAGATTCTGTACAAGAGCTTGACTATTCTGTAACATAATCAAACATATTAAAAAAAAAAAAGATTATTAAGAGTAAGACCAAAGTAAATTTAAATGATATATCATCATATCATATAAGACAACTGCGAAAATGGCTTACATTGAAGTATGACAACAATTCAGAACTGGTATCCCCTTGTTGCATTGGATTGAAATGAAGATAACCGGAATTGGTAATCTCATGAGAATAACCGGAACCAACCATCCCATGGGATTGTGGCATCAGAGTCATTGGAGTTGAGACAACCTGGTTTTAAATCAACATGATGTAGTTTAGCTCAGCTAATTGTAACCTTTAAAGTAAAGTTTTTCTAGATATATTCATAAACAAATTAATGATTAACCTCTTTCGCATAAATGTCATCCATATCGACATCCAGCCTTGGAGTCACAACTGCTAGTTTCATCGACAAGAACTGCTTCAAGCAAATATCAGATATTAATGTAGCAAATTAAGAAGGTAGTGCAATATTATAGTCTAAAAATACATAATATTTCCTATTACTAGAAATTAGTAAGAGACCTCAATTTGTCTCTGAAGAGACTGAACATAGTTAATGATTTCATCAAGCATTCCTGCTTTGCCTGTGATCTTGTCGCATCCAGGGACCAAATTTTGTAAGAACTTCATTCTCTCACTGATCTTTTCTCTTCTAACCTTCACAAATTAATACTTAATAATCAGTCTTAATGATTAAAAACTAAACAATGTTTAAATTGAATTTAATCAAATGAGTTGTCTCTCACTCACTCGTTCTGCAATGCTATGACTATCAGTGGCTTGGCCTCGCCGTGCACGAACATGAATATAATCTGTTTTCTGCAATTCCTTGGTCACCATTGAAGAATCGTTAGAGCAATTGTTTTCTTCTCTCTTGGCTTTATTTTTCATCTTCTTGATGCTTTTTGTGCTCCCACAGTTTTGTTCTGTTATTTTCGACTTTTCTTCTTCTTCTTCTTCTTCTACTTCTTCTTTGTTCATCATCATCATCATCATCTTCTTCGCATTACGATCCTAAAACCCCATATAAAGATAAATGAATCTAAAGTTTTAAGTTTTTTTTTAAAAAAAAAGCTAAAAACAGAGCTACATATTTATTTTTTTAAACAGAGATACGTACGAACCTTAGCGTCTGTTTTAAACTTCCTTTTCTTGAAATTTCCAGACCCAATCGTCGTTTCCGGCGAAATCGAGAGTCTCGTATCACCTTCCACCGCACCGTAAATCACCGGAATATCCAAACCAGGCGTTCCAAGTAAGGGGTCAATCTCGCCGGCGTTGATGATTGAAGAATCGGAGAAGAAGCCGGCGAGAGGAGAATCGAAGCGTGGCTTATGGTATTTGAGGAGAGCCCTTTGGCGCTCTAAGACTGACATGCCGGTAGAATTGAACAAAAGATCAGATTCCAGAGCTCCCTTCATCATCATCTTCTACTTCTTCTTTGGAATTAAAAAAAACAAATTGTAATGAAAGAGAGAAACAGAGTAAAGGTAAGTGAGGGTCGAAGAGGAAAGGATGTTTATAACAAAACCATCAGCTGTTTACTTTAGTCCTAATTCATCGAATCAGATAAGTGGGCCCCACCTGCAAATCTGAAGGTTTTATATTATTGAGATTCGGAATGGTTCGAGATTGGGATATTACTAAAATTATGACACAAGAAAAACTAGTTTTATTTTATATTCCTTCGTTTTAAATGTACTTATCCATTAGTCAAAACTCAAAAGCTCTATCGGTAATTAGAATTTTTTTCAAAAACTGTATATGTTTGGTTTTTCTTTATATGTAAAAAGCAACAATGTCTATTTAAACTACACATACAAATTGTTATCAAAATATTTTTTAAAAAAAATTGAAAACATTTTATTCAAAAAAGGTCTGGATATAAATCAGTTTAAGAATACTTAAAAAACTTAAAATCGTTTTTATAAAACATTTATCACCTGGCATATGCATATAGTAAACAGATCATATATTAATTAATTATTGGATATTCGATCGTTATTTGCTTAGAAATGGATGCTTGGGTGTTAGGGGCAAAATCATGCTCAAGTGTGAAGACGATTAAACGAGCACGTGAGAAGGCTTGTGCTCTTGTAACACAATTAAGGTAAAATTTGTAGTTTGCCATTTTCTTTAAGACTTCAACTCAATCTTGAATATGCTTTGTAACCGAGACTGGAGCTTTGTTTCAAGAGGATTCATTCAAGATTATATCATGGATCGATGTTGGATGTTAGGATTTATCGCTATTGCTCTTATTTTGTTTTCTATCAAATATTTTTTCTTCTTTCTTGAGTGACTAAATTACTGAAATTCTAATTTTCCTAGTTAAAACCATCTAGTGCCTAGATTCCTCCATCACTACAAAATAAATCCATTATTCATCTGAATCAGATGGTGCACTAGATATTTTAACTCAAAAGGGTAACAAAACAAAAAAACGCTTCACCTCAATTTATGAATCCGGTCTTTCGCTACGACGCACTGTTCACATGAATTTATTACAGAAGAGATTTTTTGTCATTTTTATAGATCGATCCTACGTCTGCTCACCATGCCCATTGGCTTTCTCTATTGTGATTGGCTAATCTCGAGACGGCGCACGAGAGACTGCCACGTGATCGCCATGCCCGTTGTATGCATGTGATTTAGAAGGCCCATCACATTCATCAATCATCATTTACAAGCAGTACCGACCCGTAGTCGGCTGATGCATAAAACAAATTAAATCGATAAACCTAATTTCACAAAAATATAAAATAACTAATATTATTTATCTAAAAAATTATCTAAAACATTAATATATTCTTAGCCATAAAAATAATCATTTTTATTTCTTTTTGCTGCAAAATTATTAATCAACTTTGAATAATCGAGCTTTTCAACCAAATCGTATTTTATTAATATTATCATTAATCTATTCAATCTTTCTTGGGACGTAGTCGATCGTATATAGTTTTATGAGCTTTAACTTCGAAAAACTTCTTTCTGCACAATTAACTGAAACTAGATTTGTGAGTAAAATGTGATACATGATCTATCTGGATAACAATCATCTATTCTTTTCAAAAATTCTAATACCTTGACCGCTTTTGTGATTTCTGTTGGCAATACTTATATTAAAAGTTTAAGCTCCATAAATAGATTTTTTCTAAATCTCTAAAATCTTTATGTCATAATGATTTAGAAAACATTTAAGTTTTATACAAAATATCACTAGCTCATCATATTTCGCTGATCTTAAATTCTTTAAACTAAACAAAAATCCAAAAATCTTTTTATAATACTCAAATTTGATCTCAAGATATCAAATTTTTTTTTTAAACCACATATTTATTAGTATATCTGAATATAATATCCTGAAATTTCTTATAATATTTGGTGCCTAAAACCCTTGCTTTAGAGGCTTTAGTCCAGGGTCCCCTGTTCACAAGTCACAAGTCACAAGTTAGATTTAGATCACTTTCACCGAAAATGGGTAAACTGATATTTCTAAGAAAAGGACCTCTCAAAAAAGAAAAAAATATGGCATTGTTTAGATTCCAAAATATTTTCATCTGTCCGACTTTTTATTTAAGTAATTGGGAAAACCTTTATGTGATTGATATAGGACATGGAAACTTATCGATCTAGAAATCCAACTATTTATCAAGCTTTAATGCACAAATATGGAGTAAATTAGTAGATAAGGAAAGAAAGGGGAAGGTATAAAGTTGTTAGAGATAAAGAAATCGTCGTTGCTTTTTGATGTGATGATTTTGGACTTAGTCCATAGAAGATGAAAGCTGTTTCCCTATCATACTATACATGCATACACTGTAAAGTAATGCCACACACCTAATATGTGGGTTCCCCATCCTCTTTTACATATATATATATGCTCATAAATACATGTATATACATACATGTGGACACTTGCTTCTGCTGTGTTGAATTGGAGCTAAATATTCGCTATATTTATTGTACAAAACTATATAACTATATAACTGCATATGGAGAGTTCCTAGAAATCATCAAACGTATAGAATTACATAGATGGAACAATAATAAGGATTAGTTTCAAAAGAAATAAATAATAATAATAATAATAATGAGTATAGAATTATCGATGGAACAATAATAAACATTAGTTTCAAAAATAATAATAATAATAATAATAATGATGAGTACAGATTCAACGGTCGTGATATGATGGGATCGGGATCCTATTTTTTACATCTCTCTATCTCTTCTTCCCATAATCATATTGTATGAATTGACATGCTTTTTTTTGACGTGAATTGACATGCTTATATAAAATCATATTTTTAATATATGCACAAATAGATAAGATGAGTTTTTGTCAAAGTAGGCTCCTCGGGGACTGCTCAATTCTCTGACACTTATCATTAACTTCTCATTATTCAATGACTCTATGGGCTTCCCTTCTACTATGTCTCAAAAGTTCAAATCATAACAAAAATCTAAAATATGCATTTTTATGTAAAAATAGGATTAAAATCGCAGATGTAAAAAACCTATAAATACTTGGTTAAGCTTCCATTTGTTCCGCACATGTTATCCGGAATATGATGGGATGGTTTATTTAAAGTAATTTGTTTTAAATGCTTTTTTAGTAAAACCTTCGTTTTTGTTCAATTGTTAAAGATACCATTATATACTTGCGCAAAACTTGTGTGTAACATAAAATGCAAATAAATATATACATATTAAAAAAATGCGGTTTTTAATAGATTTTTCAAGTAAACAACAAAAATCACATTTGAAACAATCGAATACTAGAACACCCATGTATTCTTTATTTATAACGAACAAGAGAAAACATCGCAGCCATAAAACTATAACTTAACTAATAAAAGGTAAAAGGTAAAAGGTAAAAGGTAAAAGGTAGGAAAAAAACTAATAAAAGGTAGAAGAAAATAAAAAGAGTAAACGACGTCGTAATTAAGATACATCTATTACGACCGACCGTTTTCGACACGAGTCTCTGACTTTGATGAATCATAATTAATCTCAATCGGATATCTATCGATGCAATGTTTCCATGGACTGTTTGTCGAAGGCTTGGCATTGCATAGAGCCACCCAAACCGCACTATTACACTTAAACCCTGACCCTAAAGCAATCTGCCAAACTTTATTTCCTTTCTTCATCCTTCCTTTTGCCTCTATGTATGCCAATTCATACCAAATTGAGCTAGACGAAGTATTCCCAAATCTATGTAACGTTGATCTAGATGCCTCGACATCGACCGGTGATAACCCTAAATTCTTCTCAAGTACATCGATAACGGCTCTGCCTCCAGCATGGATACAAAAATGGTCAATAGCAAGCTTAAAATCCGGGACGTAAGAGTGCTTGATCTTGTTCTTGAAAAGTTTCTTGGCCATGAAGGTAACGAGAAAAAGAAATTTCTCACTCAAAGGAAGAACCAATGGACCCAATGTTGCGATATTTTTCGTAACCGTTCTCCCAGCAACAGCGGTTATTTCCTTGGACAAACACACTCCGATTTTCCCCTTCTCATCGTCTTCTTGACGCACACATCGAAAAGACTGATCGTCGGCTCCGGTATGTGTTCTAACCGTGTGAGCCAGCTTGTACTTGGACCGTCTTCGATCACCTGGCTTGTTGGAGAGCAAAATTGCGGCCCCACCCATACGAAATAAGCAATTGGAAACCATCATGGATCTATTATTACCAGCATAAATGCTGTGAGTGATGTTCTCTGTGCTCACCACAAGAGCATAAGTGTTTTTATGAACATGCAACAAGTCTTTAGCCAGATCAATGGCGATAATACCAGCACTACAACCCATGCCTCCAAGACTAAAGCTCTTTATGTTGCTTCGGAGCTTGAATGTATTAACGACCATGGCTGATAGCGAAGGAGTTGGATTAAACAGGCTTGAATTCACCACAAGTATACCAATCTCTCTAGGGTTAACTTTGGTGTTCTCGAATAGATTTTCGAGCGCACCGATGATTACTTGCTCCGTTTCTTCACGTGCAGCCGCAAAATTCTTCCGTGGTGGCACCTGAACTAGTCCTGGGGGACCGTAGGTTTCATCACCTAGACCTGAACGCTCTTGAATCTTCCTCAAGAAATCAAGCGAGGATGGATCATCCCATGCCACGTCGCGCATAGGATCAGCTTCCCTTATTTGATAGAAAATATCCATTACCTTAGAGACACTACAACTGAGATTCGGTGGAGGAAGGTAACATGAATAGTCAACGAGGTAAATCGGTTCGGGTCGGGTTACGATATAGAGAATCGAACTGAAAACGGTGAAAGCAAAGAGTAGAGTCACGGTTATAAGATTGTGTTGGAGATAGGAATATAACTGGTGGAGATCGTTTATGGTAAGCTGAGAGGCTTTTCCGGCTAGGAACGCCGTTAACGGGAACAAACAGAGGTTGAAAAAGTTGGTAAGGACGTAATGGTAAAGGAGTTTAGCGTTAACGGACGTCATTGCTCAGTTTGTGTCGGAGAATAATGGAGGTAGCGATGAGATGTATTTGTATGGATCCTCTTTTGTGGTCCGTTACGCTTTACATGCATGCGTATAGACATGTGTATACTAATGCTCATGCATGCATACACATTGAACTATATCAGTAGTCCAGTGAAAGTTGCCAAAATAGGAATATAGGCAGATGAAAAATATATGATATTATATACAAAAATTCATTTCGATAGTTTTAGAGTTAAGATTTTTTTCAAGTGAAATAGTCAAATACAAACATTGTCTTTCTTTTAATTCTATCAAATTTTAATGTATTATATTGGTTCTTTATGATTCCAAAATAATGAGTCTATAAATGTCTGCCTCTAATTACTAAAGTAATATAGTTGTTTAAAAATTGCAATAAATAAATTAGATAACATATTTTATAAAATAAAATTAATTTATCAATTGTGCTAAATATGATACATGTGCACAACAATTTAAGGGAATTATGTTTTGAGTTTTTATTGGCTGGATCGCCTAGCCTCTGACTAATTGGGGATCATGAGTGTTCTCGGGAATGAGATTTTTCGCAAGTGCCTCCTAGAACCTCAGTAAATAAATGACTCGAAGTTTAGTCAAGCCAAACAGTTTAAAATATAAGTACTATTTTGCATCGGCTAGAATTGAAATATTATTCAATATTAAGAGACTAAATTTACGAACAGGCCATAGAACACTTGCTAAATTCTACTGATTTTTTTTTTTTTTTTAAATTGCAAATATCTCAAAAATCAATATCCTCGAATAGGATTCAAACGTAAGAGCAACCAGTACTATTATCAATTTGAATTTCATCTCTATCTTTTATTCTTTCTTGAGTAGGATAAAAGCTAAGAGGCTAAAGAGCAATCTCTACCATCGACTCATCGAACAAGTGACCTCAATATTTTGTGGTTCTCTGTTTCATTGGTCCTATCTTTCCTCGGTCTCTCTTTTATGACATCAAACCATTCTTACTTTATACACAACACATAATATACATATATATTTACCCAATTGAGTTACAAAGCTTCAACTGATATCTTTTACCCATTGGTAAAGAAACAAGAATTAAGTTTTCTGGTACATGATATACTAACCATGTTTCCACAGCAATCTAGCGTTTCTGATGAGTTCAAAGATCGACATTAACCGGATATCTATGGATGCAATGCTCCCAAGGATTGTTAACCGAGGGCTTGATATCGCGAAGAGCCACCCAAACCGCACTGTTACACTTAAACCCATTTCCAAAAGCAATCTGCCAAACTCTGTTCCCTTACTCATTCTTTCTTTAGCTTCTGTGTAAGCCAATTCATACCATATAGAGCTGGAGGAAGTGTTTCCAAATCTATGCAATGTCATTCTAGACGCCTCCACATGTTATGGTGAAAGCTTCAAACTCTTCTCGAGTTCATCAACCACAGCTCTACCTCCCGCGTGAATACAGAAATGATCAAAGGCAAGCTTGAAATCCGGAATGTAAGGCTTCTTCTTCTTGGCATTAAACAATCTCCTAGCAACAAAAGTCGCAAAGAAGAGAATTTGCTCGCTTATGGGAAGAACCAGAGGACCTAAAGTGGTTATATTCTTCTTAAGAGCTTCTCCAGCTATAGCCATAAGATCCTTAGACAAAGAAACTCCAGTTTTCAAAGCCTCGTCTTGTTCTTGGTACACACAGTTTTCAAAGAAATTGTGTAATCACGATTTCTCCTGATTGGGTGGAGTTTGATATATAACTAAAAAAAGGAGACAAGTCGCCATTGATGTATTTGGCATCATGTGTATCGCCCAACTAATGGAAGACGGTAAGGAGAGAAACATGGAGCTTTTATTGCCCAAATGAAGAGTACCTTTGAAGCGATTTCAAATTTTCAAAATTTAATTTATTCTGCATAAGGAATCTTCACGAGGATCGACGTAAAAATGGGTTTGGCTAGGCCCAATAGTTTCTCAATAGACGAGTTGGTTTGGTCTTGTGAATAAATAAGGTCATCTTTCAGTCAATCATGTGAATCAATCAAGAATGCAAATTAAATTTAACTATATAAACTAAATTAGAACTATTCTCTTCTTGATGTGTTTTGTACTGTTTCTCGTCAGAAATAAGCAAATAAAATATTATAATAACTGGAAACTTTGTTTAAGAAAATATAAAATTTTATGTAAGTTTGTTTAAGATCCAAAGAAAAAAAAGAGCACAAAGAAATTATATTTTATTGTCCAATTACATGTTGGAGCACCAACATTATAAGAAGAAATAATAAGTAATGGATGTTGATTACCAACGCCGTAAATTTAAAGATATTCCAGCTATTACAGTTACAGATCATAATTCTAAAATCTGTAAACCTAAATTATAGTTATCGTTACTGTTGACCAAAAAAAAAGTCTAGAGTTTTGTTTATCAGCAACTAGACTATGTTATTCATATTCTATCGCACTCGCGTACATTTACTCCTATGGCTCCTTGGGATATATATAAAAAAAACAAAAAAAAAAAAAGTTGTACATAGTGGCATTATCGTAATAAAACACAACTCGCATGCCTTAAATAAAAAACACTAAATTTCTACCCGTTGCGCTCGCGTCTTGTGTCTCTCATTTTATTTGTTAAATCTAAATCCTCTGTTTGGTTTCCCCCAACGTTTCTCTTTCTTCCAGCAATCTCGTTTTTGTTATCTTTCAGAAAACCAAACTATCCAAGACAGAGTTATTTGACTTTTCAAGTTGTGTCGCGATGTCGAACTCTACTATCTCTGGTTTTCACAAGTTTTCCGAGAAATCAGCCATTTTCGGGATTAAACTCTACTTAGTAATCGCGATTTCATCTGTTTTATTACTCTTGATCTCACTCTTAATCTTCCTATTCGTCTGCTTGAATCGCGTCTCACGTGCTCGTAGAATGCGCGTGAAACACAGCTCCGGCTCCACTCCTCTCGTCTCTAATGAAATCTCGGAGATCAAGACGGTCGGAAAATATTTGGACTGCGTAGACTCAAAGGGTAAAATCGAAAGTGAAGTAGTTGTGGTCGCTGAAAGCAAAGAAGCGAGTGGGTTCGATGATTTGTCGGTGGCTTCGAGCGGTGACGTAGGTACTGAGGTAATGGGATGGGGACGATGGTACAGCTTAAAAGATCTGGAGATTGCGACACGTGGCTTCTCCGATGAGAACGTGATCGGTGAAGGAGGTTATGGCATCGTTTATAGAGCTGATTTCCCTGACAGTTCTGTCGCTGCCGTCAAGAATCTCCTAAACAACAAGTACGTTTTTGAAATTTAATCCTTACTAAGTTAGATTATATCTTGAAAAAATCTGCAGATTAAGTTTTTAGTTGGTTTATTTAAAAAATCTTAAACTTTAGATCTTATCTAGTATATTAAATATTTGGTCCGCATTCTGACAATGTTTCATTTACTTCATCTCACGGACTCCGTAATTCTTGGGTCGAGGCTCCATTGGTTCTTGATTTTTTAAATATGCTTTAAAAGTTGTCTTCTTCGCTTCTTTCCAACCCATGTATATATCTCCGACAATTATTTATTTACAAAACACTCTTTCCGCATGAATTATTTGATTTTTTATTACAACTAAGATATTCTTGAGATTAGTGAAACTAAAAGAGTAAAACAAAAGGAAAAATTAACTTCTTGTGCTTTGTTCTTTATTCTCTCTTAGTTAACTACTTCTTTAATCCTTTTATTTTTCGTTCTTTATGTTCTCTTTTGTTTTAGTCGTTTACCTTTAGTTGATGATATGGTCTCACTAGCATAAAACTTGCTGGAAAATGAGATGCCATTTACCTTGAAAATAATCATCTATGTTTGTTTCTGGAATTGGTCACTTGATTGTTCCAACTTTAAATCCGGATTATATAGCCAGAGCTCCATAGAGTGATTTGGTGATTTATAAAATGGATATATTTTCTTTTTAGGTAGCAAGATTGTAGAAATATATTATATTGATTGTTAGGTTGGACAGATTCATGCTGTTGGTTGCAGCACAACCACCGGAAGTTTGATACAATTTGAAACTAAAATATACTTATATTTTTTTTGGTTCTGAGGCATGGGCGAAACTTTTTTTTTTATCTTCATGTAGACTTTTATAGTATTGTTTTATAAACAGTTTTCAGATTTTGATATAGTAAATATATATGCTAAATGATGGTAAAACATAATTCTCTTCAGGGGTCAGGCAGAGAAAGAGTTCAAAGTTGAGGTAGAAGCAATTGGAAAAGTAAGACATAAGAACTTGGTTGGTCTCATGGGATATTGTGCTGACAGTGCTCAAAGGTGCCAAAAACAAACAAACTCAAATGAATTAATACACTCTAATTTGCATTTGATCTAACAATATTTAATTGTTTCTATGTTCCTTAATTAGGATGCTTGTGTATGAATATATTGATAATGGAAACTTGGAGCAGTGGTTGCATGGTGATGTAGGTCCAGTGAGTCCTCTCACATGGGATGTCCGCATGAGGATTGCCATTGGAACAGCAAAAGGGTGAAGTCTCCTCTGTTTTTTTTCTTCTTCTTGTAGATCCGTATTCTAGCCGCGATTGGTCTTTGTAACCTTGCCTTTTGATGAACAGATTAGCATATTTACACGAAGGGCTTGAACCTAAGGTTGTGCACCGTGATGTGAAGTCTAGTAACATCTTGCTCGATAAGAAATGGAACCCGAAAGTTTCTGATTTTGGTTTGGCCAAGTTATTAGGATCTGAAACAAGTTATGTGACAACTCGTGTGATGGGAACTTTTGGGTATACATATCCTCTCTTGTTTAAAGTATCAGACAGCAGATTGTTACAATACATTGGTTTTCTTACATTCTCTTTTGAAAACTCTGCAGATATGTTTCACCGGAATATGCAAGTACTGGTATGCTCAATGAGTGTAGTGATGTATACAGTTTCGGTGTTCTGCTCATGGAGATTATAACAGGAAGGAGCCCGGTGGATTATTCAAGACCACCTGGTGAGGTAATCTCATACATTATATTAAGAAGTTTTGTAATTATTTTTATCTTTTACTCCCAAGAACAAATGCAAATATATGTTTGTTGAAACATTTTTTCAGATGAACTTGGTGGATTGGTTCAAAGGAATGGTTGCAAGTAGACGTGGAGAAGAAGTTATAGATCCTAAAATGAAGACTTCACCTCCTCCAAGAGCTTTGAAAAGAGCTTTACTTGTTTGTTTGCGTTGCATAGACCTTGATGCTACTAAACGACCAAAGATGGGACTAATCATTCACATGCTTGAGGCTGAAGATTTCCCTTTCCGTTCTGTAAGTGTCAAATGTTAAAAGAGATTTAATCCTTAATGCAATTAATTGACTTTAAGTGAAATGTTTCTCACAGGAACACAGATCAAACCAGGAAAGATCGAAGTGAGAAAGCTTCTTGGTTGGTCAAACCTGTTGAAAGTTTATACTATTCGTTACACAGCCACGGATTGATAGATATTTTCATGCTTGTTCTATATCGATGATGATTGATATGCAAAAGAGAAAGAGTTTAAAGTGAAATTAGATATATCATGATGGAGTTCAGTTTTATGGTTTGTAATTTGTAAATATCATATATGTATAATAAAGTCGTGAAAGCCAGAAAAATGTTCCATTTCTGTTTGAGCACGATCATAAACCAAATTAGTTTTGGTTCAAATTTGGACAGATTACGGAAACCAGATACCCGATCCGGTTCTGGTCAAACCAAAATTCGAGTTCGATGACGGATCCTATAAACCACGACCACTCGACCACCTGCGATTGGTAATTAATTATCTAACAATGGCCACGTGTCAGCACAGATTCTCCTGACTTGTCGATCATGAAGCCCACAAACACACACACACACC